>PVJI01000189.1:0-336379 GCA_004026765.1 Micronycteris hirsuta
CTCTAAAAATAAATAAATAAAAATCTTTAAAAAAAAATTAGGGAGAACAGAAATCTGAAGCAAATAGGGCATAATGTGAAGTCTGGATTGCGGATGCACGGGTTACTAGAAAATTATTTTCTTTTATAATTTCTTTAAATAAGCAATAATCAAAATTTTATTTTCAAATGCACTTAAAATGAGAATAGGAATTAGAGAACGTTTCCAGGTATACGTCAAGAAACTGAGGGTATTCCGCTTCTATAGATACAGGCAGACCTCAGAGATATTGTGGGTTCAGTTCCAGCCTAGTGCAATAAAGCAAGCATCGCAATGAAGGGAATATCACAATAAAGTGAGTTGCAATCTTTTTCCTGGTGGAGGATCTTGCCTTCAGTTCATAAACAATGGAACACACCATTGAAGCACAATAAAGTGACATGCAATAAAACAAGGTATGTCTGTAATTAATACCTTCACTGATTCTGTTAAATGGATGACCGGGTAAGCGGACTGACAGAGGCAGGGATGGATGGATGGATGGATGGATGGGTGGCTAGATCGATAGACTGACATTCAAATAGATAGATAGAGATAAAAGAAATGAAGTAGCTTAGAGAAGTGAAAACTTTTAATAAAGTCATATAAAATGAAATAGTCAGGCTTTGGAGTCTGAAATCCCACTTTCGTCACCCCCTAGACTGTTACTTCGGGCAGGGTCACCATGAGAACCACACAACACCAGAGGGCACCATCTACATAGACAACAATGTGAATGGCGCCCCCTGGAGCTGTGCAATGCCCCAGCCCTGACAGACAAATGCCTTAACCTCTCTGAGTCCTCATTTTTTTATCAGTGAAATGAGCCCAATCATACCTGTGTCTCAGGGTCTTTAGGAAGTCTGAATAAAACAATGTACATGAAGTGCTTAGCACAGAACCCAACAGAATATGGTAATTATCCAGGCAGTGCTAGGAAAATGGACACGAAGTCTAACAGTTTAGAATAAGTTCATGTGCAACAGGAGCCCTAGCAGCTCTCTCCTAAGAATTTACAAAATCATCCACTTGCAGTAGAAAAGCAACATGTGTATAGTCAACGTGGTTGATCCTGATGACTAAGTTTTCCAGCGGGCATCAGAGTGTGTAAAGCAGCAGCCTTCCGATCTGCAGCCCTGGGGTGCGCTGGAGGAGCGTAGGGGAGTAGGGTTGGGCTGGGCTGCTGAGGGCCCCGGTCCTCTTTCTGCTGCCAGTAGAGCAGACAGGCCTTCTGTGCCTTTAGATGCAGTGTCTCTTAGCTAAAGTAGGTGATGTAAGACTTGAACAGAAACCCAATTTTATGTAAGACTTTCCTCAAAGCATCTACAAAATGTTCATGGTGCATAAACTTAACCCAATGAGCCCAGCCACGATGTGGTCTGGCCTGCGGGGAGAGGGGGTGGGGAGTGGGCGGGAGGAGGCAGCCACCTGCCTCTCCTCTGTTACGTTGTCATCATGCAGAAACCGATTTCACAGTGTAAGCTGGTTCTCTCTCTCTCTCTCTCTCTCTCTCACACACACACACACACACACACACACAGACTTAACAAACGGTTTTCCTGGCGGGCATCTCTACATAACAAACCACCCCAAAACTTAGTGGCTTAACATAACAGGAATCGACTGTTTCTCCTGATTCTGGACTTTGCTGGGTGGCCCCTCTGCATTGCGAGTGGGCTCACTCATGCAGCTGTATTCAGCTGGGGCAGGGGGAATGGTCACGTGTCTGGGTCTCAGGGCCAGGCGCTGGCTGCTGCGTGGCCCCCGTTGTCCCCCACATCTCCTCTCATCCTCTCGTCAGCGAGAGCAGCTTCTACACCGGGTGGTCTTATGGGAAGGACCCAAGAGGATGGACGTGGGAGCTGCAAGGCCTCCAGAGCCAGGCTAGGACTTGCAGCGTGCCACTTTCACCATGTTCTGTTGGTCAACGCAAGTCAAAAAAGCCATCAGATTCAAGAAGAGGAGAAAGGGGCTGCACCCCTTGATGGCGGAAGAAGCAAAGACCTGCTGCAAAGGGGCCTGGCAGGGGCCGCTGCAGCCGCCACAGACAGCAGAACTCTTCAAAGGGCCCTTCGACAACAGTCATGGACGGAGCTGGGGCCTGCCCATGAGTCATTTCTTGAAAATAAAAGCCCATGGTTCAAGAGTTTGAAAACCACTCCGTTAAAGCCAAATGGTCAGGAAATACTGTGATATTTTAGAATGAGGAGTATTTTTTTTCTCCTGAAGAGAAGTCTCCCTGGTGGGAGCAACAGTGCTCCCGAGCTAGTGCGATTTCTCCTCCACTGAGCAACAGTGAAAGTCATATCCACATTCCAACGAAGAGAGTGAACAAGCGGCGGAGGTCCTCACTGAGCAGATCCCCGAGACTTGTCCTCAGAGGGCAGTGACAACAGAGGGTGCCAGGCTTGTGTGGAGACAGGCAGCTGCCCGGGGAAAGGGGAGGACCACCGGGAGGCTGAGGCTGTTGGGGGGTGGGGGGAGGCACTGAAGGAAGCGAAGGCAGCAAAGAGGGACAAAAGGCTGAAAAGCGACCCTCCAGAACTCTTCCTTTCCGCTTCTGGAAAGAGAGCAGAAAAAATAAGCAAGAGGCTTTGTCAAAAGGCAAAGCCATGTTAATACAATAACTGGACACAAAGCAGACGAGGAGAGAATCCACAGTGACCACTAGAAAGGAGGGGACAAAGGAGAAAAGAAGAAAACCGAGTGAGACCGAGCGTTAGACAGTAGCCAAGCCGTCCCCCTCTGAGAAACACTCTCAGCTGCCTCTGTGCAGGCAGGGGGACTCCGAGTCACGCTTATCTATGCGGGTTTATAATTGGTTTCATTTTCCTCCACAGTAAAATGGGTTGATAGTGCATCCATATCGTGACAACATTCCCTAGCAAACGTCCTAATTAGGAACCCTAACTAGCTTGCCATTATTTAAAAACTGTCCTGATCTGGGTAGACCCCAAAGACCATCTGGAACCTGGACTTATGCCCGGGCAGCAGGAATTGTCCTTCATTAGACCTCTCCAGGCCCCACCTATCTGTGAGAGAAAACGGGTGGTGGGGAGCTGCATGGTGAAGCCACGGGAAAATAGCGTTCCCTGCTCAGACGTTTGGTTTTATGATTTTATCTTGCTTGTAATTGACCACGTTCATAGAACTTCAAAGGAGATGTTTCTGGTGCTTTGGCTACTTAAAATTAACTGGGACATGTATTTATTTAAGTAGGCACTGACGTCTGCATACATATGCAGAACACTCAGCCCAGAAGCAGCAGGAAGTACTGCTGTTCTCTATTTTATCTTTAAACTATTTGAGTTTGAAAGGGAAGCTTTTAAAAAATCAAGAATAACTTCAAAATCCAGAGGGAGGAATTGCCAATAAAGTAAAACCATTCACACTGATTTATCATTGTATTTCTGCAGCCATTGCTTGCTTTAGTAGCTTGTTACTGTGGTGTGCGCGCGCGCGCGCGTGTGTGTGTGTGTGTGTGTGTGTGTGTGTGTGTGTAGTCATCTGGATATCATGTAGCAGAGAAATCGACATGGATTTTAAAACACAATCATAAAGCTCCCCCAAGTGGATCTATTTAAAACCACATCGAGAAACCAGCCACTGTATCTGGGATGGCAGTCAAGACTGAGGCCCCAAATATGCTTTTTCTTTTGTTATTCTTTTACTGAATTTATTGGGGCGACACTGGTTACTAAAATTACACAGGTTTCGGGTGTACAGTTCTACCACACATCGCCTGTGTATTGTATTGTGTGGTCACCACCCCGCGTCAAGTCCCTCCCATCACCCAAATATGCTTTTGATGGACAGCGGTGACCTGGCACGTCCATCATTTTGTACATAATTTAATAAGATCAGCATCATGGGAAAGAAGTCTATAAATGTTAAAACACAACCTACAAAATACTCTCCTGGCTTCCTGGGAACTTAACTGGGCCTCGAAGCTGCCTGTGGCTAGGCTAGACCTCACCTGGACTCCGAGGACCCAAGGATGCAGTGATTTACAGCTGCTCCGGGACAGACGATCCCCGTGTGGTCCTTCTAGAAAAGCTCCCTGGTCCACTTAATTGTGTTCCTTATTCCACTATCTGGGCTGATTATACTGAATTACTTGGCACCCCTGTTAAGCCTGTCATTTAGATTCTAGAACAAATTAAGTTTGTTGAAGGCTTTGCTCTTTCTCTCTATTAAAATATTCATATCGACTCTAACAACTTGATAAAAACTGGCTAAAAGCCTTGCTGGTATCCCCAACAGGGAGTGCCATTTTTAATGAACCCACAAGCATCATAAATAAAAAATAACTGGTCTTAATAAAGAATTGATAGCGCGGCTCTGGCCCCAGATAGGTGTCGATGGGGAAGCTACACACAGCCTTGGGAGACTCGGCGCGACAAATGAGTCTCCCAGAGCCTGCAGGCCCCGTCCGACCAGCGAACTCCAACAAAGGCAGAATCAATGAACTTAATGAATAACTTTCCATGAAATTGTTGAATCTAGTGGGTCTCATTGGGGGGATGGTGGGAGGTGTGTAAGAAAGTAAGGGGAGGAGGACAGGGCAGGTGGTGATAATAGCGATAGCTAACATTTTTTGAGCATTTGACACTCACCAAGCATTATCCTCCCAGGACCCTGCCAAATGGGCAGTGCCATCCCCTCCTCAGAGGTGAAAGCAAACAGAGTTTAATATAAGCAGCCCAAGGTCCAAATCCCAACCTAGTTGTGACCCTAACCTTGAGTCCATAACAATCGTTTGAAAAACATCGCTTAAAATGCTTAACTCATTCATTAGTTTTTAGCAAAAAGTGGGACATGAAGTCAGCAAACACAGCATCACTCGCTCACGGGGCCAAGGCACTGAGCGGCCTGGCAGGGACCCCGGCCTCCTTCCGCCAAGGCCAGCAGACTGCTCGCTGCAACCTTACCACAAAGAGCACAGGACTTAGAATCCTACGCTCCAGAAAATTAACTAAAAATGTGCGCACAAGGCCTTAGGAACCAAGGCAGAACGATGGCTCTGTCATTTGGGGACTGTGTAATACTCCAAACCAGTTATCTCATCTCTCTGAGCCCTCAAACTGACCCATTAAATAGGGGTGACAGCCTGAACTGTTAGCACCCAGCCTCGTTCCAAAAGGACTGAAGGCAGCTAATAAAACCTACTTTCCCGCGTGGTGGTCTGAATAAAACAGACTTTTATTAGCTGCTTATGACATCAGCACTCGTTATGAGAGAATCTCCATGAAGTGCCCAGCCCGGCACCTGGCTCAGGGTGGACTGCCCTTGCCCTGGCTGTTCCCACATTCTCCCAGCACCCCCCAGTGCCTTCCCCAGGGCCACCACCCCAGAGCCACTGCTGCCACCACACTGGCATACGGCTCCCCTGCATGGCTGTGCCTCTCCCTCCCCACAGACAGCTCTTCATTCCTTTCAGGCCTGGAAGCTGCGGGTGGAGGTGGGAGGGACACCCGAGAGGGGAGACCAGGAAACAGTTGTTGACACAATCCTAGTCCCTCTCACTCCTCAAGTGCATTCACAGGACAAGTGCTTAGTTCAACAAAAGGCCATTGTTACAGGGATGCCCCTGCAGAAGAGGCTTGCCTTACTGAGTTCCAAGCCTCCTTCCCGAGTAGGAGGGGCAGGAGGACAGAGGGAGGCCTCACCTGGGGTAGCCCGGCGTATGACACCCAACAGAAGATAGAAGGAGGGGACTTGGAATGGGGAGTGACAAGGCAGTCCAGATAGGCAAACCTTTTTTTCTTTTTCAATCCTACGGTTTTCCTGTTTTGTTTAATTACAAGTTGTAGACAAGTGTCATTTTCTAGAATGTCAGCACTCCAGACTCCACAATGTATCCAAGCCAAGGTGTGTAACCTCAGTACTCTGGTCCATAACACTGGGATAGTGATAAATCGTGTCTCCCAGGATGGCTGTGGGGGTTAAATGAAATAATCCATGTAAAAGGCTTGGCATATAGTAAGTGTCCATCATACTTAGTCTTTATTATAGGAGCTCAACTAGATTTGTGCTAGTTTCAAAAGTTGGCTGCTGTCCTGGCTGGTGTGGCTCAGTGGATTGAGTGTAGGCCTGCGAAGCAAGGGGTCACTGGTTTGATTCCCAGTCAGGGCACATGCCTGGGTTTCAGGCCAGGTCCCCAACAGGGGGCATGTGAGAGGCAACCACACATTGCTGTTTCTCTCCCTCTCTTTCTCTCTCCCTTCCCCTCTAAAAATAAATAAATAAAATCTTTTTTAAAAAAGTTGGCTGCCAGTTCAAATGCTACTGTTGCTGATCAGGAAAATATACAGAGTGGGGCAAAAGTAGGTTTACAGTTGTTTGTATGAAAAATAATACACTAATTAATAAATAATAATACAAGAATAAACTCTGTGTTTCACGTACTCACAACAGTAAACCTACATTAGCCCCACCCTGTATTCTAAGGTGTAAATCATGAGTTTACAATGAACTTTTGACAATTTGAGTTGTTAATGAAAATCAGAAATTACCGTTCAACTCTTAATCAACTAGCTAGGTTAGGAAAAGATGGCTTTTTAAAAAATCAATGCAAAAACGTGGGGTCAGTTATCAAAGATGAGGTTGCAATAGGCATTATCCTTTTCTTCATGCAATGAGTCTAATCTGATCAGTGTTGGGTGTTTGTTTGTTTGTTTTTAATATATGCCTCTCACAACAGCAGGTCAAAAGTTTCATGGGTTCAGGGCGTGAGAGAACCTAGCCACCCCCAGCCCCACTCCAAGACTATACTCAGAATCTACGTGGCATCGGGGACTTTGTTCAGTAGCTAACAGCTGCTGTGTAGCTAAAAGTTAGACTTGTTTTCCAATGCGCTGCTGGGGGAAGAGAAGGAGCCCTTCTTCCATCTACCGCCCAGGTCAGAACCTGTGCAGGGGTGACGCCGAGGGGCCCAGCCCTGGCCTTTTCTCAGGTGGCAAGGGGAATGAATGGTTGGGGTCCCTATTGCTCAACAATCTCTCTGCTGTCATCTCACCGATTGGTTTCACCGAGTCTACAACATTCTCCGAACATTTCACAGGAAAGGGTTCTGAAAAGACACACTCTACAATATTACACTGGTTTTTCCTAGGTGGTGGGACTATGGGGTTATATGGATTTTCTACTTTCCTGTTCATCGGTATTTTCTAGTCTTTTTACAATGAACAGTTAAAGGTTCGTTTTGATTTTCAAAAGGCTCTTCCTGGAATGACTAAATAATTTATATGTAGTGAGAATTACCTTAAAAATGGAAGAGAGCAAACCACAATGAGGTTGTCACTCCACACTCACTAGGATAGCTATCTTTCCTGTTTTAAAGGGAAAATAACAAGTGTTGAGGACACGGAGAAATCGGAACCCACACGGCTGGTGGGGATGTAAAATGGCACAGCCACTTTGGGAAACAGTCTTGCAGTCCCTCAAGAAGTTTGACATGAAGTTACCATAAAATCCAAATGCCCCACCTGGGTATATGTTGAAGAGAAACGAAAACCCATAGCCACACAAAGATTTGTACACAAATGTTCACCCAGCATTATTTATAAAAGTCCAAAAGAAGAAACAGCCCAAACGTCCATCAAGGGACAAACAGATCAATGACATGTGGGACACAAAGAGACTGGGGCCACCCCCCGAAGACAGGGTGTGATGTGCGGCCAAGTGATCAACCGGGACAGACCGGAAAAATCATCCCGGGCCTTGGCACGGGCCTGGCGTTCCTCCCCTACACTCGTCCCGGCGTTTCACCACGAGCTCCCCCACAGCCCAGGGTACTCCCCCGGGGCTCACCTCGGGCACCGGGAAAATACCGGGAGGAGGAAGGCAGAGCCAGGAAGCAGAAACTGACTCCGCCACCATCACATGAAGGTCAGCTCAGCCGTGATTTCCCACACCTGGCTCTTCATCAGACTCGCCCAGGGAGTCTGTTTGACCCTCTGCCTGTTCTAGAACACAGGCGCTGGGCCCCCCACCCAGACACTCCGATCCCACAGGTCTGGAGACACCCAGGATGCCTGTGCCCTTCAAATGTGTCCTCCGTGCTTCTGAGCATATACCAGGCATAGGAACATCTGAACTCAGTAATGTCCCCTCTTAAAATATTTTTTTTTAAAGATTTTACTTATTTATTTTCAGAGAGAGGAGAAGGGAGGGAGAAAGAGAGGGAGAGAAACAGCAATGTATGGTTGCCTCTCACATGGCCCTCACTGGGGACCTGGCCCGCAACCCAGGCATGTGCCCTGACTAGGAATCGAACCGGGACCCTCTGGTTCCCAGCTCGCACTCAATCCACTAAGCTACACCAGCCGGGCTTAAAATATTTTTTGAAGGAAATAAGAATAAACACATGTTTAATTTTTTAAAATCTTTGGCTTTCATGAAAGAGACTATACAGAAAATGCTTAATAATGTTTTTATAACCCCTAGTATTGTTGCAAAACAAATTCTTAGAAGAATAAAAATATTCATGTCTCCACAACTTACCAATTTTCAGTTTTAGTGAGGCGTTCCAATCAATTCTTCTAAATCATTCCTCAACCACTGCTTAAATATCACAAACTTTAGAAGCTGAAGGAGCCTTAGGTATTACTCCTCTCATCGTAGACAAGAAGAAATGCCAGCCACAGAGAGGAAATCCAGCTCACCCAGTAAGCCAAGCAGGATTAGGACCCAGCTTCTAATTCTGCTGGCAGTCTAGCCCTCTCTCTGCTACATCATAGGGCATTTTGCAAGAACAGCTCACACTGGGGGCTTCAGGTACAGTAAAATTAATCTCTGCACCTCTCAAGGAACGACTTCTAAACTGTAATTCAAACTGTGGAATTTGAGGCCCATTCTAACAGGAAGGAATCTGTAGGTCAGAAGACCAACATCTACAAAGAACAGGTAACTTGGCTCCATAAACCAAATGAACCAACAAGAAGCGATGCTAGAGGGCAGGGACTTGAAGAGGAGCCATCTGAGCGATACTCCTACTCGCAGGCCCAAGCCTTGCGTCCCCGTGGATTACCGAATGCAGGAGGTGGCTGGGGGCATCACCACGGCCGTCGCTGCCCCTGCAAAGATTCCATCATGCTCACAGTCAAGCTGGTGTCACCTTGCACACACCTTTCTGAGGCAGCCATTCCACCGCGAGGAGCTCTTCTCTGAACGCGAATGGAACGGAATATTGGGTCTGGGATTTCTGAGGTTACCATGGGCATGTGAGTACCAAGCCCTGCCAAGCTCTGTCCACTTCCCCCTGGCTGTGCCCTCTAGCAACTCCTCTGCCTGTCTAACTGACCCTGAAACCAGGAGACCAGATGCACCTTAGAGAGTGCTCATGTCAGGACACAGGTGGCTGGAGGTGTCTGAATTCGCAGGAGTAAGGACAGTTCACTCACAGGAAGTGAACAAAGTTTTTACGGAAATGTCGCTCAAAGACGTTCTTGGTGTAAGAGTGACACGTGGTACAACGGAAGCACAAGGCTTCAATCCAAGGATTGAAATCTGTGTGCCGATTCTTCTTACTCACCTGAGAACTTGGGCAAGTCAGTTTACCACTCTGGCTCTCATTCACCCCCCTGTAAAATGGAAGGAACAGATGCTTTATTCTCCAGTTTCAGTTGAGCTCACATTTGTAAAACACGTATCAACTTGGCTAAACTTTATACTCTGTGCGTGCAAGTTGTCACTGTCACTACGCTGCATAGGGCTGACGGAAGGCTGACAGTTACCCCAAAAAATGTCCATTAGATAATAACAACAGCTACTGTTCACCGAATTTACCAAGAGCCTTGCCAAATTCTATAAATTTACTCCTCCCAAAATCCTATAAAGAAGGTATATTGCTATTTCATTCACAGAGGGGGAAAGGAAATAAATACAGAAACGGCCAGCCGTTTGCTGGGGGCTCACAGCCAGGAAGCGAGAGAGCTAGACTCTGAACTCAGGAGTGCAACTAGTCCACCAGACAAGCGGTCGTCTTTTAGCTCCTCAAACACATGGACATCAAATGCAAAGCCTGAATGACTAGGGGTGGAGGAGCTCTTTTCACGTTTGGGTTTGGGGGAAGGGGGTGTTAGGAGGGGACGGCTTTTCCTGCAGTTTGAAACAGCTGTGTGAATCACTGCGAGAAGCTGCGCCCCCAACTTCTGTGTATCCTCTCCTCTCTATAACGTAGCTAACTCTTTCTAGAAAGCCCGCGCCCACGCTGGCTGCCCTGGATCAGCGCCTTCTCCTGGGCTCCAATGTTGCACTTTCACCAAATGTTAATGGCTTATCCAGATCTGCTTGATGGGGAGGAACAGGCTGCTTGTGTCTCAAACTATCAGAAGGAACAAGCAGCTTGTCTAGAATGATACATACATACACGGTCTGTGCAAATCAGCTACAAAGTGAAGAATTTTTGCGAGAGGAAACAGGAAACACGCCCATGTTTTTTAATCCACAGAAATATCTCCGGAGATACTTGCTTCTTTGTCCAAGCAAGAAGCTCAAAGGGAAGAGCCGGTTCCCATGCTCCACCTCCTCCCAAAAATGTGACGTGCATGGTTCAGCATCTGGGGCCACGGTCACTGCCCCTCCCCTGCCCCCAGCTGGAGGGACAAGGGCATTTGTCATTAGAGGCTCAAGTGAGCCTTGCAGCCCCTGATTCAGAACAGCCCAGCATGTCCCAAAGCCTCCATCTTTCCCAAAATTCTCCCAATCTCAAAGCTTTCTTAACCATTGCCTCCTTACAGAGGACAGTGGCTTGCTGGAAGTCCCAACTCCTCCCTCCTCAGCAAGGCCTCCCAGGCCCCTTTGTGAAGGGCTTCTTGAGCCAGCCCCACCCACCTGCCTCGCTCTTCCCGCCACCACCACCAGGAGGACCACCATGCCCTGCATGCAGCCTCACCCAACAGCCATCTACTCTGATCACTGCTGCGTTGTCACAGTGCCTGGTACAGGATGCTAACACAGTGATCACCTGCTGTGTCAGTGAATGCCTGCATTTCCCTCAGTGAACTGCGGTCTTTTTCACCCCAGCTCTTGGTTCAAGCTCCTCTCTCTGACTTAGTTGTATTCCCAGCGCTCTAACTTCCTCTCTTTTTACAAGAATCAGCTTGAGAGTTCTCCTCACTTGGGAAATCATCTTTGACCCTCTCTCTGAGCTGGATTAGGGGCACCAATTACCAAAAACGGCCTGGCTGTGATGGAGAAGAAATGGCACTTGGTTTTGCTTTATAACAAGCAAGCACACCTGAACTTACATTCCAAATGAGTGCTCAACCCTTCAAAGAAGTCATTGGGCCCATTTTTGAGAAATCAGCTGGGTCAATGATATGTTAGTGACCCTCCTAGAAGGCTAAGAAATATGTTAAATTTCCCGGAATGTCACACCACTAAAGGAGATGTCACTTTTCCTGCCTCCCAGAACTCCGAATGAATCAAAACCTCAAGACTGGAATGCATCCTGGAGATTACCTAAACCCTTCCTTGTACGGATGTAGACACTGAGGCCCAGGGCAAGTCGACGTCATCTAAGAGCCCAAATAAGACACAGGTGGTACATTTCAGACAAGACGTCAGCTCATCTTTCAGTCGATCGCACACTCAAGACTAACTTTTTCATCTCGCACTCAGGAGAAAAAGCCAGTAAATTCCTCCCAATACCTGTTAAATCTCATCCCAGGCTTTGTTTCATTTTTTCACTTCACAAGTTAAAGAATAATATTATGCTGGAAATGTAAAGCAAAGCTGGAATGTTGTAAGAGCTCCGGAAGGGTTCAAAACAAGATATATCAGGCCAAGCCCTGGGGCCACCCCCCGAAAAAAAAGGCTGAGCCCCAAGTTCCAGGGGAACCAGTTGTCAGACCAGCGTTCCTTGAACATCACTCATTTTCTCAATTTTTGCCACGTTTGAATCCCACTTATTTCTTTTCTTTAATTCACTTTTAACACACTTTTCCATAACTCACTTTTTAAAACATTAATATCTAGTTTAAGCTCAGTCTAAGCAAAATAAATAATAATCCAAGAATTCATGGGTTTGCTATGCTATAATACTATTTTCCTAGCACATTTAAGATGAATATATAACTATTCAAATAAAAAAAATCCATGTGCTACTTAAAAGCACTCTGCATACTACTACTGGTGTGCTCACAACATTATAGGAAACTGTGCTTTTGCTCTAGAACAGCTGATTCCATCCCAAGTGGAACTGTTTCCTGGTATTCTTGATAGTTCCCATCCAGCCTTCTGTATGCACCTATTGCATCTGAAGTGCCAATCAATAGTAGCACACACACATCCCAAACTGAAGTTTAACTTTACACTAGTAGCTTTTCTTACCAACCGCTAGATCGCTATACCTTCCCCACATTTGATGTCACTTTGTTTGAAATGATCCTTTACACTCATGTTCTTCACTGGCTATTACTGATTTATGAGCAAACAGCAAAAGTAATTACCCTTTCACCTAGGAAAACACTGGTGACTACGACGTAATAGTCTCCCAGTGACAGACGGCTTTCCCCAGCACAATGGATGCAAACGTGAAACAGGATAGAGGTAAGTTATTTTCACATGAGCTGTCACTTGTCACACAAAATTACATGGGCTTCTGTTAGCTGTTTAATTCACAGATTTAAAAAAATAAAAAGCAAACTCCACTCACAGTACCCGCATCCTTCCCAGATCACCAGGGGAAGGCAGAGCCAACCTACCAAACCACTAAAGAACAAAGCCTGCAGCACCACCACGTGAAAACTCTGCTGTGATTGGTGGAGTTGCGTCGGTCAGAGTCATCCAAGGACTCAGGAGTCTTCGGAGCAGGAAAGGATAATCCGAGATGATGAGAGAAGCCCAGGTCTGGATACCAACTCAGCAAGTCGGCCGAGTGGTTTGTGGGTCTGCCAGGCCTGGGCAAGGTAAGGCTGGCAGGCGCTGCTGGTGCCACGCAAAGGCAATGCTAAGGTCGGCTGCTTTGCATCATCAATCTTGCCTGGACAGAGCCTCAGAACGGTGCCTTCCACACACATTCCTGAGGAGCAGTGACTGGGGACGGGGAGCTGAGGAGCCCATGTTGCCAGGGGCCCCGTGGCCCGAGGCTGCAGCTGTTTGGTAGGCATTAGCCCAGAGCTCTCCTTAGAGTTTCAGGAAACTACCCAATGCTTTTGCAAAGCGACCTGGTTTTGTTCGCAGCTCTTACAATTCAGTGTTGGGATATTTTACTTTTTCCCTAATAATAAGAGCCTATATTGATCCAGAACTTGGCACAGACCAGGCCCTGTTCTAAGCAGTTTCCATGTAACAGTGCATGCAGACTCATAGAAAGTCTGACCTGGAAGGAGTCTGGGCTACTGAGGTGGAAGGAGGTCTGAATCTGTGTCAGCAGAAATGATGGCTTTGCCACCGACTCGCTGTGAGGTCTTGAGTAAGCCTGCTCCCGGGCTTCAGTTTTCTCATCCGGTAGGATGGCGAGAGAGCAGAGATGATGAATAGGTTTCGGTGCGAAGGCCAGCTCTGAGCCAGCTCAGTTGTCTGGGACACTACTCTGAGTGGGACTCTGAGCCAGCATGGAGTGTCACCGAGCATTATCATGTCTGCCACCACCGGCACAGGAACGGGGAGTGAGCAGGTCACCTATGTGCCATCTCTGACTAAAGCATTTCTGAGGCCCTTTCCTGGTCGAATAACTTGAATTCATGGTTCCAGACCAGCTGTCTCACTAAGCACAGCGTCTTTATAAATTAACAAGAGGGAGAGAACAAGAATGAGCTTTGGAACCTTGGATACCTCATTTCTGTCATAAAGTACGTAGCCTTCAACAAGGAATTTAATCTCCTTACATCTCAGCTTACTCATCTACAAAGGAAGGATACAAACACTTAATCTTCACAGTCATTTTAAGGATCACACAAATGTGTAAAGCCTGTAGCACAGTGCCTAGAACACTGCTGATGTTCAGTTGGTTTTTCCATCATCATCATCATCAGTAGTAGTCTATCAACCCTGAACTGGATTTACAACATTTTCTGTCCCAAGATTTGTAACTTAAAGAACATATGCTTACAATGAAAATCAATTACTATCATTTTTCTTGAGGAATACACTTCAGTTCCTTCCCAAGGAAATATCACTTAGATTTTTTATTTTAGAAAATTCTTAAAACATACAAAAATAGAGGATATTATAATGAACTCCCATGGACCCATTACTAAGCTTCAGGAATTACTAATCACGGCTGCCCCTGTTTCATCCACATGACCACCCACTCACCCCTCTTCCAGACAACCTGGAATTTTTTTAAACCAGATGCTAGATATCATATTATTCCACCTGTAAATCTTTCTCCAATCAATAGAAACGGTTCATTCTTTGCAATCTTAAAAATATTGGTTTTAAATTGAATGAAATGGCAACAATAAGGCATAATTAGGAAATTATTTCCTCACACCTCTAATAATATTCTTTAAAAGTCACCAACAAGTGTGTGTACTTAAAAAATAATAATAAGGGTCCAGTGCAGGAGGCCACGTGGGGACTGTGGTATGCCTTGATTTATGACAACTGGGCAAAGTGAGTTATTTCATTCTTTCAGATATTTATGACATTGCTAAAACACGGAATACATCAACATCAGAATTCATCATGAATAATATTTAATTAGTCCTTGACAAGGATCAATTTGGCAAGTCTTTTTGTTCTTTCTCCTTCCCCTGAACAGAAAAAGAGTCATAAACTAAAGTGTTTTATTTTTTCCATCTGCTTCTGGTAAAGCGCATCCCTGAATTGCTAACTTAGTTGAGATCTCCTGAACTTTCATATACCCAGGTAATTAGACTCAGATGCTGTCCGGACTGGGAATATAAATCAAATCTGTGTATGTAAGCACAAAACAGGCTGCTCACACCAAGAGTGGGCGTCGCTGTTTCTCACAGACCTGCGGTGCAGCTGACGGCCCCTGGTCTCAGCAGAGCGGAAAGAAGCCTTCACATAGCCCCGTGCCAGTGAACCCCTCTCACCTCCTGCAACCCCCAAAAGCATGGATTTTAAGCTAAAGCTTTTATATAGGAAAAAAAGTGGGAGCCTTTTGGGCACTCAAACAAAAATTCTGCCCAGAGCTACACGAGTCACAGCGAGGTAGGAGGCAAAGTCAACCCCCATTGCTAACATCCAAAGCACGAGGTGGCCGGCAGAACTGCTTCGGTGCGTGCTGCCCAGTCGGGGAGTTTTGTTCTAGGGCGCAATGATTAGGAAAACTTTCAGTCCATTGTTTTGTAACAATATACGCATTCCTTTCCTTTCAACAGAACAGCAGTATTTGTTTCAGTCAGTATTTTAAGTTGTGGAGCCAAAGGCCCCCAGGTTTTGAAAGGGGACTGAAAGGAAGTGTTACTGGTTGTTTTTAACTTAAATGGTTGTTTTAACTTAAATGGTTGTTTTTAACTTAAAAGGCTCCCAGGTTTTGAAAGGGGACTGAAAGGAAGTGTTACTGGTTGTTTTTAACTGAAGGGAAGTGTTACTGGTTGTTTTTAACTTAAATGTCATTCTAAGAGATCCCCTTTTCTTTCATTCTGACTGATATCCAGTAAAACTAGGGTTGAATTGCCTTAGAGACAATACTCGGCATCTTAAGAGACTTGGGGAACGGGAAATCAGCTCACATTTGTTAAGTTCTATGTGCCAAGCATGGTACATCCTAATAGAAGCCTCACAGCAACTCTAGAGTGGCAGAATATACTTCTCAACCTACAGATGAGAACTCAAAGGTTCAGGCGGTTATGTGGAGTTTCCAGAGTCACTGAGCACATACGGATGAGTCAGAAGTCCAAACTCAAACTTTCTGAGCCTACAGTCCAAGTCTGCACCACACAAGCTGAGGCACTATAATGGATCTTCCAACCTCATAATTGCAACTCACATATACTAAGAACTCTGTGCCAAAGGTTTTAGATGAATCACCTCATTTAATCTCCACACCATATTGTTCTTATTCCCATTTTACATATTTAAAAAATAAGGCTTAGAAAGGATAAGTGGCATGTCCATGGTTACAGAGAGAAGTCACCTGACTGCAGGGCCCTCCCTCCCAACACTCTGCAACATCTGTGTGAAAGGCAAATTGGGCCACACTCGTGGTTTCACGAGAGGTCCGATACTCCGCAGTTCTGAGTTCCCACAGATTTGTAAACGCTGCTGACTGCCTGGGCAGGCGCTCAATGAATTTCACCCCATGTAAGGGCACAAATAATTAGAATTCTGAGCCTTCCAACAGTGGACATGCAACACACAAATAAACAAACACACAGCTCATAAGGACACAAACAGCAGTGGGTAGAAACTACAGCTGACTATTTGTCACAAGGGGAAGGAGCGGTGAGAAGGGAACTGGCCAGAGTTTATCGTAAAATGCTAAGCTGTGAGAAGATATGATTGAAACACAAATCCTATCTGCTTTTACCCTCCCTGTGCCAAATGCTGAATTTCCCTCCTCCGTGGCTTGGGAGATGAGGTCAGTGGATCTTGTTTCTGCTCCACTGACTTTTCCACGTGCAACCTGATAGCTTCTGGAAACAAACCAATCATTACAAGATCACTAAAGTATGTTATTTTCATTAAAGGAGGGTCCTATGTGGAGGGGACCCTCCTTTAATTAAAGCCTGTTAGCGGCCAACCCACCAAGTTCCAGGTGAGAATCCATCACCAGGGCCAGTCCCTTCTTCCTGTTCTGCCTTCACGTCACAGCCCGACCGGGCCCACTTCCGCCTTGAACCGAGTTCCAACTGGGTCAGCCCACCTCGAACCTCGCATGCGACATTTTCCAGATATGCCTCGAGAGGTGAAAAGTTAGCACATTAAAGCAATAATCACCACAAGAGCTGAGGCTTGAAATTTAATAGGGCTTTGAAAAAGAAAAGGAAAAAAGAATGAAAGTCTAGCCTGCCAAAAAAATTAATTGGCATTGTTGTAAAATTGTGTTTCACAGCGAGAATACAAATATTATTCATGTTAAGGCAAGGGTTGACCTAAGATGTGATTTATAGGCACTTCAAATGCAGTACAGGAAGTAAATGGAAAAATTAGGGTGCAAGGTCACTGAGTAGGCAAGAGTCAACTTCAGGGTAAAGTTAAAAACTTTAGGAAGGGAGCACACAGTTCAGCTTGCCATATAAATTAAGATCTGTCCTCACTTTGAAGAAATGGGGGAAAATCAAATATTAAGGTGGGTCTGTAACTGCAGGCATTTTCCCCTCAACATAAGAGAAAGTGGGAGTACTTGCTATAGGGTGAGAGATGCCAAGAGGGTGTTTCATAAAGAGGACAGCGCAAAGGTTGGTGCAATCCGAGATCAACTGTGGCATCAGTGAGCAATGTAAACAAACAGGGGCTGCAAGTTAAAGGGTTTTAGAGGCTCTGAGCAAGAACAAGGAGTCCAAACCATGTTTTGTTTTTCGGGACATGTTGCTTCACTTTTTATTAAAAGGGTCTAAATTGATTTGGACAGTGTTCACGCTTATCAATGGTCAGAAAAGGGTGACTGAAGCACAAAGAGGTGTTCAACCGTGGAGCTCCAGAGACTCAGCTCTTTCCAGTCACCCTGCTCTCTGGCCATTCTTTTTAAAACACAGTTATCCCTAAACGCCCCCCACCCGGAATGTGGATGTTCCCCAAAGGACCACTAGAGGGCAGAGCTTTGTGATGTTCTGAAATTAGTAACTGCGAAACCAGCCCACCCTCCTGGCCTCTACCAGGGGTGATCACAAGAATGGCTGTGACCAAACTTCTGGAAAGCCTGTGAATGTGCCTTTCCTGTGCCAAACTTCACACAAAACAAGGCAAGACCCTGAGGGCGCTGTATAACTTGTGGCAGAAGGAAACCGGAGCTCTGGCAGTGAAGGGCTAAATTTACGCCCAATAAACGATAGCCCAGGAGGGGGCGCTCCGTGCTGAACGGGGTAAAGAGAGCCGAGCCTCAAAGACTTGGGACTCGCCCCAGCCTCCTTCACCGATTCTTAAACTAACCAGGCAGGGGCTTCCCGCACCGCACACTCCACCCGCTCGCTTGAGGCTACTTTTCACTGCAGTCCTTCCCGCAGTGACCAAGGCCCTGCTGTTCATTTTACTGTGATTTCATCTGCATCTAAAACTACTGGGTGAGAAAGGCCAGAAAACCAGAAAAGTCAACTTAGGGCTTTAATGCATCCTTATTAGCAGCCCTCCTTTACGGCAGCTGTGCTGTAGAGAAAAGGGCACCTCTGAGTCCCACGCTGCCGCCGGTGGCTCCACAAAACCCAGTCGCTCCGGCCTCCGAGAGGCCTTCTCCTGCTGGAAGACAAGGGACGGCGCTCTTGGGGCCCTGCGTCCTTTCCCCACGCCCGTCCTCTGCTGGGGGGGGAGGCAAACACATTTAAGCGTTAATTAATTTGAAGCTAATTACCAATCATCATCACCCAGCCCAGCAGTCAGGGTCCTCATACACCCACGTCCTCACAGCGGGTCCATCACAGGGAAATCTGATCCCAGCTAAGGGGTTTGGGAAGGAGCAGTGGGAACTTTTTCTTTCTTTCAAACTTTGAGGTGGCGTCCCATGCCAGATATAGTGCAAACTTCGTACAGGCAACCTCCTCCACAGAACGGCTCTACGGCTCGCTCTCCTGACCTGTTACAAGGTGAGCAGAGGATGAACTACCTCACGGAATGGCTAAGAGGCTGGGATGCAGTAACGAGGTAATCTTTGAAAAGCCCGGAGCGCTTTCTGTGCAGGCAGACCTCCAGGGAGAGGAGCCCACCACCTCATAAGATGGCCTGCTTTTCCACCAAGGACTGAGGGGCACGGGAGGGTGACTTCCACGTAAGCTGGTGTGTTCCTATGACCTAGAAGGACCCCAAATTCATCTTATGACCTGATAAAAAGATGCCTAGTGCCCTGGCCAAGTAGCTCAGTTGGTTAAAGCATTGTCCCAACACGCCAAAGTTGCAGGTTTAATCCCCGGTTCCCCGGTCAGGGCACATACCAGAAGCTACAAATGAATGAGTGCATAAGTAAGTGAAACAACAAATTGATCTCTCTCTCCCCCTTTCTCTCCCCGCCCCCCACCACCCCTTCTCCCTCTCTCAACTCAATGTTAAAATTTTTTAGAAAGATGCCTAGCTTCTTCACCTATAAATAACTAAGAATTTTATCTCAGTTCTCTTAGGGCTCCCAGAACCATCCAGGATTCAAAACTACTCCCAGCATTGCACCTGCTACTACAGTAGCCATACCGGACTCACCTTAAGCTCATGGACACTTAACACACTACATCCTTTCACGAGGGCTGCCCTGAAAGCAGGCCTCCGCCACCTCCAACTGAATGTCTGCCCTTAAAACAAAATTCCGTGTTTTTCTTCTTGGTGGCTTCAGGGCAGGCTGATTCTGAATCTCCATTCTGTCATCAGTGGAGCGGGGCTTCTCCCCCAGCTTTCAGTCACCTCTGGATGGCAGGGGTGGGGCAGTATCCGGAGCAGAGCTATACGCATTTAACATACAACTTCTTCTCATGGCCAACTCACAAAAGAGGGGAAGGGTTTGTATGCCTAAAGCTAAGAGCCGAGGGATGAGGGTAGAGAGTAGTCAGGCGGCAGAAGTCTCTGTCGGTCAAGGTGAGTGAGATGACCTTCGTAAAATTGAGTGTAGGGGTTGGCACATTAGTATTATTATTGTTTTTATTATGAGTAATGTATAGTTTGGTCCATTCAAGGCCTCTCTCCTTCCTGTTGGTCACCTTTGACCGCGTGCTCACTCCCACACCCAGGCGTGGCACGGCACAGTGAGGCAAGCACAGGCTCTGAAGCTGCCTGCCCTAGGGCAAGTAATGAGAGTACCTCTTCTGAATAAGGTCATAAAGGTACCTCTAGGGCGGACGTGAATGCTAAAGATACAGTAGTAGGCACTTACTATACAGTAATTATTACTGTTATGAAAGCAGGTCCTTGGGTAACTTGTCACTTGTCTTAGTAAAGGAAAGATACTCCTGAGGAAAGCATGGCCTTTAAGGCTACACCAGGACTCTGGAATTGACGGTGGATTTCACGCCCTGGCTCATGCGGTTCAGTTGGTTGGAGCATCATCCTGTACATGGAAAGGTTGCCGGTTCGATTCCCGGCCAGGGCACATGTCTGGGTTGCAGATTTTGTCCCTGGTTGGGGCGTGTACAAGAGGCAACCCAATTGATGCATCTCTCTCACATTGATGCCTCTCTCTCTCTCTCTCTCATAGATAAATTTATCCTCAGGTGAGGATTAAAAATTACAATTTAAAAAGAAACTGGATTTTGACACGGGGTAGATCAGGCCTGCCGATACCCGTGGGTGACCGTGACCCAATGCGTGTATGAACCTCATACCGAGACACGCGGGGAAAGAGAGACCGGGGCCACGTGGCTGATTCCTCCCATCTCAGGAAAAAGCCTCGTGGCTTGCCCGGCCAGGGTTTTTATCAGGAGCCAATTTACATAGGATTGATTATTCATGGGATTAAGCAGAACAGGTAGGATTACTCATAGTAAGGCATTGGATGTAAATTCAGATCCGGTGGCAGACAGGACCAGGTTAAAGTAATATGCAGGGCACAGCAAGCCAGAATTTTTTAAGATACATCTTTGCCAAATTCCTATTAGAGAATTTCCATTTCACAGACATGATCCACACTTGCTCACACAGGAATCACACGGAGCTGTGCTCAAAACGTGTAAATTCTCAGGACTGCATGTTTACACATGTGTGGAAATCACTGCCACAGGATTTCACTAAGCAACACAGCGCAGTTCTTCTGCTTGCTAGCCACTACCCCACCCCCGCCACACACACACATCCCACTCCCACACACACGCGCGTGCGCACACACAACCTTGGAGCTTTCCTCCCATCAGAGCGGCAACCACCAGTGCCAGCGCTGGCTCTGAAGTTCACTGCCTGCACAACTCTGGGCAAATCCGTGGGGCTATTCAAAACCTTCCCAGGGAGGTTTCAGAAGATCAAATGAAAAAATGCATGCAGAAAATGACTTAAAATCCGAAAGTACAATTATAATGATTCCATCTCCACTGTACACATTAAAAGCAGCCCCCAGTGAAAGGACACAATTTAGGCATTTTGTTAAGTGACACAGCCTGCTGAGGGAACTGAAATAAACTTTTTAAAAACTAATCTCCCTGAAACCTGGGCTTCCGGATGAATGCCAAATCATGTGAGATCTCCGAACAGCCCGCCACTTCCTCTTTGCTGCCTCCCGCAGGCACTCACACCAAACCCGGTCTAACCCTGACCGGCGGTTGTTACTCTTGCTGTAGGCCAAGTTCTCCATCAGGACCTGCAGAGACCGAGTGAGCCCAGCAGCTCGTGGCAGTGATCACTGGTCCCCGGTGCACTTCCGGAGGCTGAGAGAGCACCCACGGAGAGAACATCAGCAGGCAGGTCACCCATGGCGGGGAACAAGGGCGAGTATGTTACCCAGGTTGCTAGATCTGGATAAACAAACCATCCGTGCTCAGATTCAATGGCTACCACAGAGCGAAGAGGGCCTTTGGGGAAAGTCCTGGGTAGTAAGTACCAGGTGTATTTGAAATTTCCTCCCAAAGCCATCCTGACAGTAACCCAGGCAGTGGCTTCTGTAAAAGCCGGATTAGATCATCCTGCCCTCCCGTTTAGAAGTTTCCACAACAGATGGAGGGACCCAGCTTCAGAGGAAAGCCGGGATCACATCCTCACATCCGTCTGCGTTTGTTACTGGCCCTGCTCTCCAAAACGCTACATGTTATCTTGAGCCTGTTTGTTTTTATCTGTCAGAGTGGTTTATTGTTAGGGAAATGTGGTGTCAGCTGTCTCTTCCCCACCATCAAAGCCGCTTCATTAAAGTTAATAGTGTTTGACTTGCAGAGATCTCTTACTGAGGTAACCCAAGAAAGCCCCTGCTGGCTGTTATTTTTCCGGCAGTAAAGGCACCAAATGGATGCAATAACTGCCTTCATCATTTAGAAAGAAGAAGAGAAAAAAACCTACTGCCCGATTCTGCCTAGTAGCTGCGTAATAAATGCACACTGAAGTCATGAGGCTCACTCTTCCCTTCTGTTCAGGACAGGGTGCCCAACTGAATGGCCCGTGTCCTGTCTCTCCAGGATCTGCGGCCTATGGCTTGGCACTCCCAGCCTGAACTTCAGTTAACCTACCTCAGAAATAGGGGGCATAGATTATATGGAAGTCTTTTTTTTTCTAACTGGGGAACCCTTTGGACCAAGTAATCTTACAACGAAGTCTGACATATAAAGCAGATAAAATCAAACTTTCTCCAGCTATTGGGGGGAGGGCGCACAAGTCCCAACTTCTCAGCCTCTCTAGCCTCCTCCAAACCCACCCGAACCCATCCTTATGCCCCTCGTAGGGGGTCCTGAGCAACCTCTGCAGGTTGCCACCCCTACCCCAGACTTCTTCGTGGAATATCATTTGAAATCTACTAACCCAGAGGAATTATCTTTAAGGTCTTTTCTGCTCAGAGTCTGAATTCTGTGATTAAGTAACGAGTCAAACCACATGAGGGGGGTTTTATTTAGCGTAATAACTTTATGGAACAGTCTCTGCTCACTGCGATACAAACATGAACAGTTTGGGTTTTCTTTGTTTTCTGTCTTCTAATCACTGCTTTCCACTGCGAACTGTCAAACCTCCCTTCCCTATTGGAATAGCGGACCTCAAGCAAGTTCCATCACCTCCGAGTCAGCATAGTGCCAGTTAGTTCAGTTTAAAGTGTCAGTGTGACAGTTTAAATCTCATCACCTCCCTGGCGCTGGAGCGGAAGTGCGACTTCGGACTGCTTCTGCACCCAGTGGGCCACCCACTGGGGTGGGAAAACCAGCAAGAAAGTCAAACCCGACAGCCCTGCCCCGCAGTTTGCGCCCCGCCGCGATGACCTCGCGCCTCCTGACCACACAACCAGAGCGCGGCAGGTCGCCCCCAGGCCCGCCCCTCTCAACATCAGCCATCACCCCTGTCCAGTCCTCTTGTCTGCTTCTGTGGGCCAGGAAACAGATCTGCAAGCCTGCTGCCCAAGCAGATGCCCAGCAGGAGAACCCGAAGCCAGTTTTCCTTTCTTACAAATAAGAAGGAATTCCTCCCCTTACGTAACTGGTTGAAGGAATTACCCCCTAGCTCCGTCCCTCCCTCCCTCAGGAAGAGGGAAGAAAATCATGAACACTGTTCCTCTAAAAGACTGCAGCACAGGAGACTGCCTCCCCCGCTCCCTCCCCCATAGCCTCCAGGAAAGGCCTTCAGGATGAGCCAGAAGGCGGGGTCAAAGATGGGAGGTGGGAGGACCAAACAGGGCCCGTGTTGGTGGGGGTGGGTACGACTGTCACTGGCTTCCTTAAAAATATTGCATTTGCCAAATCCGATCTCGTAGAGAAGTATCCCACCAAACATCCTGTGCACGTGAAATACTAGACGTCTACCAGAGGGGATTTGTGTCTGTACATGTGGTTCAGACTTGGATAGAGACCAGCAGAGTGCACCTGTAGAAAACACTAAAGAATCCCAAACCACACATTTAGTTTTCTTTTTCTTTTTTGGCCCAAGTCTCTGGGAGAGAAAATAAAACCAGAATAAAGAGAACTATTCATTCATTCATTGATTCATGCATCCATTCATTCATGTATTCATTCAGCCCCGTCTACAGGCCTTTCCTTGCCCCGGGCAAGTATGAAGCGCTTGAGCAAGGAGATGACAAATAAAGCATGTTCTCTGCCTGGCCATGGCTGCTCAAAACCACAGAAATAACTCCACTTATATAAGTAATGCTTTGGCATTACTTTTCAAGAAGCTCTTATACGCAATGGTTCATTAGGATCCTTACAACAACCCCATGACGGTTACGGTGGCTATAACCACTGGTTCACAGCTGAGGAAGCAGAAACACGGCAAGGTTGAGTGACTGGTCTAGGACCACAGCTAGTGAAGTGCAGGGTCGGGGTCAAAATTTAAGTGATCTGACTTCTGGGCCCTGGGTTTTTCTGTTTGAGAAAACCGAAACCAAACGGAAGCCCTTGACTTTCCCAGAGCTGCCTGTACATTCCAGATTTTTGATGACCCTTTCAGTTTCGAATATTCTGTTCCCTTGTCTTCCAAATTTTGCCTGTCACACCACCTGAACTATACAGTTCTGAAAATACAGTCACTTGTGCTAATTTTAGTTTTGGAAAAATGTAGCTATCATAGGCTCTCTTTTTTAGTTTCAATGGATTGAAGTTAGATTCAGACATCACAGTATTGAGATGATGCAGGGCTCACAATTTTTCAATCAAACCATCCTTTGGTGTAGAAAATTATTTCACTACGCACATTATTTAAGCTATTCTGAAAATTACTCTGATGTTCTTTTTATTAATCTTCTTCCTGTCTCCAGACCTTCCATCAGGCGTCTCTGTCAGGCTTCTAAAGAGTCCCATATGCACACTCCAGCGCAGAAATGGGTTCTTTTTTGGTTCACTGGAATCCTTCAGCATGTCTGGTACTGAAACATATTGGCTTTAATTAAAAGGCTATGATTTCTGTGAATTCCCATTAAGCTAGTGAAAGAAATCTGCATTTTAAAAAATACAGTTAACACATCAAGATACAGTTGTACTGAAAAAAATGCTTCATGTTTCAAAAACTACTTAAGCAGATGAAACGAAGCTGCCTATAATAAAAATATGCTCATTTTGAGTAAAATCCTTCACTTCTAAATAGAGGGGTTAGTTTAGCACATATGTGCCCAATTAGCCATAAAAACTCAACTAGACGTGAACTATGCAATCCACCAGCCCCCTGTTGACATTAAAACATAGATCCTATTAACAGGGATGTAATTTAAATGGTTAAAAAGTGACAAAGTACATAACCGTCATCTGATAGGGTCTGAAATATGATGCTGCTGTGTACTAATGACAAATCAGACTTGAATTACGACTCTGGCAAAGTTGGAAATAGCTCAAGCATGCCAATTAGTGGGCCACAAATTCAAGAACTGCCTAGCAGCCTATCACGCACTGTTTCGACCACGTCTCTTGGACCATGAGCATCAAAAGCACGCTCTCTCACATTCAGAGAAAAAAAGCCATGGGAAACGTTTTGAATTTCAGGTTCTGGATGCCCTAGGGACACCTGACATAACTTTCTCCATTCAACTTATCTTTAAAATGGGACGTAACGCACGATGCTTTCTCAAGGGAACATATTTGAAGGGACCCATGGAGCGCAGAGAGGTTCGCGAGTCACTGGGGAAATGCAGACAAAAGCGATGAATATAATCACGTCTCTCCACATTGGTGACCCTCAGACTATGAAGGGACACGCCCACATCCATATGCATGGCGAAGCCGGTTGTAGCAAAGAAGTGGGAGGAAGATATCTGAATCGTTTATTGTTCGCTTCATTAGAGATAAATACGAACTTATGTGCCTTACTTCCTATTATAAAATAACACCTTATACATGTACGGGATAGGCCTGAGCCCATCAAGAAGATCCCAGGGGCTCACCAACAACCTGGTGCCCTTGCTTTGAGAATCAATGCTCGCGGTACTTATCATATCAAAGACAGTCTTTCTTTTACAAGCATTTATCAATAAAACATAAAAATGGATGATTTTGGGAGACAAAATAAGCTCCAATCATCTCAGTGAACTGTCTCAGCTTTGTAAACAGCCACCAAACAGCAGCCCTGTGACCATGCCGTTCCAACGAGCTCCCATGCTTAGCATCGGCTCCTCGGGTTGAATCCAAATCCTGATTGTTCAGGTTCAGCAAATTCCCTACCCACTGGAAAAAGAAGCATACTGTGACACCACTGCCCAAGTGCCATACCACCATGGCAAACTCAGAGAACAGCTAGGAATAACGTGCCCTATCAGAGGACCTGGGCTCGGTCAAAATCCCCAAGTCAGAGGCCTAATAATGTGATCCAGCTGCTGTCCCTCTAGCTTCTTGGAGGAGAGGGGTAACGTCAGCATGTGGACACTGGCTGGTGAAGCGATCTACTTCGTTCATGTAGGATAAGCCCATTCGGTGTGAAGACCTCCATTCAAAGTTCACCCAGTGTTACTGTGGCTCTGCAAGAATAACAAACACGTGAAACGCAAAGAAGAAACCCTATCATTGCCGGCTTCCTAGCGAGGCCCAGAGGCCTCCCCCTCGCTGCTCTCCCACGCTCCTCTTCGGGGCAGCGTGACACTGTATCTCGGCCTGGGTCACTGCCCTTCCACCTGGAGTCTCTCATCTCTCACACTGCTGAAAAGCTAACTTTCCTAAAGTCCAGCTCTGATCAAATTACTCCCCTGACTTAAAGAAAAAACTGAGTCATTGGTTCCCATCACCGGTGAGCAGAATTAGGGTCACATTTCGCAGCCTGGGATTCAAGGCACTCACCTCCTTCCGAAGTCGGTTCCCACCTCACTGCCGCGATCTGCCAGGCTCTTCCCCTCGCAGTCACCCCACCTGGAGGACCATCTCCTGCCTTCGTTCCACCTCTCATCACCCTTCCAAGTCGAAATACTACCCATGTATAAAGGCCTAAAGTAGAGAAATCCCATCTTTTCTACTTAAAAAACGCAAAGAGCAGCTCCTGGATGTTATCTGCATTGCTGTCACTGCTGCTGTTGCAAGCACGCTACCTGGTCTCCAATCTTCACAGAGGGGCTAACGTCTTCCTGCTATGAGATTTTCACTGTAGCTCTCTTACGGTCCCCAATTACATTTTATTTATTGTAATAGTTACTTAATTATACACTGCATCGCCTCTTACAGGCTGTGAGCTCCTATTCTTATTTCATTCACCTTCGTGTACTCCTCGTCAGAATGTAAGGCCTTCCGCCCATTTGAAGAAAAATGTTAAATATCACATCTAGCCACAAGGGGGCATAGTTGAGCTACTCGAAGAGTGGAATCATCCTATGGTTAGTAATAAACGTTCTAGAATTCAAAGGCTTTTCTAGCTTGAAAGTGCATTATGAATCTGTTTGAAGTAAATATATATGCATTGTACATGATTAGAAGCCTATTCATGTTGACATGGAAAGATAACTGTAATCCAGTGAATTTCAAAAACATAAAACTAAAATTTATATAATCAATTTTTATAAAATATCTAGTATTCTTAAGTAATAAACAGAAAAAAGGTCTGGAAGACTATCCACCAAAAGTTACAGCTATTATCTCTGGGAGGGAGGAAAATGGGTAGGAATATGGAGGTTTTCATTTTCTATTTTGCACCTTTCTGGATTTTTTAAAATAACAATACATATTAATTTGATGATCAGAAAAATAAAGCAATTTATTTTAGAAAATGTCAAAGCAAAGTGTTTATTTTATTTCTCTTGTACCTCCATCACCGTGTTTGATCTATTTAAAAGCAAATTTACATCTTTGGGACGTTTCGGACAGATTAAAGATTCCCCAGCTCTCTGGGTACATGGCTCCCCACAGGGCCTGGGTGACTTTATGGCGTCCTTAGGATGAAAGAAATCCCTGCAACTTAAGCAGTGAAATCCAAACAACTTACTAAGTATTTGTGTCCTAGCAATTTAGTCATGTGAAAAAATAATATATATAAATAGAAAAACATTTTTACTTAAATGATCATAGTTACTTATTAATGAACTATGAACACTATTGGGCACTGTACCACTTCTTAAAGTTTGGAATCAGATTGGACACCGCACCCCCCAACTCCCTGCTCCACACGGATTTTCACCAGCGTCTCAACTTTTTCAAAGCTGCCACCGGAAACCCAGCTTTGCAATGTGATGGCATCAAAAGGAATGAATGAAGCACAATCTCATGTCGAAACTGTGAACGCTTCACACCTGGAGCTGGTAGTTCTCAGGTAGCCCAGAGATGCCGAGTATAGTTGGGTTTCCCTTTAAAATTTAAACTATCTTACGGCACCCCCATGAATTTAAGGTGCGGTGCCTCAGTGCACAAGCTGGGAACCAGTAGATTCTAAGGATAAAGTTAGTTCCCTGTGAGGCTGGCAACCGGGAAACAACCCCGGTAAGTAGCTTTGGAATTACAGTATTCCAACATAATAGCTCAATCAAAATTATTTTATTTTCCCTGAAGCAAAGTCTTCTGGGAAGGAGAGAGGATGGTGTGTGCAGCTGGGCTGAGCTCAGGACTCCAGCAGTTCCCACATCTCCCCCCTGCCCCCTTCTAATCGCTCCGACTCAAAGCCAAGACCCAACAGCAGCCTCCACAGCAGCACTTTCCAGTGTCTGGACTGGGTTTCCAACCAACCTATTGACTTTTCCACCGTCTTCCCAAGTGCTTGCGGCCTTGCAAAGGTCTAGGAACCAGGAAAGCACAGGGTGTAGGCCCAACCCCGAACTGCTGACTGCTAAGTCCTCTTGCAATTTCCTCTTAGCGCAAATGTAATGCAGTCAAACCCAAGAGGCATCTCCAACTTGTACAGAAGAATGTTCCGGGCAAGGACTAGTCAGAGAACGTAAGAACAGAGATGTGGAAACAACGCAAATGTCCACAGCCAGATGAATGAGGAAATAAACGTGTTCTATACATATAATGGGGCGATCTTATTCAGCCTTAACAAGGAAGGACATTCTGACACGTGTTAAGACATGGATGAGCCTTGAAGACATGATGCTGAGTGACATAAGCCAGACGCAAAAGGACACACAACCGTATGACTGCACGTGTCACGGGGCCCCAGAGCACTCAGGCTCACAGAGAGAAAATACGAGAATGGCGGCTGCTCAGGGCAGGGAGAGTCGGGAACGGGGAACCACTGTTTAATGAGTATTCGTGATCAGTTTAAGAAGAAGTTCTGGTGATGGGTTCTGGTGATGACTGCACAAGAATGTGAGTGTACTTTTAATGCCACTGAATTATGTACTAAAAAATGGTCAAAATGGTAAATTACATATAACATTCTATCACGTATAACATTTTTAAAAATCACAGGGTTGACTTTCTGGGAAGGGGAGCCTTTGACTGAACTGGAATCATGTCCTTAAATGTCACTTGGACCACCCGCAGCAGACCCAGCGAGGAGCCCATTTGGGTAACACAGTGTTAAATAACTTACCTGCAGTTTCCAAACCCAAGGACCCTGGTCTAAAGGAAACACGTCTAAACAGGAGCAGTAGCAAGGGCACCAATAACAGAAACAGGGCCCCCACCTCCTCCAGGCCTACAGAAGAAAGTGTAAAGTATTTCTTTAAAAATTCAGAATTTCGCCCTGGCTGGTGTAGCTCAGTGGATTGAGCATGGGCTGGGAACCGGGGGGTCCTGGTTCGGTTCCCAGTCTGGGCGCATGACTGGGTTGCGGGCCGGGTCCCCAGTGAGGGCCATGTGGGGAGCGACCATGCATTGCTGTTTCTCTCCCTCTCTTTCTCCCTCCCTTCCCCTCTCTCTAAAAATAAATAAAAATTAAAAAAAAACTTTAAAAAAAAATAAAATAAAAATTCAGAATTTCCCAACCCTTCAGGCATGAGCACGAAATTCACACTCATCTTCTTTTCAAAGTTGATATTGCACTATTCGTATGCTATAAATAGGGGCGTGATGCAATAGGACCTGGAATAGCAGCACAAAGAAACAAGCCCATGCAACTGACGTGAGTCCCAGAGCCCTGTGTCCCGCGCACGAGGCTTCCTGTGGGAGGCTTCCTTGCTGTAATGAGGGGCTGATGTTGCGAAAGGCACAGCCTGGAAGTCCAAAGCGCTTGGCTTGCTCCTTACCTATAGGCCTGATCTGCGAACTATGAGCTGCGAAACCATGAGCTGCGCAATGTTTGTGGAGGAGAAAAGCAGGGTTTCGGGAGCCCAGCGATTTTCAACCAGCGTGACATACAAATGTGCAAAATATGCAGTACCTGACCATTTTAGTCAGGGGCACTGACCTCTTTTCCTTTACGTTGTCAAATTTTAAAAAATGACAACAGCCAACACAACAATAGCCATCTGGCGTGAATGAATCAAAATTGTACCTACTTTTTTTGTTAGATTGGCAAAAAACATAATATATTTTTTGGTGTGCTGCAGGATTTTAGTAATTAATTTATGTGTGCTGTGGGATTTAAAAAAAGGTTGAAAATCGCTGCTGTAGCCAACTTGGGAAATGCTGTATGATACATTCTCTTAGTCCAAAGGCTCAGAGAAATCTGTAATATAGAAATTTGAATTCCAGCTTTCTCAGCCCCCCACCCATTGGTCTTTTTTCAAATGTGCCTAGCTCCCCCTCCTCCTGACTAATCTATTTTGTCAATGGCATGCAATCTCCAATCTTCAGAGTCTTTTTAAATTTCCCCTTTGTCAACACATTCCATCAGTTATCAAATTACAAATTCGGCTCTTGTATGGAATTTCCTCAAAAACTAAAAATGGAACTGCCTTTTAACCCGGCAATTCCACTGTTAGGATTATATGCTAAGAATCCTGAAACACCAATTCAAAAGAACCTGTGCTCCCCAATGTTCATTACAGCACAATTTACAATAGCCAAGTGCTGGAAACAGCCTAAGTGCCCATCAGCAAATGAGTGAATCAAAAAACTGTGGTGCATTTACGCAATGGAATACTATGAAGCAGAAAGAAGAAAGGAACTCCTACCTTTAGTGATAGCATGGATGGAACTGGAGAGCATTATGCTAAGTGAAATAAGCCAGGCGGTGAAAGACAAACACCATATGATCTCACCTATAAGTGGAACCTAATCAACAAAACAAGCGAACAAAATAGAACCAGAGACATGGAAATAAAGAACAAACTGACAGTGAGCAGAGAGGGAGGGGGATAACGGGGGAAAGAAGGGGAAGGGTTGTCAAGGAACGTGTTTGAAGGACCCATGGGCAAAGTCAATGGAGGGGTAGGATTGAATGTGAGAGGTGGGGGTGGGTAGGGCAGAGGAGAGTAATGGGGGGCTAATGGGGACCACTATAATTGAACAACAATAATAAAAAAAAGAAAATGGGGGGGGTTACAAATTCAGCTCCAGTCACACACCTTCCATCAACCTCTTTTCATCTCCCTGCCAGCCTGCTGGTTTAAGGCCTTACAGCTGGTCCTGTGACTCTCCCAGTAGGCTTCTCACTGGTCACCCCATTTCTGTTTTCTTCTCTGTAACATCTTAACCACCATCAGCAGAATGCTTCTAGATCACAGCCCTGAGCATGTCACAACTGTGCCTAGAAACCCTAAGTGGCTCCCCATTGCCCACTAAATAAGAAAGGCCTGACCCCTTAGTGACTAAGGCTTAGTCACCTCAACTGTGCGTATTCTCCACTCCTCTCAATGGGCCCCACGGTTTCCTCCCAACCCCAATTGCTCATCCTCAGTCAGGTTTCAGCCCCCTCCCCTTCCCCCTTGTTTTTATCCAATTTTGAAGTCCAGCTCAAATGCTGAAATACAGGCTTGAAACACGGTCTGAGGAACCCTCACACATTCCACATTTGAATAAACATTTATTAAACACCCACTATGAGCCAGGCACCGTGCTGGGCACTGCAGAGCTTAAGAAAAAGCTTCTTCCTTGCTGACAACTGACAGCTCCCAGAACATTGGGTTCTCTTCACTCCTATTCCAACACCACCCACTCAGCAGGCAGGCCCCAGCCAGGGCCGTCTGTAACACCCCAGGAGCCCTGTGTGGCCTTGAGGAAAGGAAAGCAGGCCCAGACACTCCACCCTGGTATTGCCCGGGCTAGTTAACAACAATCAATCCCCCAAGGAACCACGGGAAATTCCAAACTCTCCTGCCCCCAGTCCCAGCCTCTTCCTCACCAAGGCTTCCTCCGAGAAGTGAGCCGCATAGGAATCCGCAGGAATCCACGGCCTTTGCCAGAGAGCAGGCCGCTTGCAAGCCTTGCGGCCCAGCCCACAAGGAAAGGCCTCCACTTGAGCGCATGTCACTCCCCTAATTATTCCCTGTGCCTGGAGTCCAACAATAACAGAGCATCTTTCATGAGCAGCTCCCACCAGGAACCCTGGAACCTCGTGCGTGCAGCCAAGCACTGGGAAGTGCTAAAGGGTCAGGGGTGTTGCACAGCCAGCAGTTCCAGGCCTCTGGAGGAGAATCCCAGTCGCTCTCTGGTCCAAAATCCAGACTCCCCCAAAATGCCAGAGGCCCCGGCTGCCTCCATGGTCTACTTCCTGGCCTGGGACACTGCCTCTAGGGCCCTAAGAATGGACAGCAGCTGCACCTAAGTCACCCTTCTGAAAAGGCAAGTGGGGGGGGGGGGACAGGACACTAAAGGTATTTCCTCAAGGGTCACTTTCATTTAGCAAGTGCTCTCAAGGCTACACTCTGTACAGCAAACTTTTTAAAATTTTTTATTTACTAAAAGCAGTGCCCGTAGGCACAGGGAACAGGGGTACGGTTCTAGGATATAACAGCAAGCAAAACAACGAGGCCCTGTGTATTGTTGAGGTGGGAGGGGGAGCAATATTCAAACTAATCATTTCAAAGTCTGGTTAGTGCTTTGAAGAAAATAAAGTATCGGTGTTGCCAGGGGTGGACAGAGATGGGGATATTTAACAGAGATCTGAATAAAGAGGAGTTTGCAAGGCAAATTAGGGAAAAGAATTCCAGGCAGAGGGAACAGAAGTGCACACCCCTAAGGCCTCTGGTTAAATGCTGATTAGGGGCTTAAGAAATGTTTGATGAAAATTAGTGTTCTCCCAATTCTAGCACAAGGTAGAGCAAGAGTTACTTTCTTAAGAGTAGAAAATTCAAAGTGCTCCGTTGGAAAGAAATTTGTCCTTGGCTTTAAACAAAGATGCAAAAAGAATGTGTGTGAATACATACTGTGTCTCACCAGGGTCTTTTCAAAAAGACCCTTTCGTGTCCTTTATCCTTTAAACTTTTATAATACATAGGTTGAAAACATGATTCCATCTTTAACTTCCAGCTCATGTATTGGGAGCTCATTTTTCTCAGAATTGATGAAGACTTCCGATCTGTTGGGATGTAATTTACTTCCCTTGCTCCAGAATTTAAAATAAGAATGCTGTGTGCCTATAACTGTAATTATGTAAACGTGTGTGTGTGTGTGTGTGTGTATGCGGGTGCATGCGTATGGGAAGAGGCAGGGGTTGTTTTTCAATATTTCGTTTTTGTTATTAAAACGGGGAAGAAAATAATACATTGTAAATAGCTGTGCAATTGCCTTGTCCTCAATGTCAATACATGTGTTTTTAACTGCTGTTGATATCCCATCTCTAACATCACACTACCTACATGCTTTCCAAGCTACGATTAAAGTTGGAAAGAGCACAAGGTCTCCGCAAACCCCTGGACAGTGAGTGCGCCTGACGCTCGCGTACCGTCCACGTGCACCCTTCCTTCCCTCCGTGGAGAGAATTTCCTGGGGATCCTTCAGGCCCCGGGCCATATGGGCTCTTGTTAAAACCAGGTGCGCGGGAGGCGGACCCTTTGGGGACAGAAAAGCCTTCACTTGGCCCAAAGCTCCCCCTTCCGGTGTGTTTTCAAAAGGGGATTCCTGAGCTGAGCAAAGGGAAGCTCGTCCTGGCCGGCAACCGGGTGGACTTTCCAGACAGGCTGTGCAAAGGGGACGAGGGCAGAAAGCGAAGCTGGGGGAGTGAAGCAGCGGGTGACCGGGGACGTTTCCGCCACCCACCCCCCTCACCCCCGGTGCGTTGTCCGCTCGCATTTGAAGGCCCCAGAACCACGGCTCCCTCCAGAGCGGAAGGGAAGCTGCAAAGCCGGCGCTTATCTGAACTTGAAACCCGGGCGGGCGGCGGACTCGAGCCAGACGCCCGGCCTGCGCCCCGAGCGCGCGGAGGAGGCGCCAGGAGCCCCGACTCCCGGGAACGGCCCGCGCTCCAGCGCCGGGATCCGGAACCGCTGCGCCGCGCTTACCCTCGGCCCGAGTCGCTCGAGTCTGCAGGAACCGGGGCGGGCACGCCGGGTCAGGTCGCGAGTGACGTCGTGGCCTGGGCCGCAGAGCGCCCTGCGCACCCGCCGGGAACGCGCCGCTCAGCGCCTGCGGACTCAGCTTTGGCAGACGCGGGGCTGCGGGGCGCGCGGCCCCTGTGGGCTCAGCTGCCGTTGACCTTTGGCTTGAACAGACAACCAGCCCTCGGTGGCCGGTGGGGCAGATCTGGAAGGGCAGTTGGGCCCCTCTGCGAGGAATGCCGGCGCCCCCTCTTAGGAGGTAGCAGTAAAACTCCTTAGAGAGCGGTTGAGAGCTCCACCTGAGCAGCCTGAGCCCCCGCTTCCGGCCCGGCCTCTAGGTTGAGGGCCGTGGCCAAAGGTTAGAGTCAAAGATTTGAGGACTGGTGCTATAATCAGACTCCGGAGTGGTTCAAAGCAGGGAGACAGGCCTCAGCAGAAAGAGGAGCGTTGTTTGGACACAAAAATTAAGGTGCAGAGCAGAACAAGGACCCCCAAAAATGTGCGTCCAAATTTTGAATGGCCATTTCCTATTTCTTGAACCAAATGGCAAGCTGGCCTGTTTTTTACTTTCCTCTAATTACTGTTTTTAAAAGCCCATTGCCAGGTACTATATAGCCTGACAGCCTTGTTTTTGGAAGGGGTTACATGAATTGTAAGAAATCCTTGGAGAGAGCCATTCCACACAAGACGGATGTTGGAAAGCCCTACTTTCCCAGACGTTCGCCTACTTTCCCAAACGCTGCTCCGTAAAGCACACCCCAAAGTGGGTCACTCCGGCAGAGCTCGTTGGGTTCCTGTTATGGGAAAAAGTGTTCCCAGCCTTAACCCTAAGGGCCTGTGACACAGAACAAGGGAATTTCAGAGATTCCAGATTCAAGCAACCCTGGTAATTTCTGGCAAAACATTGTCTAAGCCAATTTCTCAAAATGTGCTCCCTGGACCACCTAACTCAGATTCTCAGGGGTCCTTGCAACAGGTTCAGGATTTAGGGCCTAGATTGAGAGGAAGGAGGCCCAGGGGGCTTCATTGCAACAAGCTTCGAAAAGTGGAAAGTGCAGCAAGAACAACTGTTGCCCTTCTTGTTAAAAATGTTTTAAAAATCCAGTGGTAACCGATAGCAAATCCAAGAAAGCAGACTCCTAAACTGGGAAGAGCGGAGACTGAAAAGGATCTAATTTGCACTGTAAAACTGGGAACCAGCAGAAAGTAGAGCTTTAGCAGGAAGTCTATTGACAGATGTCCTCTCCCACTTGTCACATTTGGGTGACTGTTCCCACACCCCAGAAAGACATTGAGGGTTTATTCTCTGGAGAGGATAAATGCATTAAAAACAAGAGGATTCCATGAAAACTTAAACATTGCCCTGCCATGCGTTCTCCAGTGAGGAGACTGCAAGCCTCTCCTCCAGCGGCTCTGGCCGCTAAACAGGAAAGATAATGATGGGAGGGGCTCCCGGTCGGCGCGCAGAAGACCACCCCATAGCAAAGCCCATGGCTGACAAACTGCCTCCAACACACTCAGAACCTCTAGTCAGCTTTTCCCTGCCCCACTTGGCAGATTCCGAGAGTCACCAGTTGTTAGAGGAAATATTCCAATGTTAAATGTGTTGTAAGAGCAAACAAACAAACAAAAACAGAAGGCTATAAAGAGAGAAGAAAACCAGAATTTTTTTTCCATTAAAAAATCTCAGAGAGCCTGGCTGGTGTAGCTCAGTGGATTGAGCATGGGCTGGGAACCAGACGGTCCCGGTTCGATTCCCAGTCAGGGCACATGCCTGGGTTGCAGGCCAGGTCCCCGGTGAGGGCCATGTGAGAGGCAACCACACATTGCTGTTTCTCTCCCTCTCTTTCTCCTTCCCCTCTCTCTAAAAATAAATAAATAAAATCTTTTTAAAAAATCTCAGAGAGATAAAGGAAGGTATGCATACATGAAACAAGAACGGGTTATTTAAAAAAAAAAAAAAGGACACGAGAACAAGATAGAGCTCTTGGATGGTAAACCCAGGGGTGGGCAAAAGTAGGTTGACAGTTACAAGTACCCAACACAGTTTATTCTTGCATTATGATTTATTAATTATCGTATTATTTTTCCATGCAAACAACTGTCAACCTACTTTTGCTCACCCCATTATGAAAAATGACTAAGGGATAAAAAATATAGATGAAAATAAAGGATAGACCAGATCAACTATATGACAGGAGACCAGATCAACTATATGAAAGAGAGGACAAAAAAAATAAGAGAGGAGGCTATCATTAAATGAGTAAGTTAATTAATTACAGGATTTCTCCAAATTAAAAGACATGAACTTCTGATTGAAAGCCCCTCCAGTGTGCCCGGAACAATGGCTGAAAATAAACCTGCATGAAGGAACATCGTTATGAAATTTCAGAATACTGGTTTCAACAGATTTGAACCACTTCTAAATAAAAAAGAAATGAGTGACCTAAAAAGGATCAAGAATCAAAACAGCTTCAGACTTCTCAAGAGCAACAGTAAAAGTTGGAAGGCAGCAGTAGCTAATATTTAAGGTAAACTTTAAGTTTTGGGTTGGCCAAAAAGCTCTAGTAGTGCTTAGCTGTCTTTAACTTCATTTGAAACAATTTTGTTAGATGGCATCGCGACAGCTGTCATATCAGCATGCATTTTTCAAAAACTTACCAAAATTGGTGAATTTTTGTGAGGCCATTTTAATATTGAAGATGGAAGAAAATACACAACGTTTCAGCATATTATGCTTTCTTATTTCAAGAAAAGTAAAAACACAATTGAAACACAAGAAAAGATTTGTGCAGTGTATGGAGAAGGTGTAGTGACTAATCAAATGTGTCGAAAGTGGTTTTCAAAGTTTCTTGGCACTATTGACATTTTGGCCAAATAATTCTTTGCTGTGGGGCCGTCTTATGCATTGGAAGATGTTCAGCAGCACCCCTGAATTCTACCCACTAGAAGCCAATAGCAGGAGATAGTCAACATACTCACAATATCCAAATCAATAAAGTTATTGGTAAAAATGAAAAATGTGTCTTTTATTTTACAGAAAAAAACCAAATGGACTTTTTGGCCAACCCAATATATTGTACTGTATTAGAACAACCTCACAATAACCCTTTGAGTTAGGTATTATCATTATCTCCATTTTACAGCTGAGAAATCTGGGGTACAAAGGAGTAAAGTAACTTGCCCAATATGACACAGGTAATATAGTGGTAGAGCTGGGATTAGAACCAAGCAAGTCTGGCTCCAGAGTCCATGAACCTAACTGGTATATCACACTGGACTGGTGCCTTTAAATTAAATGGAAAGGTACATCCAACACAGAATTTTATTTTAGGCCAAGTTATCAGTAAGTGGAAAAGTAAATAGAGAACTCTTTAGGCATGCATGTTCTCAAGAAATATGTCTCTTGTGTACCCTTTCTTAAAAAGCTACTAGAGGAAAGATAAATATTGATGACTTCGCTTATATGAGGGACCTAGAATAGTCAAATGCATAGAGACAGACAGTAGAACAGGGGTGGCCGGGGCTGGCAGGTGGGGAGGGTGGGGAGGTGTTTAATGGGTGCAGAGGCCGCCTCGGGATGTGAAGAAGTTCTGGAGACGGGCAGTGGCGATGGCTGCATCATGTGAATGTACCTAATGCCACTGAACGGTACACTTAAAATGATTAAAATGGTAAATTTTATGTCATGTTTACAAAGAAAAAAGCTACTAGGAAAGAAAGTATGCCACCAAAATCACAGAGTGAAGCAAGAGAAAGGAAAGTTGGAATTCAGGAAGCAAGAAATCTACCTCAGGAGCAAGGCAAAGGGAATCCCCAGGATGAAGATCTCAGGACAGCAGCTGTGCAGTAGGCTCAGGGAGCCACCCGATTGGAGCAGGTCGGATGTGATGACCAGGAGTGATGTCTCCAAAAAGATGAAATTCATAGAAAACATAATTTTTTAAAAACTTATTGAGAAGATACATAGCCAACTGGGAGAGAATTTGAGGCTAAATGAATAATTACATAAAAACCTGAAAACCGCCCTGCCTGGTGTAGCTCAGTGGATTGAGCTCGGGCTGGGAACCAAAGGGTCCCGGTTCGATTCCCAGTCAGGGCACATGCCTGAGTTGCAAGCCAGGTCCCCGTGAGGGCCATGTGAGAGGCAACCATACATTGCTGTTTCTCTCCCTCTCTTTCTCCCTCCCTTCCCCTCTCTCTAAAAATAAATAAAAATAAATCTTTAAAAAAAAAAACTGAAAACTAAAAGTTGAGATAGAAAGGAAACGTCGTCTTGGTACGTGGCTTGGCGGTGAATTGCCTGTACTACTCCTACGAACGTGAACACTAAATATTGCGCTGACCACAGTTACGCTAGAATTGCATCCAGAAGGTGGGAGTGTGAGCAGCGTGTACCAGGGTGAAGTTGGAAGTTAATTCTTTCTGTTTATGTATTGACTTTTTTAGAGAGAGAGGAAGGGAGAGAGAGAAACGGGGATTTGTTGTTCCGCTTATCGGCGCACTCACTGGGGGATTCTCGCGCTGCCCTGAGCGGGGACAGAACCCGCAACCTCGGTGTAGCAGGACGGTGTTCTCACCAGCTTAGCCACCTGGCCAGGGTAGAAGCCAAATTCTTACATGGCTTTTCAGAAATTAAAATAATGCCTAAAAGAAAAATCAAAAAGTGGCTTGGCCATATGTGTTAGTGTTAAATGCCAAAATAAACAACTAAAAACATGAAAAGCGATTGCCTCCGAGAAGAAGAAAATTAAGGAGGTAGAGTAGTTTGGAAACTGCTCATATTTTTTTGTGATAAGCTTTGTAGAACCATTTGCCTTTTTAAACCATGTAAAATAAATTTGGTAAAAATTAAAACTAGTTTTGTTAAAAAAAAAAAAAAAGACCAACACAATTCTAAAGCGTCTCCAGATGGTTTAGAAAAGTGTGTTTCTACCTCTTTGTTTTCTCAAGTCAGACTGAGTTTTTTCCAAGCAGCAGTTCTCTGTATGACTCCTCTATTATTCTCTGCCATTGTGCACACATTTTCATCAAATGGGCTTTTTTGAGCTAGCCTGGGAACTGAACCACTGCGTACATTACTTCTCTGGAGACGTGTATTTCAAGCTCTAACCAAAAGACTGAAAACTTTCAGAGCTCCTGTTTATTAACTGGGGAGTGTACTACCCTTTCTCACAGGACTTGCAATGCAACTGAAAAAACGGTTGAAAAACCAGAGAACATTGCCATTGCATTCAACACAGTGCCCATTGTTTGGTGCAGGGAGTGGTGTGGCTACTGGGGAAAAGGGTCAGCAGGGAGAGTCGTCACTGAGGACTTCATCAAAGAGGCTCACTTCAAGCTGCATCTACAACAATGGATGTGTAGCTTGTACAAATGGTGGTATCAATCAAGACTCTTTGTGTAAGTGGCAGATACTCATCCCAGACCGGCTCAGCCAGAAACAGAATTTTTTGGCTCACCTCACCTAACTAGGACATCCCAAGGCGTTTGGCGTCAGGCTGATGGATCCTGGGTCCAAAAGTGTTGCTAAGCTCTTTCCATCCCCATTGCTGTCCTCTACAGCTCCGGTCTCACCTTCCGGCTCTCCAGCGTGGGGTGTGGATAGGTGGGTGGGTAACCACATCGGCTCTACATCAAAATCCCAAGGGAAGACACTGTTCAGTCCTTCATGGTTTCCGGTGAATGGGTGTTACTATTGCCCAGGCTTGAGTCGGCTGCCAGAAAAGGGAAGATGGGGAATAAACAGCTGGGCTGCCAAAAATAATAGCTATTACATCTCAGTGTAATTGTATGTACCAAATATTTGTATGTACCAAATATGCTGTAGTGGAGATTTATGAGAGCCTGGGCCAATTGGCAGTATAAGTAAAACTGCCTCATAAATGCTGAAGCACCATGAAATGTTGGTTGTGAGTCAGAACTAAATGTAAGTCCACATTGGCCCTGCCCAGCCAAACTGCAATTACTCCTGGATCCTTAACTCTCTCACTGTTTTAAGTTTTCCTTTCCTCCTAGCAGATTCATTTGTCACAGTTTCCCTGGGTATTGGCCTCTTTCCTCTAACAGGGTCTGCTTCCAACTGCATTGAAAAATTTGCTCATGTCATTTTTCAAAGGAAGTCAGGAGGAAGAAAAACGTCTGAAGTTGGAATAGTCCAAAACTGAAAACATAATGGATGTGTGTGTGTGTGATCAGATTGTTCTCAGCATCTTTCACTCTACCGTTTCTCTAATCTACTGAGTCACTTTCTTGGCCTTGCTGGTCCAGTCCTCAGGCCAAAAATGTTCCGCTGATACTAGCTGCAATTTATTGAGTGATAGGATATTTGTAACGTACTTTGAGACTGAGCTTATAGCCCTGAAGATTAGGCAATTAATTAGTAGAGAAATAGTTTTGCCATCTAGAAAAAACAAGCCAGATTACTTAACAGTCTATATTAGAATTTCCAACTTTTATAAGTCTACTTTAGACATCTGAGTTTTAATTAGCTGCGAGGCAGTTGTTTACTGCTCTTGGTGTGAAGTAAGCTGCTGCCTAAATTTGCTTCTGATAAATCTCTCATTGATGTCAACACTGGAATATCTAATGCTATATTGAGCTTTATATTTGAAGATATGAAAGCGAACTACCTATGAATCTGAGTCTTGCATAAAGCCCTTAACCCAGATCCTGGTAATATTCTCTATAATTGACACTAGCAAAAAAAAAAAGAATTAACTTTATTTTTTACTGTTTATACTATCACAGATATTCCATTTCCCCTCTTCCATTTTATTAGCACAAAATTACCAAAACAGGCCATTACTGGATGACCACTCATGGCTATTCTCAATCTACTTTTTCCTTCCCACTGCAGAGACTGAAGTCTCCAGGTACTTACTTCTGCAGCCTCCCCTGCAGCTAGCAGCGGCCCTGTGATGCGGTTTTGGCCAGTAGGGTGGAAGAGGCAGATGGTCGAGGGACTTGGGAGAAAGAGTTTCCTACCTCAGCAAAAGACAAGATGCATGGGAAGAGAGCACTTTTGTTCCCATCCTTCCTGCTCCCTTCCTGTTTGGGTCACATCTGAGAACGTGATGCCTGAAGCTCTGGCAGCCCTTTGTGACAGAGCAGAAAAAGCCCAGATCACTGGGGACGTCTTTGAGCCACTACACGGACTGGAGTGGCCTGTCTTCACATTGCATGTTCAATGAGATTAATAATTTCCTGCATTTCAGCCACCGGGCATTCAATCGCTTTTCATCAAAGGCATGCTTTCTCTTCAAATAATTCAAAGATAGAAATTATTTACCCAGTAACCACTCTATGCTTTTCCCTTCCTGACGTACCCAGATTCTCGTTTGGGCGTCCAGCCTCCCCATGTATCTCCTGCTGCCAGTGGAAGCAGACTGTGCCCCTGGTTCTGGAGATGACCATTGGCGGTTGGCTTACGTGAGTCAGGAAATTCCACTACCCTGGCCTCGAATGGGGAATGATTCAAGAGCCAGCTGCAACTTAAGTTGTCCAACCAGATGAATCTTTGGATTCTTGTTTAGAATGCTAGAGAAGAAGTGCTCTTTTACCTTCTCAGTGACTCACAAAGAAAGCCTAGAACGCCACTGCCGTTTTGCCATCATTTGGAAGAAGCAGACACCATGAAGGGCAGAATACAAAGACAGAAAGAAGCTAAGTCTCTGATGATGTCACCGAGGTGCTAGATTACCCTTGTTTGGGACTTGACATCACATGAGCTCATAAATCTCTTTTATTAAAGTCCGTGTGAGCTGGATTTTCTGTCCTTTGCAACTTTAGAATGCGTTCTGATTTGATGCACTGCACTTTCTACCTGGGACTGTTAGGCAGCAGGCAAAGAGAACAATCAAAAGGCCATTTTTAGGGGCAAAGGCACAAGCACCCTCCATATCTCTACTATATTAGGGAAGAGTATAGTCATTCGTCATTTTCTTCACTCATCAACACTGGAGGGCACAAAATCATGTATGACGCTCTCACATGCAGTGTGCCCTGCCACTTACCCTGTTGGGCTTTGAGCAAGTTACTTAACCTGTCTGCACCTTGGTTTCTGTGCATGTAAAGTGGAGATAATAGTGTCTGTCTCAGAGTCAATGAGATCATTCACATCAAGTGCCTCTAACAAGGCCTGTTCATAGCAAACACTCAGGAGATTCTGATTGTTATGATTATCAGGAGCCCCAGTCACCTGGGAATTATGCTGGAGAGGAGTGATGTCTCCTGCCAAATCTTTCAAATCATCTTTCTACAAGATACTGTCTTGGAGCCCTGGCTGGTGTAGCTCAGTGGATTGAGCGCGGGCTGGGAACCAGAGGGTCCCGGTTCGATTCCCAGTCAGGGCACATGCCTGGGTTGCGGGCCAGGTCCCCAGTGAGGGCTATGTGAGGAGCAACCATACATTGCTGTTTCTCTCCCTCTCTGTCTCCCTCCTTTCCCCTCTCTCTAAAAAATTAAATTAAAAAAAAAGATACTGTCTTGGTGAAGAGCTCATTCTTCCTCTTTTGGCCAAAGAGAGCAAAATAAGATTCCTTCAGGTTTCCAAGAAGACCCCACAATCCCTTAGCACACACACAGATCTCTTCTTCTGAGCTCAGTCTTGCCTTACAGAAGGTCCTAGGGCACTAGAAACCCTGCTGATTCTCACCCTCTGTGAAAGGGGGTGAAGGGCACCCCATATCTCCTTACCCCAGGAATCCAGAATTAGCCCTGTTCGCAGCAACTCACCAGCACCACAGCCCAGTGTGAGGAGAGAGCCCGCCCTGGGTTGGGGGTGTTTGTACTTAGCAATTGCCCACCTCACCCCTTAATCCCCCAGGAAAGACCAGGATGGATTGGTAAACCTGGAGGGAAGGAGAGAAACCCAAAGCCTCAGAGGCAGCCTCTGTGAACCGGGTTTATGAAACGGCTGCCTCAGTGATTTCATCCCTGGTCAAGGGAGCCATAAAAAAAGAGAAATATCGAGCCATCACCATCTCATGTTGTAAAAGACTCAGCCACGGGGCCCAGAAAGCTTGGGTTCCAGCAACATGCTGCTCTGACAGAACCTTAAAATGCCTTCTGGAGTCAAGTCAGAGAAAAAAAATTCTGAAGGTAACTGAGTGCAGCAAATAACTAAGAATGAAGAATTTGCTCTAATTGCCAAGAAGGAATATGGCCAAGGCTTCTAAGGAAAGGGGGGAGAAAAGTGAAAAAGAAAGCAGAAACATTATGATAAGGAGAGAAGGGATGTTCATTTTCAAACAGGAGATAAGATATGGATTAAAGTTCATCCTCGGAAGAGTGTAGCAAGAAACTTTATAGCCAAACTGGCCCCCAACCGGAAAGGTCCCTGTTTCTCGGATCTCTTTGAATTATAGGGAAAACTAATTGGATCTTCATGTTTACCATGGAGGAAACCAAGTGTTACTCAGGATGTAAATCCTAGAGGTACTTTAAAAAGACAACGTTGACCTTTACAAGACTCTAAACTTATAGATCTGTAAGGACTAAAAAATTGATTTCCTGACCTTTGACTGGTTCCTCGTCATTTTTTTTTTTTCCTCTGCAAAGAGGCCCACAATCTCTTTATTCTCTTTCCTGGTGGTGTTTTCTGTGTCCCCTAGGCCCAGGGGAGGGGAATAGGCCCACACTCCGGTCCCGTGGCAAAAAAGCTAACCACCACATTTGGGTAGCCCCTGTGTGCTGAGTATTATGGTAAGACATTTTCAGATATTATCTTAATTAATTCATCCTTACAGCAACCTTATGAATTTGGGTCTCCAACTGACTACACATATCTCTCTCATTTCACAGGTCAGATAATTCCTGCTTCCCTCTGCATTTCCTTTCTCCTTCTTCCTCCTCTTTTCAGAGTTCTCAGGGCGGGTGAGCACACCGAGGCCTATGGACAGAGAGTGACTCGCGCACAAAGCACATCAAGAGCCCGAGCAGCAGGGCCAGAAGCCCCACGCCAGCGTCCTTCCACTGCCCACACAGTGTTTGTTCTCTCACCCAGGCCGGGTCAAGGGGGCCGGAGTGAAGCACCACTCTTCAAACAGAGGGAATTCCCTGTGGAGTACCTGTCATCCTTAGTGTCAGAGTCTGTAGGGAGAAATGAGGGACATTTGGAGGTCATTGTGAGATCGGGGAGTGGGGAGGGAGGAGGGAGGGGCCCGAGGAACAAATGGACATACCGCGGAGAAGCCAGACTACCGCAGTGGTAGAATCATGGAACCAGGGACAGACACCACCAAGTGATTTGTCAGCCTGAATTTATCCCTAAACCTCACGCAAAGATGACCCTTCTCAAAGTAGGCAAGGGAGTAGGCAGTGTGATTTGAGACATACCTACCTCGGGGCCTGAACAGGGCCCCAACCCATTACTCTTTGCCACTTAAATGGTGTTTAGTTATGTCTCCTGCTTTTAAATCATTTTCTTATCATTATGAAGATTTTCATCCTGTTTGTGAACTATCAAGACTATTATTTGCCTCCCAGTTTAGATAATTTAAAAATATAAGTAGATATATTTAGGGGAAACTATATTAGTACTGTAAATTGAAAGTCAATGTTATTTGTCATAAATTGAGGCATAATAATAAATTCAATGAAAACAAAACAGTGTAACTAGACTAGTTGTTCATTAAAAAGGAAGAAGTACTAAGTGCTAGGTACTGAAGACACAGCCAAATGGAGATTATCTCCTTGACCTAAACCAGCAGGGTTGATAGAGAAATTAATTGCTGTTGAATATCACTTAAATCATTTGAGAACCACCAATGGTCTTCATCCCAGAAAATGGGGAAGTCTGTGGGCTCCACTCATGTTTCCCCCCAAAACAACACAGTTGCAGGCAAAAAGGAACAATCCATCAGAGACCTATTATCCAGCACTGTGAGTTAGGGGATTCACTTCTCTGGGCCTCAGTTTTCCTCATCTGCAAAATGGAAGGGTTAGGCCAAATAATGTCTTGCCATCTCTTCCCACTCAAGAGCTGTTACCTACGGAAACGAAGATCAGATCTGGGACCCAGGACAGCTTAGATGTAAAGGGCAGCCCAACAGTAACTGGAAAGGCGGTGGAGAAGAGGCTGGTGGCCCTGAGCACTGGAGGAGGGCGGGTGTGAGAGTGTCACAGACAGAAGTCACCCTCTTCCCAGCTTCCCCCAGGGCCACCAAAATAATGTGTTCATCCCAAGAAAGCGCAAATGATAAAAATGTAAAACATCAATCTATTGATGTTCAACACTCAGATTTTAGAACTAAATTATCTAATTTTGCAGTAAAAAAAAATTGGACTTCAGCAGTGGCTGGTGTGGCTCAGTGGCTTGGAGCATCATTCCGTAAACTGAAAGGTCACAGGTTTGATTGCCCGTCAACTTTGTTGCCTGGGTCGTGGGTTCAGTCCTGGTCAGGGTGTGTACAAGAAGCAACTGGTCGATGTTTCTTTCCCTCTCACTCTCCCTCCTTTCGCCCCTCTCTAAAATCAATAAGCATGAGCTCGAGTGAGAATTTTTTTAAAAACTGGACTTCATTTTTCATTAAAAAAAATCATGGGCCTGTGCAGTGAGTCAGTCCAGTGCGTGGTGGCGGCAGCTAGGCCGAGTTAGTCGCAGGACGTAGCTCTCTGTAGGCGGCGAGAATGTCCGGCGTGTGGCCGGATCATCACAGTGACACGCAGGCGGCTCTCAGACAGGTGGCGCAGGTCTGCCGTGGTTCGCTGGACCCAACACCTGAGCGCTGCAATGTCCATCTTCACTCCCGCCAACCAGATCCACCTAACAAATGTGGCCGTGGGATGCATGAAGTGCGCTGGGAAGTGTTTCAAAATCACCTGCTGCAAAAACAAAGTTGTCAGCGGGTGGAGCGGGGTGGTGTGGAGGAAGACCGTGATGAAGTTCTACAGACCTACTGAGTGTTTGCAAATGTTTCTAAGGGTCAAGTTGCAAAGAAGGAAGATCTCATCAGTGCATTCGGAAGGGATGATCAGACTGAAATCTGTAAGCAGATTTTGACTAAAGGGGAGGCTCAAGTATCAGATAAAGAACAGCAGACACAGCTGGAGCAGATATTTAGGGACAGCGCAGCGATGGTAGCTGACAAATGTGTGAACCCTGAAGCAAAGAGACCATATACTGTTATCCTTATGGAGAGCAATGAAGGGCATCCACTCTTCAGTCAAAGTCAACAAGAGCATAAAACAGAAGGCTTCGCCAGTGATAAAGCAGTTAAAAGAGAAAATGCAGATAGAACGTGCTCACATGAGAGACTTTGGTTCATTCTTCCATTCAATGAAGGAAAAAAGCTGAAAGAAAAGCTTATGCCACTGATCAAGGTTATAGAAAGTGAAGACTACAGTCAACAATTAGAAATTGTGTATCTAATTGACCCAGGCTGCTTCTGAGAAATTGATGAGCTAATAAAAAAGGAGACAAAAGGCAAAGGTTCCTTGGAAGTGCTCAATTTGAAAGACGTGGAAGAAGGAGTTGAGAAATTTGAATGACATTCTTCAGTCTCTTCAGCTTTGAAACACTAAAACATTTTCATTTCCCACAGTCCTGTTTTCTTTCTGTGGTCTGCCAAATACTTGCTCAGACTATTCTATGTTTTCCATCTTTGTGTTACACGTAAAAATACCTTGCTAAATAAGTATCATAATGTGGGGTGAATTTAGTTTTATTTATAAATTGGGGTTATAGGTAAAAATGAAAAATTCAAGATACGAAGAAGCCCAGAGCAGCATTTTGCCGTCTCATAGCTTTCCAAGGGGGAAAGTCATCTGAGGCAGGTCTTGTGGGTGAAAAGTTAAATGTTGTACATTTTAATAGTAATTTGGGGAGGATATGTCTGTGTAACAGAAAGGGAGCACTTGGTGAAAAACCGATGTGTGTATGGGGGGTAACTCTGTCGTGGCCTAATATAAAGCTTGGATGATGACTTCCTGATTACCTGAAAAATAGCTGTGACTGTGCTTAATAATTTTCATTAAACATGCTGCCATAATCTAGATTTTTCTTGGTAAAGAAAAACAGTCATTTATTTCTAATTCTTAAAAATTATACTATATGTTACTATCGCTGAAATTATGAAATCAATAAAACCACTTTCTTTGTATTAAACTAAAAAAAAAAAATCATGTCTACTTTCTGATATGGAACAGCCTGGATCGACGTGTTTCTGTTGGACTGAGAGGTGGTTCAAGGCAGTGGGTAGGAGTTTAGCCCGCAATCGGTCACGTGCTATGGGTGTAACTTGGGCAACAAAGTCCCCATCTTCAAAGTGGGGTTCATACTACTTCCACCTCACAGTACCATTATTCACTCGTGGTGACTGGACAAGAAAATATTAGCTGTGAATACATCCTGCACATCTCAGTCCTTGTACTTGCCGTCCCACTCTCCCGCCTCCTCTGCTCCACTCCAGGCCTTTCTTCCCATTTTGATGATCACCATTCTCATGCTCTGGCTGGTACCTCTCTCTAGGCCTGTCTCCATGGCCTTTGCCAGACAGAGTCAGCACTCAATAAATCTGTTGAATTGTGTAGAGGCCCCTTTGGAAATAGTGGAGGCAGCCTTTAGCTAAAAAACAGGAAAGATTTTACAGTGGTATTTTTACACTGCCTTCAGGCTGGCCACTGAAAAACCTAAATCCAAACTGCGTTATGTGCGAGGACTGTTTGTGCAGTGTATGCTGTCCTTGTAGGACTTGGTTGAAACAATTCCTAGTTTGCTACATTAAGATGGGGAAGAGAACATAATATCCCACTTCTGTTTCATTTCACCCCAGGATAAGGATGAAAAAAGGATGTAAGTTTCCTAACTGTCCTGGTTTTCTTCTTGGATTCATCTAAGAATGTTTACAAAATATACACAGTGGACTCCTTAGTAACACACACATGACAGCCCCTTCTGATATCTGAAAGATATATGAATTGCTGAATGGCTGATGAGAAAGATCCACAAAGACTTCTTTTTAATTGGTTTAGTAAGATTATTTCCAGTCAACAATTCCCTAGCTTAGTGGCAGAAGATATATCTGTTTTCCATAAAAGTTAGATGCCAGACTTTTGAATCACTCGGCATAAAAACCATTCCCTTAAAGAGCCACTTGCTGTCATTTGTTTTACAGGAAAAAATAAAAGCCCAGATAGAAACTATTATCACGGAATGGCATGCTGAGGAGGCACTAGCAGTGATAAGAACACAAACAGCTCTTATTCCAGCACTAAATTTCCAACTACTGCTGCAGGAGATACTGTGCTTCATTGGAGACAAACAGCCAACCATAAGCCAGCTCGCCCTCATTTGTTTCCATCAGCTCGATAAAAACTGCAGCCTCCTCCGTGTACGATGCTTTAGTGTTTGAAAATGCCTTCTCATCTGAATTTTATTTGGCCTGCAGAGCGTCCCTGGGAGGCACACAGGGTGAGTAAGACAAAGATAGGACACATCAGAAACGACCCAGATGCCCATCACTGATGAAGGGGTAAATGAAATGCAGCGCATCCCTACGATGGAACATCACTGGGCAACAAAAAGGAATGGGATCCTGACACGTGCTCCAAGACCAACCTTGACAACGTTTGCTAAGTGAAAGAAGCCAGTCGCAAAGGACCGTATATCATAGGACCCCGTTTATATAAAACGTCCAGAATAGGCAAATCTATAACAGGGATGGAAAGCAGATTGGTGGTGGCCTAGGGCAGAGGGGGTATTGTGGAGTTGAAGTGGAAGATCGCCAAAGCTGGGGTTTCTTCTGCAGGGTAATGAAAATGTCCTAAAATTGATTGTGGGGATGATCGTGCAACCCTGTGACTATACTAAACGCCAGTGAGTTTTCAGCATTAAATGGGCCGGTTGTGCAGTTTCTGTTATCTCAATGAAGCTGGTTGAAAAGAGAGAAAGAGGTGACGGTTAGGGTCTGCCTATGCTCCGTCTCAGCTCTGCCCCCAGCCATATGAGCGTAGCCTCCTTCCTACACCCTTGTGAGTGGCATCTGCCCTGTCTCAGAAGCCGTAATGCCTCCCTTGCAGGGCAGTGCAGAGGGTCCAATCAAAGCCCCCGGAGTGCCTGGGGCAGCGAGGCCCGTGCAGTTAGGACTTTATAAATGGCGACCGTGATTAGGACCATTCTGGTGTTGAGCTAATGGAAACTCAGGGGGAAAGAAAGCCTCGGTGGTGGGTGGCAAATGGCCCTGACTGGCCTCCTGACACATGGCATAGATCTACCTTCTTCACATTTGAGGCAGAACAGAAAATTAGAAGGAGCATCAGATTGGGAAGCAGAGGAGCTAGACCTTACTCCCTGTCTTGTGTGGGCAAGGAGGACACAGCGTAGAGCTAGCTCCGGGGGTGTGGTCCCTGCCCTAGCGGAGTTCACAGGGTAGGAGCCAGGACAGCGGGCTTGGCAGTTGAGTCAGACACAGTCAGACTCCGGCTCTGCCAGTGACTTGCTTCATAATAATCCTGGGCAAGTGTCTAACTTTCCTGAGTTTCAGTATCTGCAAGTGTCCAGTGAGAATAATAATAACACATAACCTATAAAAGTGGTGTGACGATTTACTCAGACTATCTATAGAAAGTACGAAAGACAGTGCCAGACACACAATAAACACTAAAGAAACTGCCATTATCACTGTTGCACCGACCCATTTCCTCCAGAGTGCATTGCATCCCTGGCTGGAGGACAATCTACACTAAGTTATTCAACTTTTCTGAGCTTGTTTCCTTATTTTTGAACTGGAGATATTCATGGTGTCTCCAACTTTTTGTGTAAGCCAGATAAGAAAATTGGTGGAAAAAGCACTTTTGGTGCGGGATTATTTTCATTCTGTGAACCTAGCACCACTCAGAACCTTGAGTAAACCAAAGTTCTGCTTTGTTTTGCCTCAAACGGCAAGCCCTTCTAAATTACAACCCTGGGAAATCAAGATGATAGTAAATTATTCGGGCCATCCTCTGGCCTGGGGGACTCAGGGTTAGGGTTCAGGCTGTAAGTCCTGGGGTAAGTGGACGTGTAGCCAGGCTGTAGATTGATGAGTGCTGAGAGGAGCCGGTTATTTGATCCCCAGGAAATGTTTCTGGGCTGGGGTCACTGTTGCCAGCTTTTGAATCAATAAGGCAGCACCTCTCCGTTCTATTTATCACATCACGGTAAGTGAGAGCAGCAACAAGCACAACGGAAGCAGGGCACTAGCTGAGGCTGCAGCTGGCCCCCATCTCAGCGAGGCGGGCCTCCGCAGGGCATCTCCTGCGTTCCAGGGGTTCCCAGGGAGGGGTCTTCCTTCAAGAGTGCCACCACCTTTCTAACTTCTCCAGAGAAATGATCAGAAGACACCGATGCATTCCATAGACCTTTATAAAACATGTGTCAGGGGCCAGGCACTGTTCCAGGCACAGGGAGTATTCATTTATATATTTGTTCAGCAAATGAATGTGGAGCACTTTACCCTGTGTCAGACACTCTGATAAATGGAACAGTGAATGATGCTTGGCCCCTCACGGTGTCTCCAGTCTAGTGGGAAGAAGTCAATCCTCAATTGCAGAGGGATAAAAAGCATGAGGGAGAACGGCACAGGGTGTGATCAGAGCACAGAGGAGGGACACCTGGCCCTGTCTGGAGGAATCTAGGGTGGCTTCCCAGGGGAGGTGATAATTTAGTCAGGAACTGGAGGATGAATAGAAGTTAGCCATATGAAAAGGAGGAGGAGATTGTAAGCAGAGGGAGTAGTGCATTCAAAGGCCTAGGTGTGAAAGCCACAATGCTGCTGCAGAGTGGAAAACAGTTCCATTTCACTGTAGTTTAAAAAGTTCACAATGGAGACTGGCCAGACACACAGCTAAAAAATAGTTGGCTAGAGTCACATGTCACCCACCTGCTCAAACTACTCTGTAGTGTTTCTGAACTGGCCAAACATATTGACATGTGGCTCCAAAAAAAAAAATTGGCAAAGGAAGAGTTGTTTGAAATAATAGTATCTCATCAGGTGCGCCACCAGTTGAGGGCTGAGAAACAGCAAAGGCTCCTCCCCCAATTCCTGCACCTGGTAAGGCTGCCTCCCCTGCTGAAGGCCCGACTCAGCTCGTTTCAGTCTCTGGGAAGCACCTGTGCCCCAGAGCCTAGAGCAGGCACACACTGTAAACAATGATATAAAAAACAAACAACTGTCCAAATGTGAGTTCTCTCCATGACTCTACGTTCATAACTTGAAACCAAAACACCCCCTCGCACCATCTCCCCATACCCTCCTCCAACATGTTGACTTGGCCTTTGCAGTCACTAAGAACTCCCCAAAGGGGGAGACCCTGAGAGGTAAGCTGACCTCATATCAAAGAAACCAATCAAACTCACCCGAGGACATTCTTTCATTGCTTTTAGAGAGAGAGAAACATTGATGTGAGAGAGAAACATCGATTGGTTGCCTCCTGTACGTGCCCCGACTGCGGATCATACACACTAGGACCAGGGATCAAACCCACAACCCAGGCATGTGCCCTGATCGGTAACTGAACCTGTAAGCTTTTGGTTACGGGACAATGCTTCAACCAACCGAGCTACACCAGCCAGGGCCAAACTCACACTTCTACATTGTGGCCTCATACCTCTAAGGTGCTTTTCCCAATCTGTGCGTTATCTGGCCTCCATGACTCTCCCTGGGTTCCCATCTAAAGCAATTTCTTGAGTTGTTTCCCATAAACCACTATGGAGATTTCCATGGAAGGAGGCACCTGTCACACGCTCTGTCTGAAACAGAAGAAGGATGCTCTGCAAACCGAGCCACATGGCAGCGGGGGGGTGGGGGGCGATGGGCAGAGGCTGCTGGCTTTCCTTATTGGAGTGAGAAAGACAGAAAAGAGGAAAGATACTAGACATGCTGGCTGAAAAGACGTATATGTATCTCTGTACTTGACTGAGGACAGAGTGGTTTAGAACAGTGCTTCTCGAACTTAGCATGCATGCAAACCAGCCAGGGAGCTTGCTAAACTGCAGCTTTCAGTTTGGTACCTCTGGGGTGAGGCTTGAGGTCTGCATTTCTAAAAAGTTCCCAGATGATACCATGTTACCTGTTACTGCAAATTACCCCCAAACTTAACAGTATGAAGCAACGAGTACATATTACCCCACAGAGTTGCGGAGGGCGGGAGTGTGGGAGCAGCTTAGCCGGATGATTCTGGTGTGGGCTTTCTCGTGAAGTGACAAGCAAGCTGTCAGGTGGGCTGCAGTCTGGGGAGGGACTCCAGGCTCCCTCATGTCGGTCACTGCTGGGGGGAGGCTTCCGTTCCTCAGCACACAGCCTCTCCCCAGGGCGGCTACCCTAAGAAGGAAGCCATAGTCATTTTTCACATCACCCCAGGAGTGACGTACCATCCTTTTTGCTGCATTCATTAACATCACTCCTCACTGAAGGTGAGGGGGACTAAGCCCCACATTTGACAGGAAGAAAATCAACCCACTTGGGATATATTTTTATAACCATCACATGTCCCGTTGCTACTGATCTTCCGTCCACACCTGAGAGACAAGGGTTTAGGGCACAGTCTCTGTAGTCATATTGCTGAGCTTGGAAAGTCACTTAGCTCCCAGTAGTTCATCTGAAAAATGGGCATAACAACGGAAGCTATTATGTGTTTGCTGATATAATGCACAGAAATGCTTGGCACAGTACCTGGCTTGTGGAAGTGCTCAATTAATGGCAATTAGTAGTAGTAGTAGTAGTAGTAGTAGTAGTAGCAGTATCCATTGTGTTATGAGAAGCTGACCTGCTTTCCAGTGTCAGGCCTAGGGGGGGTCCACGATCTGCCCTCTTTTCTCCTCGGCCCCAATCCTATTCCATGCAGGTGGCTTTCTGTTCCCTAAAGTGGGAAGTTGTATAAACTGAGCCAGAATTCCAGAGACCCCCCGACCTTCTCACTGTTCTCCAGCCTCCTACACAGGGGCTGGTGGGTGGTGGGTCAGGGGGAGGGAAGCAACACCCAGACAGCACAAAACAAGTGTTTGAGATACAGCACAGACCATGGTAAGGTGGTCAGTGGTCGATTTTTAAGGGTCCCCTTAGAAGAACACCCACTGAATCAGAATCTCCGGAGTCTGGAGATAGAGCCTGATAATCTGCATTTGTAACGCACTCTCTAGGACAATTCCTATACACACTGGAGTTCGAGAAGCACTGCAGGCAGATGCAAGAGATTTATTTATTCATCTACCTCCCTCCTCACCTCCCCCCCAAAAAACCGGGAAGGCTTGACTTCGAGTTCCTGAAAACCGTAATGAGCTGTCCTCTTGGGGCCCTGTCTGAGGACAGAGCTGGACTGGCCCTGGGGTTGACCCGATGCAGAACTTCTGTCCTGGTGACTAATGATGCAGCGCGGCCCAGCCTGGCTGCGGTTTGTCTGCAGGCCCCGTGACAGGCCCATCCACCCAGATAACCACAATCTTACTTTGTGGGATCAAATACTGGCTCAGGATTTATGAGTCCAAGAAATGACATGACTGTGTTCTTAGAGAGGGGGGCTGCTGGCGGAGGTTGGGGGGCAGCCTTTTCTCTCTCCGGAGCCTTGGCTGCCTTACCTAGCTTGAGGCCGCAGGGCAAGAGGAGAAAACGAGCTGCTGACCACTCTGGGTCGGAACAGGGTCAGGGTGCCAGCGAGCAGCACAGCAGCTGCTTCGCGTCTCCAGTCCGCCCCTTCCACTCGTGTCAGAGGGTGAAATCATCGCCTGGTACACGCCGGTGCCTTTTGTCATCCTAAAACTGAAGATGAGGTTAAAAATAAAACGGCCGCGTTCTCCCATTCCATAATCAGGGAATGGACAAGATGTTTGTCATTGTTATCCCCTCGACAACCGCAGTGCGCGGCTTCCCGAGGGCTGAGATGCTGCAGACCTGCCTGGGCTGCGGCTTCCAAGGAGACATCTTTCTGTCTTTACTCTTCCCTGAGGATCCTGGGCCTGTGGCTCTGAGGGAAACAGAGCTTTTTAAAAACTAGAACACAGGAGCGAACACCAGCCTGAGCTTGCAGGTGTTCAGTTCTCCCTGATTGGAGCTGGGCAGCCTTCATTCCTTCACTGACTTGTTCATTTAAGCGGTGTTGATTAATACTCTTTGCCAGGCACTTTCGTAAGCAGCTGAGGCTCCAGCAACCAAGACCAATGAGGGAGCTTACATCATGGGGCAGGGGGAAGACGGTGCCAGTGGAGACCAATAATCAACAAGGAAACATAAATTAAAGGGATACTTTCTGGTCATGATGGAGCAAGGCTAGGTTGCTGCTGGGAGCATATTTAACAATCGGTCTGTGCTATGGTTGGAGAAAGCAAAGAATTAGAGACTGATTTGCAATCTCGACTGGAAATTCTTTTATCATTCCTCTCCAAGGGTTACCTGACTGAGGACCGTCTTGTGCCATCTCTTCCTCCTCCATTTCGTTTGGATGGAACGGCTGCAGCCTCACAGTCCGGGGACCCCATTAACAGCACAGTTGTTACTACGCAGATTTGTCCAGGTCAGATTTTATTGCTTTTGGCCCAGGGCTGCTGCCAAACTCACAGAGCAGAGAGAGGCACGGTGCGGCCTGCTGCACAAGTTGCTGGGTTAGAGCGAGTTTCCGTGCTTGAAGACATTTAGCATTTAAAGGCAGTTTCATAAAAGTCATCATTAGACCAATATATCACAATGGATAGTCAACAGCGATGTCTAAAAGTTTTAACTGTGGTTTCAGAGCAGCCAGAAGCAATTAATTAATTAATTAATGCCTTGAACTCAGGATTGGGTGTTTTTGTTTACACATTTTGGGGGTGACCGACCTCTCCAAGACCTGTGGAATGCCGTGACCCAGGAAAGTGCACACGTGTGCCCTCTCATAAAATTCCAGGTCTGTGAACTCCTGGAGTCTACCCATGAGTCCCCCTGGGGATCCGTGGACCCCAGTTTCCTGCTCTAAAATTTATATTCATGGAAAGATATCCAGGATATTTTTAAGTAAAAAAAAAAAATTAGGCCATATATACAGCATGATTTCATTTTTATATTCAATGGTATGTATAAATGAACATTTGATACCTGAGGGGAGTGGATCGAGGGAAAGGATTACTTTTACCTTTTATTTTATATACTTCATTTTGAAATATTTCACATAGCGAACACATTACCTTTGGAATCATAATTTTCTTGAAAGTTAAGCCTTCAAAAAGGGAAAGTCATGACCATGACTGAGTCAGACAGTGGGCTTACTGGGCGATCGGTCTTGACGGAGAGCTGATGCTCCCAGGAGGCCGTGGTGGGGACCAGCGTGCGAGGGGTCAAATACAAGTCACACGAAGGCCTGTCTCGGGGCACTTCAGACGCAGGGTTGCTGGATCTAAGATGTTCCATTGGGTAGCCACGGGAAAAATTGGAAATGTAGTTCTGAAAGAATTTCTCTAAAACAAGGAAAAAGCAAAACGCCCGTGCAAAATGCTCATCTTTGATCATTTTAGGTTACATAGGAGCCCATACTGTAGAGGTTTATCATGTGAAGCATTTTGATCGAAGATCTCTCTTCTTAGAGATGGGTGCCCCAGGGGTCACCCGTGGAGAGTCCTCATGGGAAAGGAGCAGAGCTGAAGCAGGAGATGGGAGTGACAGACCCAGCTTCCACAGCTCCGTACCAGGGCACAGTTCACGGGGAAGGCTTACATTGGAGGGTATTGGGTCACGCACACCTGGGTCGACCCTAAAAGGGAAGTATAGAAATTGGGTATATCATGTTTCAAATCATGGCCTGACCTTGGTGTGTAGAACCCATGAAAGTACTAAGTAAAGCACCTTGCATTCGGGAACCATCTCCTGCTCCAAGGGTGAATTTTTGCAAAGCTGCGCAGCATAGCACACCACGTTGTATCTAAAAAGGGGCTCAGCCATGCGAGGAAGAAAGAGGCTGGGTCTTCCTCTGAAAGATGTCCTGGACTTCCTTTGTGGCTTTTCTCCAACTGTGAAGCCACAAGCTGTGGAGAGCAGGCCTGGGCCAGCATTTGCTGTTTCCCTTGGCCTTGGGAAACAGAGGCCAGTTACACCCCCTGGAATCACTCCGCCGGCTGCACACTTGGCCAGTCCACTTGAGCTTGAGCTTGAGCTGGACAGGGGCTCAAAGAATGGCTGCTCCAAAGGAGGTGGGAGAATGAAGTGGTTAAGTTAGCTGTTACTAACGTGATTTTGCTGGGCCAGGCAGAGGTGCTGTAGGACAGGGACAGGCCCATTTGTGGGTAAGGCTGACACTTCTGTCACACCCCCAGGGAGTAAAAGCACTTGTGGGGTGGGATCATTCTCCTCTCCTGCCTTCTGTTCCCTGTCCTTCCTTGGGACCGAGGCCATGAGAGAGTACAGGGAGCCCATGACATCATCATTAGCAGGTGTAACTACTGCCACCTTCCACGGACAGAGTGCTTTCCAGCCTACACAGCACAGCCACGCGAACCGGTTATCTACTCCGATCCGCATAATACATTGGTGAGCCCCCGATGAGTGTTCCCGCCTGACAGATTAGGAAACTGAGGCTTTGAGAGGATAAGGAATTTTTTTCTAAGTCTGCTCATCTCATTAGTGGAAGAGAAGGTCTTTGAAACCAGGTCTTCTGACCCTAAGGCCAGTGTTCCTTCCCCTCCCCTAGCTGTGACTAGGCAAATGATCACAAATAAAGCGCAGTCCAGCATTAAATCAGAAAGCTTCCCGGGATGTGGTCTGTGTTTGTCCTGGACACAGCCAAGGCAGAAATCCCGTGGCCCAGAACAAAGATAATAATAGCTACGCATTCTTAGCTCCTTCTCTATCTCAGGCGCTGCTCAAACCACAGATATGATCTCTCGTGATCCTCATAACTACCCTCCGTGGAAGGGACCGTCATTCATTTTATTCATGAAGAAACCAAGGCTCAGAGATGTCCTATGTCTTATCCACAGCCATAGACAAAAAGTGGTGGTGCCAGGATTCCATCCAGGCTGTGGGACCGCAGAGTCCCAACCCGTAACCACCACCTCTTCCTCCTCCTCGTGCGTCCTTCTCCCAGTGGGCTTGTTCATCAGTCCATTTATCAGGCCACCATCCCCAGGCCGGGATGCCCTCAGGACCTTTGCTTGGTAGCAGGTTAGTTGATTGAATCAAGTCGAATACTTCCCACCTCATCTGTTAACACCCCTTCAGCAATAGCGCATTAGGGGCCTAAGAGCCCTTAAACCAGCAACACAAAATCCCCTCTTTCTGCAAAATTGCTCTTTCAGATGGCGGTCCAAGTCCACGAGGACACGGAGACAGATTCCTCAAACAGAGACTCACTCGGCAGCATAATTAATAAATGTCCTGGAAAGGGTCACGGGGAAAGATTTGCTGCTGTTTCGCTGGGCATCTGGGGAGTGAAACACAAGCAATTCAAGTACATTTTTTATTTCCACTATTGCCTGTGTCAAGAGCCGCCATATTCCATAGGACAGATGGATTAGGATTTTTTTTAATAATTCTGTGTTTAAGTGAAATAAGAACCCCCCCCCCTCTTCCACCAAACAAAAAGAAAAACCACACACAAAGAAAAGGAAAGGGCAAAAACCTAAGCTTCCGTTGTTGACAAATGCCATGGAAGAAAACTTTCTTTGTCTCCAATAAGAGCCTGTTGTCATGTTTCAGCAAACTTTTTCTTCCCCCTGAAGGAACTAAGCGCCAAGTTAATACAATCTGGCCGAGAGAAATAAACTTGCAGTGGATTGCCTCCGCAGAACACAGTGCTGACGACGAAGGCGGGATTTAAGATTTTAAAGGAGGTTTTGCCGAAAGAGAAAGCAAGCCTGGTGCCTGTGACCTGCGTGTCTCAGCCCTTCAAGTCCTGAGTTCAGCTTCGGGTTTTGCTGTTCTTGGGACTCCGATTGATAGCTGGTGTCTGTGGATACAACTTGAACTAATTCCCAGGATAATGACCCAGGCCTCCCGTGATTTACTAACCTCACTGCTGCGCAGCCGCCCCAACAGGGCTGCCTAATCCCTTAATGGTCCCTGCAGTGTGTCCAGGGCTGCTCCGAAAATTCCACAGCCTGCCCTGGAACACTGAGGGGTATTGAATACCCTCTCCCCTCCCCTCCCCATCTTCCCTTCCTCACCCCTTATCTTATCAGGTAACTAATTCCCACAAATTATTGTGTGATTCGGGCAGAAAAGTAAAATTGCTCTCAAATCATAAATTTGTCACTTTCTGGACAGCTGCTAAGTCAAGAAAACCTGGACCAAGCGGGGCTTAGTCACTGTTCTGAACAATCGAGACTCGTAACTATTGTACGTGTGGCCCTCCCTCTCAAAGCAGTGTTTATCGATGGGACGGAAGAAGACAGTATATAGAGAGATTTAACGTACTGTCCACTCTTAAGGGGAATGTAATCCTTCATCCCAGGTAATGTGACCTCCCCGTCACTCTGTCCCAGGCGACATGTCTCTGTGGCTCACAGCGCCCCGTCACTGTGGGCATCCTCGGGTTTAGAATTTGCCTTAAGATGAGGAACACCCAGGCCTCCTAAATCTAGTCCTACTCAATGCTGAGAGTGACCACCAGGGTGACGGGGGCATAGGGCACACAGGGTCCCCGCTCCCACCCGGTCCGAGCCACGGGCCACCTCGCACAGGTGACTGCAAGGGTCTCCTCCCTGGTCCTTGTCCTTGCCCCCTTCAGTCTGTTCCCAAGTGTCAGCCTGAGAGATCCTTCTAACTTTTATTATTGAGTTTTAAAAAATCACATAACAGAAAAGCGAACGTTTTAAAGTATACAATTCAGTGACTTTTAGGGCATCACCATCGTATGCAAACACCACCTCTATCTAGTCCCCAACATTTTCACCACCCCGAAAACGAACCTGCGCCCATGAAGCCATGGCCCATTCGTCCCCTCCCCCCCCCCGGCCACTGCTAACCTGCCTTCTGCCTCTGTGGGTTGGCCCGTGTTGGATATTTCATTTAGATGAAATCATACAGTGTGTGACCTTTTCGTCTGGTTTCTTTACCTTAGCATGTTTTCATGTGTCACCCTCGTTCCATGGCATGTATCAGAACTTCACTGTTCTTCACAGCGGAATAATAGTCCATTGTGTGGGTATCACACCTTCGGTCTCTCCATTCATCGGTTGATGGACAGTTGCTGTTTCCACCTTTTGACCGCTGCGAACAGTGCTGCTGTGAGCATTCTTGTACAAGTTTTTGTTTGAATATCTGTTTTCAAGACTCTAAATATATCCGAGGATTGGAATTGCTGGGTCATGGTCCTCGTAATTTTTAAGTCAGATCGTGTTACTCTTCTTCTGCTCAAAACTCTCCAATGGCTTCCCACCAAGAATAAAAACAAAAGCCATTATAATCCCGTACAAAGTCCATCCTTCACGATCTGGTTCCCGACGCCTCTCTGAACCCATCCACTGCCAGCCCACTTGGCCCCAACAAACTGGCCTCCGTGCCGACCCTCAGAGGCACCAGGCGCCCATCCCAGGGCTCCGCACAGGCTGTGCTGCCGGCGCTTGCTCTTCCCTCCCCCCCTTCCCTCCGTCTCTGCCCAAGAACGATTCTATTTAAAACTTCAAAACAGAACTCTTCTCCCCTTGACCTTGCTTTGCTGATCGTCACCTGACCTAATAAACATGTGTTTAGTTTTGTTGTCATTGCTTCTTCTATTTCCTCCTGTAGGACGGGAACTCCATGAGATCAGAATTTTTTGCCTTTGCTCACTGATATTCCGAGTGCCTAGCACAGAGCCTGGGCGAGCTAATAACTGGCACTTCCATTAGTGCCTGACCCACTAAGGAATTATTTTTATATCGAGCTATCAATTCTGTTACCTCCAGTTATGACAAAGGACATTAGTTCAATCTCTATGCATGTAGCAGTTTTTCTTTTAAAAGTTTCATCGCAAAGTAAATTAGGCAGCGCACCCAAACAGAACGATCCTACCTGTATTAACTCACATTATCTTGACAGGAAGTCTGTGTTGGTCTATGTCACAGACTTTTGCAAGGAGTGAAGTGACTTGCCCAAGCATACACTGCTAGCAAGGGACAGAGCAAGGGTTTAAACCAGCCGTGCTTACTCGTAAGCACAAACAGAATAGACTTAGAAATCCAAATTTTCATCAAAAATCAAGAAAACAGGCTTAAAACACTTGTTGTGGTATGGGTTATTAAAATATATTTTATTTGACAGCTAAGAAAAGTTTTGAGGGAGGTGCTGAGCAAAAAAGATGAAGGTTTGAAGTACAAATTGGTAGTTACAAAACAGTCACAGGGATGCAGAGTACTGCGTAGAGAATATGGTCAATAATACATTGTATCGATGCCAGGTGGGTACTTGAATTATCGGGGCGGGACCACTTGGGAAAATATATAATTATTTAACCACAATGTTGTATACCTGAAACGAATATAAAATAATAATGAACGTCAACTGTAATTGAAAAATTAAATTGAAGAATAGATAATAACAAAAAAAAGGCTGGCAGGATCACTGCTGAAGCCATAGCGGAGCTGACTTTTGCAGGAGTGGTAAGGCAAGGAGCCCACACAGCAAGCCCTGGGGCGGTTCACTCGTTTGACGGATACCTGTGGTAGTTTGAATTTCAACCCACACATTCAAGAGCAGAAGAAACACAACTTTATGCTTCTGGAATGATACTTAATTCCTGGATCACACTCCCATGTCACTGAGGTCTAATCTTGGTCAATGTTAAAGGTTCTGTTACAGAACAGACGTGGGGGGCTGAACCATATGAAAGACCTCAGGGGTTCCTCCCCCTTACCAGGTTTGCTTTGCCCACTGCCAGAGGAAAGACATAAAAGGAAAGGAATTGTTATTTATTTAGAAGTTGTACAGACTAAAGTTCTTTAGAATATGCAAACGCACACAATCCTTCCCTCTCCCTCTACCCCTTCTGGGGTACCCTACCTCACCCAGGCTCCCGGCAACATCCACGTGGCAAAAAGGGAGCACTTCCAAAGCCACCTGGTCCTGACTGTCACCCAAACCGCGTGGTCCCAGCAAGGCGCCCAAACTATGTGGCCCCCAAAAGAGACGCCAAATAGCTGCTCTGCCTGGGTTTAAACCCCAGAGCCAATCTTTCTCTGCAGCCTCATTTCCGGCTCCTCCCACAATTGGCCACAGCTGCCAGCATTCAGGGCAGGTGTGGCCCTGTGGTGTGGAGCCAATTATCTCCAAGCTCTTCTGGACCCCATTACAAATCCCTCTTGGGGGCCCCCCTCTTGGCTACACCCTGTTACAGTTCTAGTCCAAGTTTCAGGGCCTGGAAGGTGGTCTTTCTGCTGTTCCATGAATGTATGTACATTCCCCCTGTCTGCTTGACAGCCTTCAGGTCTGCAGGGCACTAAGCCTTCGGCTGGGCCATCTAGGGAGCTCTACAGCCCTGTCTACTTAGGACACGTTCCTCCGCCACCCTCTCCCGGGGGTCTCACCATTTCCTTTCTCAAGCTCCACTTTCTTTTTCCACCTCTTTCTGCCTAAAGAAATCTTTTCCTGTTCCTCAAGGAGAAATCCCTCCTTCTTTAAATCTTATTGATTTCTTATCATCAACATTCCCTCCTCCATAATTTTTTTACAAATATGAAAATACATAAAAAATCAAAAGGGGGTTTCACTTGCCATTTCTTCTTATCATCCCTATTCTTGAGGAAAAGAGCCTAGGCCCTCGCTGCTGGGGGAGGAAGAGAGAGAGCAGAACGCTAGGAGAAAAATAAAGAGCACAATATTCAGTATTTCCAAAATAGCGTCCTGTCACATGTTATTGAGTACATCCCGTGGGCCACTCCCTGTCCTGGGTGCTAGGGTTGAACAAAATCTATATGGAGGATGTATTCATTTTCTATTGCTTCTACAACAAATCACCACACACTTAGTAGCTTTAAAACACACAAAATTATATTATAATTTCTAGATCAGTGGTCCGAAATGGTTCTTACAAGGCTAAAATCAAGGTGTCGCCAGGGCTGCGTTCCTTCCGGAAGCTCTGGGGGGAGGGATATGTTTCCATGTCTGTTCCAGCTCCTGCACGCTGCCTGCACGCTGCCTGCACGCTGCCTGCACGCTGTGGCTCCTGCCCCACTTCACTGTGAGCTCTGCCTCCTGTCCCTTTCCTTCTGCAGGTACTTATTACACTTAGAGTCCGCCTCGATAATCCAAGACAATCCCCCCATTTAAAGATCTTTAACGTAATCACATTCGCAAAGTCCCTTTCTCCTCATAAGGTAACATACTCACAGGTTGTAAAGTGTGGGGCACCTTTGGGGAGCCGGTATTCCATCTACCACAGCGGGGTTAGAGTTTAGAGTTGCTCTGGTAAGTGTGATAATGGGAGAAATGAGGGGCTGTGTGAGCAGTCATGGGGATAGCAGATTTGAGGATCAGGAAATACTTCTCTGTTCAGTCTGAGAACTAGAGAATGAATAAGAGTTAGAGATTTGGGAGAAATGAGCAGAGGAGACTATAGAGGAGGAATCCAGGTAAAGTTTAGAACAAAGGCTCTAAGACCATACCAAATAAAGTAGATCACTGGAGCCATAAGCTGCTGAGCCCGGCTGCAAAGGTCAGGTGCTCCAAGGTCAGTAAACTTTAGGCTTTCTCCTAAGAGCAATGGGTGGTAAGGTGAGCTGACTGGCATTTTAGAAAAGTCCCTCTTGGCTGCTGTGCCAGTATAGGTTGGAGGGAGCAAGACTTGTGATGGGGAGAACAGTTATGAGGGTGTTCATCAATAATCCAGTGACAGGGGATGGGGGTAGGTGGCTGGAGACAAGTGGAGGCAGGGGAGAGAGATTTAGATTTAGGATGTCAGGGCTTAGTGATTGACTGGGCATTGAGTGGGGGCCTAAGGAAGAAGGAGGAGTCTAGGACAACCCCCAGGTCTCTGGCTAGAACCACTGAGGAAGAGGAGGAAGAGGCCCGGAGAAGAGGTGGGACTCTGTTTTGAACGTGTTGACTTGTTGGTACCTGCGGGAGGTCCGAGTGAAGATGCCCAGGAAGCAGTGGGCTACATCTGTGCCACAGGTTCCTGTGAGGATTAAACAAAATGATTCAGGAAAAGCGCTTAGCCCAGTGGCTGGCACATAGTCAGTGCTTAATAAATATAAGGTATTATCATTACCATTATTTATTAGTTTTATATTCAGGTGTGTGCTGTGCTTCAATAAACTGTGCCCTGAGAGCCATTTGGGGGGAGGCGGGACAAAAAGAAGGCAGGCAAAGAGATCATCAAGGAAAAGGCTGATTCTGTAGCTACATACATGTCCACACTCTCATTCCAAGTTCCATGATTAACAGGGAAGGTGGGGGCAGGTTGCCTGCTGAAGTGGGGTGTTAATTAACCAAATACAGAGGAAACGAAACTACCTTGGGTGCACTGGTTTCTGCAGTTCCTGCCAGGGTCAGAGTTCCCCAACATCCCCTGGAAGAGGCAGGAGGTACATTGGAGCTGATCGCTGAGATTAACTCCAAGCTGGTTCGTTTTAACGGGAAGCCGGGTGGGCGTGAGGGGTGGGGGTAGCCCTTCCTCTGCAACACCAGCGACGGTAACGTCAGCAATGCGTTGGTGCTTCCCGTCGCTCGAATTCCCACCTTGTATTGCCACCAAAGAGAGTTCTCTGTCGCCTTGTCTGGGCACACAGGCACTTATAAGAATGCTGGACAAATTTCTCCTGGTGGCTTAATCTTAGTACTTGCCTCTCAGAGAGAGGAATTCATTTTCCTGGGCAAGAGTACCAACCATGTGGTACAAGGGAGGGTGTTATGATGGATGAGGCACCAGAGACCATTTATTTCCTTTAAATATTATCATGATGAACGTAGAAACTTCATAAGAGAAAAATGGAATTCAAGGAACATTAACCTCTAAATAGTTGCGGCATTCCGAATTCCTGCCCAGTCTTTATTGTCAGTAGGGTAACTTTGGGAGTTGTGAGTACAAGGTCAGACAAGGCGATGAGAAACAGCCAGGATCCAGATGGGTGTTGTTTTAATACCTTTTAATATCTGCCGGACTCCAAGACTGGGAAAATATTTTAAAAGAAAGCAGGATTCTATCAGGTTTAAAGGTCTTTAGAATTAGACCGGAGATATTTAAATATCTTGAGAATCAAAGACATGCAAAATCCAATCAAGGGCGGTAGCAGACTGGGGGCTGTGCCGACTTCTGTGAGCGGAGAGAAGGGTGGGGAGCTGTGTGACGGGGTTCGGGGGGGGCTGAGATACGGGGCCACGAATAAAGCTCAGCAGGTCCCCTGGTCTTATGGACGGTTTTGAAGTCGGCATCCAGGCTCAGCCTTGCCAAAGGTAACCCCAAAGTGTTTGGGACAATGAAATTGTTTCCTCAAAGGGTGAAAACTTCCTTACTTCTGAAACCCAGAAACTTTTTATGCATAAACATGGAAATGGTAAGAGAATCAAAGATACTAATTTTTGTGTTAAGATAGCTGCACATATTTGATATTTTAAGTGTAGTGTTAAGAGAATTTGGTCTATTAGAGTTAACGGGCCAGTTTTGCAATTCTATTTTATAAAGAATGAGTGATTCATGTATATGTGTTATCAATTTTTTTGCTTGTAGTTATTCTAGCAAATGTAAAGTGGTATCTCATTGTTGTTCTAATTTGCGAGTATAAATGTGTGTGTTTGTGAAGAAATTTTTCCTTAAAAACTTTTAAGAATTTAATCAGAAAAATGATTTTCTGTTAAGGTATTTGTGTTTATTAAAATAATTTTTCCCTGTCAAGTAGGAAACTACTACTAGTTTCTACAAATTACACCTTCCATTCCCAGAATAAGAATTATATTACCATAGTGAACAACTCTTTTAATATATGCTGTTTTATTCTAATTGATACAATTTAATATACATTTTTTGTATCTTCTCTGACAAAAGATGAGTTTAAATGATTTGTTGGTGGAGAAGCAGGGTAAAGAGCACTGTGTCCTTGTCAGATTTGTAGATCAAAAACAAATTGAATTCATACAATAACCTCAATTAACAGGTCATTCTCCCCCTTACCCACCTCCAGATATCTACGAAGAATTTACGCAATAAAGGGATTACATACGACACAGTAGAAGGAGCATTGACTTGAGAGGAAGGCTGGCAGCTCCAAATATCAGTCGACCCCTCACCAGCCTGTGACCCGGCCTGTGACCCGGCCTGTGACCCGGCCGATGACGCCACCTCTCTGAACTTCAGCATTTCCCACAGCCCCGAGCAATGAATGAATGGACAGCAGATGCCTGGTCGATCCTGATGGCAAAGCCGATGATCTGAGATAAAATTTGCCGTGAAGCATGACCAGCGACTGTGGCTAAACATTAGGCACAATATCTCCTGGCACACAGAGGCTCTGGGTAGTCATCTTCATGCCCTGTATTAAGTCTCCCGCAACCAGGTGTCTTAAAGCAACAGAATGTGTTGTCTCCCAGTTCTGGCGGCCGGAAATCTGAAAAGTCCTTCTTGGGGGCCTGAGAAAGAATCTGCTCATGCCCCTCTCCTAGCCCCTGGGGCTCGCCAGAAATCCTTGGTGACCGTTGGTTTGTGATCACTGCAGTCTCTGCCTCTGTCTTCACGTGGCATTCTTTCCTGTGTCTTCATGTCTCCTCTGCTCTTCCTGTAAAGACACCTGTCCTATTGCATGAAGACCACACCCTACGTGAGTATGACCTCATCCTAACTCATCACAGCTACAAGGACCATATTCATGAATAACATAGCATTCTGAGTGAGGTCTGGAGATGGACGTGAGTTTGGGGCAGAGACTATCCAAGCCAGTACACACACCTGCAGTAGCTCATCTTTGGAAACTCAATGTCAGTCCCATTTGTCGCATGCCCTTTACAGACGACAGTGCGGTGCACTCAGAAGACCTGGATTCTAGACATTGTCCGGCCTAGAGCTGGATGACATTGGGCAATTGATTCCACCTCTCTGAAAAATAAAGTCAGGACAGGTGGCCTCTGAGATCCCCTTCAATGTATCCATTCACAAGGTTTGGGGACCCAGTGAAGCCCCTTTCATGCGGAGAAATGTAGGAATGAAGCATCAGGAAACAAGGACAGTGGTTGGGGCGAGGGAGGGTGCAAATAAACACAAACAGGGGTCCCTGTTGGGAGCCCCTCAGCATCACTGTAAACCTTGGTGGGGTGGGGGGACAAGTCATTGCAATCCTATTCCAGAGCAGCTCAGGACACAGCCACCCAGAAAGCCTCTCTAAAGGTGTCGCTTCCTAATTGTCGCCATACAAAGACTCTGGCCCATGGGATTGTTTTCATCAGTGGCTTTTACAGGATATTCAGGCTGTTCTTCTGAGCCAGTTTTTCACTAAACAAGAGAGTTTTTACCACATAAATTAAAGACCTCAGTACACATTCGGAAAATGTGGATTGATACTCCCTAGCAGGAATCAGGAGAACTGATTCCATGTGCTGAAAGTTCCCTGACATCGGCTAAGGACCCTACATGGCCTCTTTCATTTAATCCCTCAAACAGCTTTCTGAGGTCATGTGCCAGTTAATTTATTGCCTCTCAGCTCCAAAGTCACCCTTCAGTACCTGCTTTGCAAAGATGGACTGGACTCAAGCATTTCTCCTTGACACGGAGCATTGTGTTAAGCTTTGTCAGCAGAGGGCGATGGAGAGACATTATAGGATGCTCCTGCAGCTGTTCTGCTTTTGCTTGCTCCTGCAGCTCCACGCATCCACCTGTGCCTGTTTGGGGCTGTCAGGTGGTGTTCTGTCCCACCCAGAGTGCCCAGTCCCTCAGCAACCTCGAGGCCCTGCCTAGAGCTCAGTGACCACCTCCTTGTGGCCTCCCTGACGCAGGCACTCCAGCCTCACCCCTAACTTCCCTGTGTACCTTCCTGCCAGCCCTGGCTTGCCTGTATCCTGGAGTAGCAGATTGGAGGGTTGTTTCCCAGCCCACCTGACGTCAATCCCACGAACACTAGACCAAGTGTCACCCTGCCAGGGAGCGGACCCTCAACACCCTACTCTTCGTCTGCCCAGCTTGGCTAACCTGTACCTGGGAGAGTTGCTTCCTCCTGCCTGGTGACTACAGACCAGCTCTGGGCCAAGTGAGCCAGGGAACTGCTCTGCCTCACAGTGAGCAGTTCCTTCTCCAATGAGCCTGAATCCACATCCCAAGTTTGTCCTTCCCTGGGCACTTTCCCTCCGCCCTTAGGTACCTTTAGACTTCTCCTCACATCTTCATAGTTACTCATCTGCCGGAGTTTAATGCCTTACATTACACCACCCCCGTTCAAATCGCTCTGTGGTTTCTGTCTCCTGACTGGGCCCAGACTGACACAGGCAAGTACTATTATTGTTTCCTTGTTAGACAGGAGGGGGTGTGATTTAGAGAGGCCAAACCACTTGCTCAGGCTTGTGTGAGCAGAGGGCAGAGCTGGACGCAAAGCCAGGACTTGGATTTTCCCTACTCCGCTACACTAACTGAAAGTTGAAGGTATTGTGCATACCACATAAGACAGAGTGACGCTCCTTTCCCATGCTTATGTGTCCTGGGTGTTTCAGATGAAAACAAGGGCAAAAAATGCAAAACTGAGGCCAGCTCCTAGAGGCAGATTTTCAACAGTTGAGCATATCAATAGTCATTTTGAGCTAATGGCCAAAATAAATATGCAGAAAAAGGAAAAAAGGGGGGAAATCTCCTTAAAAGTCATTCTTACACACTTTGCATATGGTCAATATTCTTCTCCAAATACATTTATTTGGAGGCTGATGTTTGATTTTTGCCAATTTCCCCAGCTTTGTCTTATCTGCTAAAATGTCTCATTTTGCTGAGCAGAAAGATGCAATCCCAATGTTGGTCTCGCCTGGATTTGTATTTGGCTTAGAGCAGCCAGACTTCCGGATGATGTATGTCCCGTCAGCTCTCAGGGACTCCGGTCCCCACCGGGGCTTGTGCTCGGAGGCAACATGTAACAGCTTCTATATTTCTGGAAACAAAGCCCCAGCCTCCTCTCACAGTTGCTCCCTTGGGGAGCACAGCAATGCGAGTCCTAATTAGTCTCAAAATAACAAACCGAATATTAATTATCTTCCTTTGGGGTAGTTCTGGTCTTTCAGCTTTGGTAGGGGGAAAAAAAAAAGTCCAATATAAGAATTAACCATTTCCTACTGGTTAGATCTGGTGAACTCCAGATTCTGAATTAGGATACCTGGATTTGAATCCTGGATTTGAGTCCTGGCTTTGTGACTCACCATGGGGCACTTGGTCTCTTTGTACACACAGGATTCTGAGCTCCCCTCCAGTCCTGTGGTCCTTTGACTCTCAGAATCTATTCAACTGCATTTAGTAATAGCAAGTTAAGTCACAGCACCTCCCATCACTGCATGCTTACAGCATGCCTGGAAAATTGCTAAACACTTTAAATGCATTATCTCATTTGATTCTCACTACACACCTAAGAGGGGAATGCTATTATTATCCACATTTTATAGGTTCAGAGGGATTAGAGCCTGGTGGTAATAAAACTACAGCCACAAATCCTCTCCCCAGACGGGTCACTAACTATCCCCCTAACCTGAAGAGTACGCCACCAACGCGGTCCAGCAGAAGAAACATAGGAGATGCATCACTGATTTTTTTCTTTAAGTCGTCATCAGCCTCCACCCACTACATGAGGATAAGGCAGCGGTTGGGGTAGTCAGGGAAGTGGTCAGAGCCCAAGGGGAGGGAAAAAGACATTAAATAGCAAAGTCTACAGCAACCCTATGAAGTGAGTTTGTTATTCCCATTATACAGATGAAGAAAACGAGGTTCAGAGAAGTTAAGTCACTTGAATACACTTATCACCACGGGTTAGCAGCAAAGCCACAATCCGAACATGTTTTGTTTGACTCCTTCTGTCACACTGCATAGGGACAATTGTTTGTGGCCAAAGATGACAGGGCCTGAGCAAACCGTGCACGCATTTATCAAAACCAAGCCTGCGTGAGTTGACAATGAAATAACTGGTCAATCCAGTGGAAAGGAAGGAAAAACATCGCTAAAAAGTTAGTCTTTTCTTGATAGTGGCTGAACTGAGATCCCCTGGGTCTGGGGCGCAGCCCCTGCCCTGCAGGAGTTCTTCCGGGACAGTGTTGTCCAGTCCATGAGAGAGGAATCAAGGGCACCGGCCTGATCTCAGTGGGTCTGACTTGTACAGGGCCCAAGGAGGCTTTAGAATAGGCATGTGGGAAGCAAGTCAAGACTATGGTGTGATGCAGGGGGAAGGCCTGTACAAACCAAGCCACCTTCAAAGCAGAAAGAATTTTTTTTCTATTTCTCTTTAGACCCTCTCTCTGAAAACCAGGTGCTTAAGAAGAATCTCGTAGCCGGCCTTCCTATAACTGGGTACGAGGGGACACATTGCACAGGCTCTCCTGGGATGTGACTGTGTGCCCGCCACCCAGAGCAGCCTACCGTGGTGTCTGGTAAACCGGCTATACAGAAAAGAAATGGACAGAAGTAGTTCTGCTTTGTAGCACTTGCTAATTTCCATGTGAAAATACTCACAATTCAAGCTACTAATGCCTTAACTACTGCCTTATAAAATTCTTAAACATTTAACAATCAGCTCATGAGCCAGCTCTGTACAGCAATGGATAGCCGCTCTGAGGGTATGCCGTCCTGAGAAAGCAGGAGTCTTTTCGGACCATGGCCCAGTGTCCTCCTCCCCACGGTGGCTCCAGGCACACCAAGACATTCCCTGTCCTTTTAATTCTTGCAGTTCCTTCAAACCAGAATGTTCTTCCCTTCCTCTTCTTTCTGAGGTGTTCCTATACATCTTTTAAGACAGGACGAGAATACTGACCGTTAAACTTCTCTAGCATCTTTAGGCAAAGCTTGCTCTTGGCCCATGCCTGCTCATCTGTTTAAGTTTCTGCTATACTGGGGAGCCCTTGGGGCGAGGGCCACACCTGTTTCATCTCTGAACTAGGGGCCAAACCCATAGGAGGCTCACAGTAGATGTTTGCTAAGTGAACAAAGTTGCAAAAGCTTATCTCTGATTTCAAGTTAGGCAGTGAGTGACGTCACTCCTTAACCTAGTTTACATCTTCGTGTCTCCGAAGGCCCGTAGAAGCAGTTTTCATGGGAGTAGTTACGCGACAGTGGCTAGCAGGGTATGTCTCCTATGCCACTGTGGGCAGGAACTGACCATCTCAGGGGACAGAGCCCCTTGTGGCCAATCTTAGCTCTGAAGGGAGTTCTGGGAAGACCCAGACCACTATAGTTGGCCTCAACTTTTGGACAATGACAAAAAGGGGTGGGGTGGATTCTTCAAGACTCGAACTTGATCCTTCTCTTAAGTTCCCCAGAGCTATGGGCCTTCCACAGGGATGGACTGCCGGCAGGGAGTGTCCTCCAAGATGTCCCCGCAGGACCTGCCACGAGAACCCAAGCATCCGAGGGAAGGCCCAGACTGACTCTCAAACTGGGAATTTCCGACCTGCAAGAGGGAAAGAGAGGGAGGGAGTAAAAAGGGGGAGAGTGAGAGGGGTAGGATGGAGAGCAAGAAAGACTGGAGAGAGTAGTAACGCTCTCTGCAGAAACAGGTGGTATAAGCCCACACAGCAATGACAGAATTAAGAAAATAAAAACACTGCTTTGAAGGCTTATAGACCAGCTAACACAGAGCTCCATTGGCAATGGCTCGGGCTTATAAAAAGCAACAGGGCATCAGCCACATAAACACCACGGCTCCTTCAATGCTTCCTTCCATGTATATTACGATGGCCCCGGTTCATTGACACCGCACTGTCCTCGTGACCCCAGGCACCAGGAATGGTGTCTGTCTCACAGGGGGAGGTTATGCAGGGCTGATGCTGGCGAGGAGCTTTTTCAGAAAGACAAGTTATCCTTGACTGGATGCACATGGCCCGGTGAAAAATGAAATCTGCCAGCAGAGGCTGCCTTTATCAGCCATAGAAGTTCAGCAGGGACGAGACTTCCCCATCCCCGGCCCGCCTGAACGAGCCTCCGGTTTCAGCACCGTATCACAGGCTGTCCTAATGAATTCTTCTGATGGGTCGGAGCCTCCACATATCTGCTTCCAGGAGTGTATCCTGGCGGTCCGGGGCATGGTACTGAACTCGCCTGGTGTTTGCATGCCGCCTCACGGAGCCAGCAAGGAATGCTTGCCCGGGGCAGGAAAGGGCTGTGACACTTAGCCTGCCTAGACAGGGGCCATGCTGACGTTGCCCTGGGCCCCCTCCTTGACTTCCAGCTGGAGATGGGGTCCCTGGATGGCCAAGAGGCCCCCTAAGCCATGCCAAGCCACACACCCAGTGTGTGTCCACAGTGTCGAGGACAAAATGACAAGAGAAAGCACTGCTGTTTATTGACATGCAATAATGAGCCAAGCACCACACCAAGTGCTTTGCCTTGCTTAATGCATATGACTGTCCTATGAAGTCACCTCATAGATGAGCAAGCTAAGGGATAAGTCAACCTGTCCAGAGTCATGGGGCTGGTAGGTGGCAGATCCAGGGAATGACACTGAGTTCCATGTATCCACAGAGCCTATAACCCTAAAAGGACAGGTGTAGAGGGATCAGAGACAAAAATGACATTGAATAGCTGAAGGTTTGGCAGCAGATGGTCAGATAAATGTGCAAAGTTTTCAGTTTCATCCAGGCTTAGTAGCATCATGGAGATGAACATTGGAGAGATGAATTTGCCACTATGGTTTATTTTTTTTAAAAGATTTTATTTATTTATTTTTAGAGAGGGGGAGGGAGAAAGAAAAGGAGAGAAACATCAATGTGTGGTTGCCTCTCGTGTGCCCCCTACTGAGGACCAAGCCTGCAACCCAGGCGTGTGCCCTGACTGGGAATCGAACCAACGACCCTTTGCTTCGTAGTCTGGAGCTAACCCACTGAACCACACTAGCCAGGGCAGCACTGTGGTTTAAAACACACACAGGCACACACTCTATAAATTCGTCTCAGAGCCCGGTACCACTGCTTTTGTTCTCTACTGCTTTTGGTTATTTGAGCCCCCAGTCTGCTCATGTGGAGCACCTAATCAAGAAATGAAGTTAGCAACTTAGGAGAAAAGCTGTCGCCCAGGCCCCAGTTTGGCATCTCCCGACTCCTTGATACTGTCCCACCTGCTGACCAGCTCCAGGTGAAAAAGACATGCCTATGGCAAGGCGTCCGAGTACTTTCTTCCTCTCCTCTTCTGGAAGTTGAACCCAGCAGGAGGTGTTTCGATGGGTTCAGAGAGGACCTTTGTAGGAAGGATGCCACAACACACCTGGAGCATCAGCCTGACATCAGGTGGGCCCTAGCCAGTGCCACCTGACAGCAGCCTCCTCTCTGAGGAGGTGGGGAAGGACCTGTATTCCCAGTCCCTTCAGCCCCCTGATTTAGAAAGTCAAACGAGGAAGACAGAGACAATTGTGTGACAAGAAAAGTTTGGCAGCGATGGACTTCCGACTCCTGCCGGCTTCCCCCAGGACAGTCCAGCTCTCCAGCCACAGCAGCGAGGCAGGACCCTGGCTCACTGGCGGAGGTGGCCCAGGGCCAGTGGAGGCCAGGCCCTGGGGGCAATCCTTTATGAATGGCTTCGACCCAAGAAACCTGGTTGCCTTTGACTAAGAGTATGCGGGCTAAGCTCCTGCGGCATCCCCTTAGTGTTTGGGACAGCCTCTGGAGAGGGGCAGAGTTGCTATCTGAGTGGAAGATCTGAGGTTCAGAGGTATTTCATGGCTCCCAGGTGTGAATGGTGAAGCCTGTTCTCTTGGCCTCTGCATCACCCTGCCGAGATGCTCCTCCCCCTGGAGGACTTGACTACCCCACGACCTCGTCCAACAGTCCTCATCTGTCGCTCTGGGCCTTTCCAGGCTGCTCCTGTCAGAGGTGAACAGTGGGACAGGCCAGGGGCTGGACCAGCAAACAGAACCACGTGTCTTGCCACTAGTGGTTGGATATTTCTAGAATTTGTGCACGGGGAGGGTCTTTCAAAATGCACATCTGCTTAGCTGCTCCTCCCAGGACCAAGGAATCCCTGCGCGGAGGTCATGGCAGCAGCTGTGTCCACGTGACAGTGTCAGGAATCTCCCTCCGGACGCACTCTGCCTTCCTACCCCAGAGATGGAAAGGCATCTTTTTCAGGAGGAGGCTGCGGGAAATAGTGGTCTCAGCCTCACTCAAGTTGGTGCTGGACAAAGGCAGATTGGGACCAGGGCAGCCCCTCTGGATTCCACCCCCCGCAACCGTGAGACCACCATAAACCCTCACCAGGGAGTGCCAAGCCCCTCGACCCCTGCAGAGAGGGGTTTGCTTGGGTCGGGCCTGGAAGGAAGGCTGTGCCTGCATTGAGTGATAAAGGCCGCTGACATGGGTCATTATATTTTTAGGCCTCAGAAAAATTGGGACAGGAGACATCTGTGATAGGTCCCCTGGACTTCTTTGTTTGGACGGTAAGGGCCCAGAGACACCTTGGAAAACGGAGGCTGCCTGCTGAGAAGAGGCGACAATCCTGTGGATGGGACGCAGACACAAGGTTTGCCCCCCCCACCCCCACCCTCACTGGAAACCAACAGCTCCCTCCTCAGCCAGCTCCTTCTGACGCAGAGCTCCTTGGGAAAGCAGGATGCTGCTTTTAAAAAGTACTCATTGACCTTGAACTTCTAAATGTATTTCTCAATTTTCCCCTTTTATCACTGTCCGGCTAACATTATGCTATGTCATTTCTTAAGTTCCGGTATTTAATATAAAATATTGAATGAAAACATATTTTACAAGCAGGCTCCACGACTGGACACGGGAGGAGGGAATGTTTTGCCAACCACATCTACCCTTTCTCTGGGCACTGGACAAACATTCCCAGTATCCAAACAAGCAAGCGGGCCAGAAGGCATTGCTGTCACCTTCCTGCTCCTCCGGGTCTCAGGGCCAGCATGCCCTGAGACCAGGGAGGTACAAACAGCCCAATGCCTGCGTGAAGAACGTGGGCTTTGAGTCAGCATTGGGTTAGACTCTCAACTCCGCCATACGTGAGCTGTATGACCCTGTGTGAGGTACTTCTTAGAGCCTCGGTTTCGTCATCTGTAAAATGGGAATGTTCTCAATAGGAGAGTTCATGTAAAGTGTCCCTGGCCTGTCCATACAGGTCCAATGAATGGTGCCCATTATCACCACTTTCACATCAGCACTTGAGCATTGCTGATTCGGGAACGCCCTGGCTGTGTGTTCAGAGAGCTGGGGCGGGTTCACACGCAGGTCAGGCCCAGTCAGACAGAAGCCCCTCTTCCTGTCAGACCTCCCTGACATCCACACTCCATTCCTCATCTGTCTCATGATTCTTCCCAGAGTCGTCTCCCTCTTTCCGCCCCTCCTTCCCTTTTCTCCTGGAGGCCAACCACCTCCTCAGTGGCCCTCAGCATCCCTGCCATGGCAGGCCATCCCTCTCGCTCAGCGTCAGCATCACCAATGCTCCCGGGATGCTGTGAGGGGGAGAAGCCACTCGTTTCGACCAGCCCACCCTCTACAATCATCTCAGCCCCACCCCCCGGGACCGTCCTTCAGTCCTCCCCTGCTCCATAAAAATATCTCCTTTTTCCCTTAAACTCACATTTGCTAATTCAGTCTGCCTTAGACTGTCACTCATAGCTGGCTGATTTTCATACTGTGCTTCAAGACACGAACTTTCCAGAGTCTTGGTCCTCAGAAGTGTGTCCTCGTCCCCTCACCAGACTCCGAACCCCAGCGTCATTCAGGGGGTCGTGACTGCATAGGGCTGTCCACAGGCTGGTCTGGTGGGTTTCCAGACCTCTCGGAGGTGACCCTTCCTACGCTGTCTGGCTTTCTTTCCTTCTCAAGGCCAGTTGGAAAACTGACAGAATCATGATTTTACTTGAAAAGTGGAGAAAAGCCCAGAGCCCTTCACAGAAGCAGCTACTTGCTCCTCAGTGCAAGAAATCAGCTCAGGTGTGGTCATCATCATCCTGATGATTTAAACAGATTTACTAAGTTTTGCACAGATTTTAATCACTTGATAAATAAAACAGAAGCAAAGACCTGACTGAAATGGGCCAAGACCTTCCCCTTACTGTGGTTCTTCCACACTTACCTGGGGGAAATCCCCATAGCCCACTCTGCCTGCCGAGAAGTGTGAAGAAAAATGCCCCCGGCTGAGAACCGCTCTTCTGCATGTACGCACACTTCTCCCTGACTGACCTGTTAGCCCAAGATCAGAGGTGCAAACGCCCAGCAGGGAGAACATGCCTCTAGGAGTCCTCGTCCTTGCCCTTCAGTACCCAAGAGAGCTAAGCAAATGGTTCTCAGTAGGAGCAGGCATGGGGAATTCCTGCCTGCTGGGGAGGCTGCTGGCTCACAGGACTGAATCCTCCCCAGACTGTAAGACTTCAGCCTGTGAGTGTCAGGGAGGTAGCGGCCTGTTGTTGAGAGGAGGACCGAATGAGGCACAAAGACTGGATATGCAGGTGTGAGCATGCACCACGCCTTATCTTACCTGGAGAGCTCTCCTGCCATTGTGGAGAGTCACTGAGAGAGGACGGGCAGACTGTTTGAAAAAAAACCTCTGCATGGAGGGACGCACCTGGGGTATCACGGGCAGTTCTTCCGCTTTCAGCACGGATGCCCCGACCCACGGCCCCCTGGGCCATCACAGCAGAGCCCCAGATTGCTCTAGAATGGTTCCCTGCAGTCTTGGGATTGTCAAGTGCAAATCCCATCAGTCACCTCTCAGCAAGGATTTATGAGCCACCCTTTCCGTCCTTGCTCTGTAAACTGCGGTCCACAGTCCGGCAGGGTGGGGATCGCCCGGGAGCTGGTTAGAAATGCACAGCCTCGGGCTCAGCCCCAGAACTTCCGAGTCTGAGTTTGCACTTGAACAAATTCCTCAGGGAATATCTACAGCCATTAAGGTTGAGAAGCCCTGATGTAAGTAACACAGGAAAGGGAGATCTGCTTCTTCCCTCTAGAAGCCCCCGCTGGGTTGGGAAGATATGACTCACAGATACGGAACAATGGAGCAGAGTGCAAGGCAAATCCTCAGGCACGTTTGGGAGGGAAACTCAAGCACGGAGCACCAAGACCAAGTCCTGCCCCAGTCATTGACTTTCACTGAAGCTCAGCTGCCTCAGCTGTAAAGTGGGAATAACCCTTGTCCTGTCTGCCTTACAGATTGTCCTGGACCGGAAAACAACACACCCCATGGGACACCATTTAATGTTACACACACTGAGTGCTACAGAAGTCCAGGGAAGAGAGCACTAGGGGTGACTGGAATGGCCTGGGAAGATCCCTGGGGGATGGAAAGGGGAGACTAAAGGTGGCCTTTTGAAAATATTGAACAATATACTGAACCAGCACTATAGTCAAGCAAGATGGAAAATGCACATTTTGAAAACTGCACCTGATACAGCCTCTAGCCCAGGCTGTACATGGAGCTCCCACTGACCGGCTTCCGTCCCGACAATCTGGTAATGGTCAAGGCCGTGGGTCTAGAAACACATGCTCAGTGCCACCGGGGGTTTTACAAAAGGCACAAAGCAAGTCTCTGTGGGGCTCCAAACTTGAACGCTGGTTTGGGGGATTTGCTTGCTATTCTGCAGAGCTGACCTGTGACGATGCATGATGATGCCTGATGCTGCAAGAACGTGCCTGGGGGAGCGGGAGGTAAAGGAAATCAGCAGGTGGATTGTCGTCTCCCTAGATAATATTCCTTAAGCCTTTGCTGTGTGCTAGATGTTTTCATGCTTTTTTTTTTCTTTTTCATTTAATCCTCACCCTGACCCTATCAGGCAGGGCACTCTTTCGTCTCTGTATCACAGGTGAGGAAACTGGGAATTCGGGATTAGAACCCAGGTTGGTCTGCTTCCCAAAGCCCATGACCTTAACTGTAAGCTAAACTGCTAGGATAACGTGAGAATTTCTGGTTTTCCTCGTGCAGTTGAGACAATATGACTTTGCTTTTGTTGTGAAACCTGGCTCCCTTGGACTCGCTGACGTTTGCCATGCTTGTCCTGAGCTTCTCCAGAGAAATGCTGTCTTCTGGCAGGAAAAGATAAAAAGGGCTGATACAAATGAGTCACCACACTCGCTATAATTAACAGTGATGCAAGAGCCAGATGCAAGCTAAGAGGGGCCCCCAGGACCTGACTGCAGGCAGCCAGAACTTCGAGCTGCACCTAGGCAGAAAAGAGTGTCCGTGGCTGAGCTGCCCGCTGCTCATGATACATTGAAAAGGAAGAAACAACCTAGAATGCATGCAAGCTCCAAGATTCACCTCCTTATTTACAACGGAAAAACTGCACACCAGAACCGGAAAGAGAGTTTATAGTTTGTAGATAATGTAGATCTTTGCTTTCGCACTCGGCCGCCCTGCAAAGTCTAAGCGGTTTTCAACCTGCTGAGATGATTTACAGCAACTATCACTGTAAATTCACTTGTACTGGGTGTTCATCTTGTAGTGTGTATGTGAACTTTACAAAAAGGACCCATTATCATTAGCATCTCTCTACATTCCTTTGCTGACTTGGAAAAAGAAGTGAAGCAATGATAGGCTGATTCAAATGGACCCTAAAACACAATTCCCGCAGTATCCACAAGCCCATTCAACCGCAGCACCAGCGTGATCACTTCACGATGCAAGCGGAAGACAGGGCTCTCTGGCTGCTTCTAGGACTGATAATGCCCTCCTCGTTTTCAACAGAGAGAAATAAATAATGCTCAGGACCTGGACAGACTCAACGAGTGGCCATTGATGCCAGCGGTATCTTCTTACCTATTCAAGAGAGGCTCAACTGTCCTCAAGATCTGAACTCGATACAGCTGATGGAATCTTGCCACTTTCCTTTTGAATAGACTTTAATTGAGAGTGGAGTGAAAAATGCAGGTTACATTTTTAGTGTTATCATTGATACGTTGTAAGATCAACACCAAGACAGTGATGCATCTAACATTTATACATTTCCTAACTTTAGCTGTCAAAGAGCAAATCATTATCAGATATATATATTTACACAATAATTTCAAGCAACAGTAAATAATAAACTCCCTCCCTTAAAAAACTGGGGAAAAAAATCACACACACACACCCTACCTTTAAACAATGGATTTCCTCCCACTAGTAAGTATCCTTTTTTGCACATAGACTTGTAACCAAAAGTTACTTAAGTTATAAGAACAGTCTTCTCGGTGGAGATCCTGGATCAGCCCCTATTTCTTTTAGAGTCGCTTTAATTTTTACAGCTTGAAGCCACATAACCAGCATGGCCTGTACACTCTAAGGACTCTAAGGGACACCCCAAGTGACAAAATTCTATTTCCTTTATGTGAGGAGATATGTACATCTCTGAAGATGCAAATGACTGCAACTTAGAAAGTCAAAAATAAACACAAAACCAAAATCTCAGATCTTCAAGCACAGTTTCTTAAGAGCATTGTGCTAATGTTAACATTGAATTAATTGAGTGGTAAGATTCTTTGAGATTTCTCTACAGAGGTACTGGTTAGTTCTGATTCTTTTCTCAGCTGCTTGAAACACATGAGTTTTAAACGCTGCCTGGTGGTGCCTGACCTCCGGACTGCCAGACGGGACTCACCCCAGGGCCTGGCCCTCTGATTTATTTCTTGCCGTTGCTGTTAGTAAATGGAAACCATGACAAAGTTTACATTAGCAGACACATCCACATGCCCTGGCCTATAAATATTCTATGATGGAAAATGGTACAATGACTCCATTCCCAGTGAAAATGAGCGTGAAAGAAGGAGAGGGTGGGGGAACATTATCAACAATGGCTCTTCTTACACGGGCAAATCCAGACCAAACGGTGACGGGCTTTTAAGGAACCAGACGCTGTCCACCACTCCTCCAGGGCCTTGGGAGTCAACTACAGGCTGGCAAAGCAGAGGCCACCTTCTCCGGGCAGAGCCGGTAGGATCCAGTAGTACACGCATCTTGTCTGGGAAGCTGCATGAAGAAGATGAACCGCCATTCCCTCCTCGGAGAGGGGAGTGAGGAGGAATTTTAAAGTCAGGTTTGAAAGTCGTTCCCACACTGTCCGGCCTGGGACACAGAGCCGTCCCCGGGTGGACCTCTCAGAGCGCCAGCTGGAGTTTGGTCATGTTCCTCTGGTGCATGTTGTGATGGCGGACTAACTCGTCTGACCGGGCAAACTTCTTCTGACAGCTGGGCCACCGACAGCTGAAGGGCTTTTCACCTGTGGACACAATGGCCAGTCAGACACTTGCAGTGGAAAAGGCAGGGTAAGTTCCACTCTCCAAAGCCCGCGTTACGGCATCACCAGGCACCCACTCCACACTCCCCCTGATTCTGTCCCTAAGCTCACACACCAGGCTCATTTCAGGGGCAGCTCTGAAACAGCCGCACCGCGGAGGCCTCAGGGATGAAAGTCCTATTTGAAAATGATCAAATATTATTAAGTCAAAAGACCTGGGAAACAGAAGACTGTGAATGAAAATGTCTAGGTAATTCATATTTAATTATGAGGGAAAAACTTAGTTTCAAGCTCTCCTGTTAGCCTGTTTTGTGAACGGTGTACGTTTTTTCCCTCCGCTGTCTAAGTAGGGACTTGAGGTTAAGGGGGCTGCAAGGGTCTCAGGACCATCACCCTGGATATTCCTGACTAACCACCATCCGGTGGTGGAGCTGTGACTGCAGCTTCACTATCTCTGTACAGCGTCCTGGGCAGGCTGAGTAGCTTTAACAAGTCACTGATACTATCGTGCATGGTACTTGTGTCTTTTTCCTTAAAGAGTTACTCAGAGCATAATTCCTGTCACACAAAAATTCTAGTTCAGGCATAGTCTTGAGATTTTTAACAAGCTTGCCAAAAGATCGAGCTCTCCATCCAAGGCACCTTCAAAAGTTCTTTTCATGCCATCTTCTGTACAGGGAAGAGAAGGAGCATTTATCCAGTGCCTTGAGCTGGGCATCACATGCACACGCCTGGCCTCATGAACTGCACAGAAGACCTCTGCAAGGGAAGCATTGTTTTCCCCACTCTACCTATGAGGTGGACGCCAGGGGAGGGCAGGCCCAGGCAAGACTCAAATCCAGGTCAGTGTAATTTCAAAGCCCACGCAATTGGCATCTCCCACTGCCTGGGCCTAGCCATAATGGGACTAGAGCTGTGACTTTATGGTAAATACAAATGCCACCGAAGCCACCTGGGGGATCTCAGGGTATCGCTGGTCCCACTGTGCTTTTTCTGAGAACCTCTGGGCAGGACAAGCACAGCATTAAACAGTCTGCGTGTAACGCAGGTCACTTTGCACATATGCAGGTATGCACAGGGAAGGGGGTCGGAGCACAAGGAACTTTCCTCCAAGTTATGAGCTCAGGACTAAGGCAAAGAAACAGCACCAAAGCACCTGAGGAGGGCCAAGGAGATGCCCATCACACCACCCCCCAGGGCACAGGTGCCTTGACTCTGTCTGCAAGTGCGGCCTGCTGGGTCGAGAAGCCAGGTGCTCACGACTTTGGGCCTTTTCCCCTCCCGCCGCTGTTCCTCTGCTCTGCCTGATCGGACTCCTGCTGCCCGGCCCCCGCCTCCAGCTGTGCTGCCAAAGTCATGTCCATGTCCAGCCCTGCCCCTCGTTGTCTTCCTTCACCTCTGCCTACCAACGGTATTCAACTGTGCTGACTTTGGCTGTCTTCTTGATTCTCTTTCCTCCCTGGGCTGGGCAGTGAACCCTAAAACCCAACAACTTTCTCCAACAAAGAAGGCAGTGGGATACGGTGCACTGGGAGCAGATAAAGCTGGGTTTACTGCTTACTAACTTTGGGACTTTACATGAGCCACTTAATTGCGATGTGCCTCGGTCCTCTCATCTGTAAAATGGGGATAAAGCTTGCCTGCCCTACTCTTCTTACAAGATTGGCGTAGAGATAAAGATGATCTAGGCATTGTTTCTCCTTCCAAAGCCATAAAATACACAACAAAGATGGTGCTGTTTTCATTATGAATCACACCAGCCTTGTGGAGAAGCAAAAACCTTAAATGCCCCTCTGGATACTAGCGTAAAGGGGGTGAGAGCCACATGCAGACGGGAGTCTGGCAGACAGCAGGGCAGCTCCTGGGGCGTTAACTTCTAGCAGAGAAAGGATCGGGCCTCTGAACACAGTGTGGTGAAACGTGAACTTTCAGGGGACAAATGTTTAGCTTGCTAGATTTGGGCTTGTTAGAATTTCTGCTGTTCTGTGAGGTTGATTATCATATCCAGCTGGGTGATAAAAATATGATGCAACAAACTGGGAACAGGAGGGACCTAACTTATCTCTTCATTTTTATTCTGGACACTCATGAAAAGGTTTCTTCTCACATCTCCCTTCGGCTCTGTACCCACCCCCGTCCCTTCTTAAACAATGTCCTTGTTTCAGGGTAACCACATACTGTCCTTTCTCTCATCTCAGCCTGAACCTGCTTAGCATCCTTTCACACTCCTCTTTTCCAGTCTCTCTCATCAGAAATAACTTCGTGCAACGGTAGTTATTAAAAAAAAATGAAAAATAAATGTGAAGAAAAGTTTACGCACTTGTTTTACCTGTATGAGTCCTGGTGTGGGTCTTCAGGTGGTCAGACCGGGAGAACTTTCGCTGACAAGTTTTACACTGGAAGGGTTTCACACCTAAACGGACAGAGAAGGTCTAGCCGCCACCCTAGCGACGTGGGGGCACAATGAGGCCCCCCAGGCCTGCTTCCCAGCAGCCGGAGGAGCCAGGCATTTCCAGCCACACCTGCAACATCTGCCTCACCCTCAGATTTCCCCAGGCCCAGCAGGAACCGCCCTGTCCTGCGCATAACCCTTGAAGACCTGCTTCTGGTCTTGGAAACAATTATTTCCTAACCACAGATGTCCAGCTTCTGACCGAGGTCTCAGCTGTGTCCAAGACTGAAAAAGAGAATCACACGCTACAAATGGAATTCTGAGCTCTGCCACTTCTGGTCTTTACTGATGCTCAGGGTATCATCAGCAAGTTGCTAGTGGGATCTCATTGTTCCTTGGTTTGCATGATAAATGTGGGATGCTTCTTTGTCTTTCTTTTTTGTTTAAGAGAAGAAAACTCCCCAGAGATTAGGGGGGAAAAATAACTGGAAAAAATGAAACAAACAGCTGACCCTCTCATATCCATATTTAACAACAAAGAAAATCACCAAATCAGCCGTAACCCAAGGAAACGCACTGCCAGCAATGAGAAGTGAACCTACAAACCTGTGTGTCTCCTTTGGTGTCTTTTGAGCTGGTCTGAACGAGAAAACCTTCGCTCACAGTCCTTGAAGTCACACTGGTATGGTTTCTCACCTTGGAGGAAGACACATACTCCATTTGAAAATGACACTGGAAGTGGAGATCTCCTTAAAGGCAACCTCTCCTCTGGGGACTGGAGGGATTCCAACATGCCTGAGACACTTCGGTGGAGCGTGCTAGGGTAGACTTGCCAACTGCAGCGTGTGGCTGAAGGCCTACCTGCACATAGGCTTGTGGACAGCAGGTGTGGGTTGGGGCGGTCAGGTGAGTGAGGATGGTCCCTCCCCTCCCAGGTCTAAGTGAACGGAAACTCAGGTTCCGGAATCTGACACGGGGGTCACATCCAGCTCTGCCACTTTAAGTGCTGGGTGAGGTGTAGTTTCCTTATTGCGAAATGGAGCCAATAATCTGACAACGTCCAAGGATTTATAAACTGATTAAACCAGGCCATCTGCATAACGGGCTTAGCCTAGTACCTAACACAGAAGCAGGGCTCAAAAATCATTGGCAGAGAATAGTTAGACAAATAATAAACCAAAGAAGTCTTAACTCCTCGAATGAGTCTGAGGCAGAATTCTGGGATGGATGTGCCTTGGAGCCGGCCCCATGAAATGGGCGTTTTATATTTTATGGCCTGAAGATTTGGTGCTTTCTGCTACTGATTTCTCATTCCCGAGTCAAGTATAAATGGCTCCATGGTTGTGAGATGCTCGAGTTAAACAAGGGTCAAAGCGTTCAGAAAGCTTTTGCTGTCCCTTTATCAGAGAGAAGCCAGTAGTGGGATTACACAACCTCCTCCTTCAGAATGAAGAAGCCCCACCCTGTCCTCACTTGAGAAAGTTCAGCCAAACGCTGGGAACCGAGCCCCAGGAGTGCACTAAGCGACCTCGGGCCTTTCCACCTTCTTATGAGAACTCTGAGTCACTGGCATTCTGGGATGGAGAGCAAGCCACCCCAGGCTCAGCAGGGTCTTTCCGTTGTAGGGCAGTCCCTAGTTACCTTTCCAGCTGCAGAACCTCCTGTTCCCCTGACGAATCTGGATTCCTGCTATGCCAGAGCTCACCATTCCCGAAATCTCTGCCTTGCACTTTGCTCACACTAAATGCTCTTGGTCGCTGTCTCCACACTCCTACCCAGCAAAAAGTCTGCTGTACGCTCCTCACAAATGCCTGTTCCTCTGCGATGCCTTCCTGGAAGCTTCAGGTTCGACGGAAAACCTTTCCTTCCCTCAGGACAGAACTGACTACAGAACATCTGATGTGGTGGGCTGTGTCCAGAACTACCTTCTTCCACGGTAGTGGAAGGGGCCTCTCCCTAACTTGCCACTTGTATCCAGCCCAGGGACTTACATGTCGCCTCTGTAACCTGGAGAGGACAACACCCCTATGTGGTCTCACTTCTTTTCCCTGCCTGTCTGCTTCTGCCCCTGTTTTCCTTCCTCCACCCAGTCTTACCAACCCCGATGGTCAGCCTAAGCCCTTCCTCCTCCAAGAAACCTCGACCCCAGCTCAAACTGATACTCGGAACAATTCTTCCCAAGTCCTCCAGCCTCCAGTTTAGTACATTATCGCTTATTCTCTCAGTCCCCTTTCATTTGTGTATATCCTGGCTCCAAAACAGACTTCTCAAAGAAAAGAAGGGCAGACCCCACCTCACTCTCACCCAGCGCCCAGCGGCCAAGGGCAAACATTTGTGAAATGGCTGTTCACATTCAAGGTGACCAACAACCAGACAAGGCCAGCCCTCTTTCCCAGAGGCAGACCCCCGGGCCTGCGGGAAAATCCATATCATCAAAAATCACCGTCTTTTTATTTAAAGATTAAAAATAAAAATGAGCCTGGCTGGTGTAGCTCAGTGGATTGAGCGCGGGCTGGGAACCAGAGGGTCCCGGTTCGATTCCCAGTCGGGGCACATGCCTGGGTTGCGGGCCAGATCCCCAGTGGGGGCCATGTGAGAGGCAACCATACATTGCTCTTTCTCCCTCCCTTCTCCTCTCTCTGAAAATAAATAAATAAAATCTTTAAAAAAAAATGAAATAGAATCCATTTTCCCATTCTCACCTGGCTGGTTATTATTAACCCAAGCAGTTAGGTTTTTCTTTGGACCATCTCTTCCTAATCTTAGATAACCTTGCCCATCAAGCTCTCTAAATCGTCTGATTACCAAACTCTCAAGCCAGTTCCTCTCTCTTTAGAGACGCTAAGAGTATTCTAATAGTAATGCTATCATTTATTCAGATCTATTGACGTAGGGTACTGCACTAAGTACTTCAGACCTCTCACTTCTTTAATTCAATTTAATATTAAATTTTAATCTGGTCTTGACAATTGTATAAGGGAGGCATTATCGTCTCTATTTTTCACGGTAAGCAAATGAAGTTCAAAGAGAGGTTAAAACTTGCTCTAGGTCCCCGCACTCGGTGATGAAACCAATATTAAAACACAAGGCTCTCTCATTCCGTGCAATTCTCTTTCCACCACTCTGCTCTGTCCTTCCTGGAGTTTACTGACTTCTTTATTAAAGCATGGACAATCAGGATGCAAAACGGCCTTGCAGCCTTTTTCTGTCACTTATGCCAGAACTTTCAAAGAAACGCCTACTTTCCATCCCTGGAATCTCCTGTGTCCTTAGCAGTGTGAGAACCAGGAGCCACCCCTGCCCAAGGCCACGGGAACCGAGGCTGGGTGGTGGACATACTCACCAGTGTGCTTCCGGCTGTGCATCTGTAAGTGAGACAGCTTAAAATATCTCTTATTGCAGCCCGGGTAAGCACACATGAAGGGGCGTTTCTCACTGCTCTCAGATGCTGACCGGACGAGAGTTGGGGCTACTCCGGGCACACGCCGCACATCCTGCAAGCAGAGTGTAAGAGAAATGGAGGCTTTAAGCCACATGTGAATATGCATGTCAGTCCAAGGGAAAGTGAGCATTGGCAGACACCCAAGGGATGGCAGATACGAGGCCTAAAACCATGCCCTCCACACACTAGATGCCCACTATGGACACCACTAGTGGGTGACAGATCGGGACGTTCTACAATGCAGTGGCTCTAACATCACCACTACCAATCAACCAGAACCAGTACTTAAAGTCTGTTTGGGGTCGCTGATCCAGAGCATCTGGAAATGAAATGCTAGTGACCGGAAGAGCTCCCAGTCCATCCTGTCTCTCCACTCTGCCCTTGATGCAGTGAGTTTGGAAGTCCAAAGTCCCAGGTTCTACTCCATTCCCTCCCACTCAGACACCTGGCCCCACGACCCGGGCCCCACTCTGAAGTGGGTGGGGAAGTCCTTATGAGAGAGACACACAGGATACTAGATGAACCCCAAACTAGCCATACTTCCCACGTGCGAGTAAAGAAGGAGCCCACAAGATTTGGGGGTTCTGTCCGTGAAGGGGAGCTGAAGGCCTCAGGGGCTCCATGTTGCCAGTGCAACCATTTCATAACAGCACCAGAAAACACCGGGCCTGCCTCCCATGCACTGCCCACATCCTTCACAGGGTGTTCTGTTGACCCCCTTTACCTGTGAGCATGAGTATACGTACAGCCAGTCCTTCACGGCCAAGAGCTAGAGGAGAATGACGAGGCAAGCTCCCCCTCCTGCTCTCCAGACCAATGAGTCACAGACAGGAGCAGTGCAGGTGCCGGAGGGGCGGCTGCATCCTCCTCCTTCTCACAGATGTGCAAGGAGAGGCCGAAGAGCACTTCCATGTTTTAAGATTTGGAAATGCTTCTGGAACTTCACTCATTCTCTGTCCTGGGCATTTTCCACACCACCGCCAGTGCCTGTGTTCTACTTTCTCTTTCACACTGCCTTAAACTGTGAGGTCTTCCATTTTGCAGAAAGAGTACTGCTGTGACGGGTGACCTGGATGCTGATAGGCCATAGTGTCTCGAGGCAAATAGTAACATACATTTCAATGGTGAGCTGCTGTGTCTGATTGGTGTGCTCCAGGAGAAAAGGATTGGGCTGGAGCCAATCAGAGGCTATGACAGTGAGGCTGACAAATGAAAGGAACTTTTTTTCATTTCCTGTCATTCACTCTAGATGCAACACACATGGTGATAGGACACGAAACTGAGCTATCAGTGGTCCTGATGGAGGATGCCGATGGTATTTGCTGGAGGACAGACTGGATGACTCTTCCCGTACTTCTGTCAGATTTCTGCATTTCTGTGACCCTTGCCTTTATTCCCACCACTGGAAGGCCTGGGGTGAGGGAGCACACTGTTCTCTCACCAGGACGCTTCTGGAAACATGAATCAGAACAACTCGGAGCTGCCTGCCCCACACATCATGTGGGACCTGCCCCACACACAACTGATTTCTAGGGTACTGACTAGCCAGGGAAAGTATCACCATGGTTACTCATGTTGCAGCCGTGAGTCACGTGCAAAAGTCACCAGTGCAAATCCTTGGCAGCTGCATGTGGTTCTGACTGCCAAAGGGGGCTCTGCGGAGGTGACCTTCACTGAGTTCCCCCTATTCTGTAAAAGGTTTCCCTTTTTACTTCACTTTCTTCACTCTCCTTGGAGACTCCCTCCCCCCCCAAACTGCTCACAGCCTTCTGTCTCCCTGTGAGGCAGCGTAACATGGCAGTTAACATCAGGGTTTCTGGAGTCAGACAAGATGCGTTACATGTCTCTGCTCCACCTCTTACAGAGATGTGGTTTTGGACAAGTCACGTGTCTTCTCCAGACTTCAGTTTCCTTATTTACAAAATGGACCTAACAATAGTCCCTACTTCATAAAGGTGTGCTCGGGATTAAATGGGGGGGGGGGGTCTATGCGTAGACATGGAAGAAGCTTAAATGCATACTATGAAGTGAGAGGAGCCTACAGGCTATACACAGTGTGATTCCAACCATACAGCACTCTGGAGGTAGGCAAGACGATGCGGACCGTGGAAAGATCACCGGTTGTGGCGCAGGGGAAGAAGGGGGGGGGAAGGGATGAACGGGGCAGCACGGGACATTTTTAGGCAGTGCAACTATTCTGTATGATATTCTCATGGTAGGTACATGGCATTTTGCATTTAACAAAACCCAGAGAACTACATAACACAAAAAATGAACCCTAATATAAACTATGCGCTGTAGTTAACAATAATGTGTCACTATTGGCTTATCCGTCTTAAAATATGTGCATACCAAAGCAAGATGCTAATAGTAGGGGAGACTGGGGGCGGGCAGCGGGGGGTGGATACGGAACGCTCTTTACTTTCTGCACAATTTTTCCTTAAACCCAACCTTGCCTTAAAAAAAATTAAGTCTATTTTTTTTAAAAACTCCATGTATAAAACTTAGCTCAATGCCTGACACAGAAAGTGTCCACCATAGGCGGTGTTATTATTGATGCTGTTGTTATTATTGGCAATGCTTGGCAAGACAGAGTCTACCTTTGGGCGCTTTACAATGCAGACCAAGACTTCCTAGAAGTGAAAAGCAAGCCCAGTTAGCCCCCAATATAAGAGCTGCGCAGGCCACCATGGAGAAGGCACATTCAACCGTGAAAAAAAGGAAGGAGGGGATTCTGCAGGAAGCATCTTCGTCTGAGCCAGGGAGGCAGCCGCCTTCACACTGGCCTCCGGACGGGAGGAGGCTGCCCTGCCCGCCTCCATGGGAAGGGAGGGGTCCCTGCTGCCACAGGAGCACACAGTTGGGAACAGACTTGCTAGGGCCCCACGGCCACCAGCATGGAAGTGAACGGGTGTTGAGAAGGGAACGAGGCAGGGAAGTCCACTTCCAGCCGGACCCCGCGTACTCACCTGAATGCCCCTGAAGACGCCGTGGGTGTGTATCCTGTACTGGGCCCCGCAGAGAATGGGCGTGGTGTGGTTATCACTCTCGTACCCTGCGCCGTGGCTGCAAACACGAAGAAGAGAGAACAAGGCTCAGGTGCGTCCACAGGCGCCATTTGGAAATGGGCATCGGCGGCAGCAGGAATGTTTTCAAAAGCTCACAGGACGACAGCTGGTTTGGGCCTCCCTCCACCGGGGCTACTTTGGAAGCGGGGTTTTGTGGAGGGCGAGGCTGCTCAGTCCTGGCCTTGCCACCACACGGCGCTCCCTCGCGCTCAGATCCTCTCGGCCGCGCTGGCCGTCTGGGTGCAGGCCTCTCTCAGACAAGCGGGGGAAGTCACGGTGGCAGGAGTTCATCCCCAGCAAGTTGTTTACCGTCTGCATGGCAGGGCTGACAGCTGCAAATATCTCAGGAATGAGCAGATGCCTCAAGTTCACATCAAGTGCAATGGATGTTTGTCAGCACCTCATGACTCAGTTTTTACCAGATAACACCAAGAGAGTGATGACACAGGAAGAGATTCACACCCTCAGAAGTGGTTACGCATCTGTGGCCCTGCTCCACTTAACCTACATCAGTTTTCCAGATCAACTTAACTCTTTGCAGCCAGCCCCTGCCAAGGAATAATCTCCCCCACGTCAGACTGACTGGTCCCCGAGCTGAGACTCCGGTTAACCTCGGACTACGAGTGAGAGCCGAGGGATAGGCAGTGTTGGGCAGAACCACTTGGAAGGGGTACACGTTCTGTTCTAAAAGCGTTCTCTCCTTCGGGAAAAAGCTGATCTCTGTTCTGCAGTCATTTTACTTCCAAATGAGGCAGAGTAAGGGTTTTTATCCACACGGGCGGCACATTATAATCACATCTAGAATCACCACGGAGAGCTTTTATGAAATTCCTCTGTGAAATGGTGCAGCTGCTTTGGAAAACGTCTGGCAGTTCCTCAGAAGGTTAGACATAAGGTTACCACATGACCCAGCAGTCCCACTTCTAGGTGTATCCCCAGGAGAAGTGAGTCACGCGTTTACACAAAAACGTGTGCAGTTGGTTTATGAGCAGCACTTACTCCCCCTAGCCGACAAGCGGAGTCGACGGAAATGCCCGTCAGCTGATGCGTGGGTAAACAAACTACAGTGTGTTCATAAGGTGGAATATTATTTAGCCATAAAAAGGAATGAAATGCTGATACACAATACTGTGGACAAACCTTGAAAACATTATATTCAGTGAAAGAGGTCAATCACAGAGGACCACCTACGGTGTGATTCCAGATATACGAAATGTCCAGAATAGGCGTAATTATAGACAGAAGGTAGACTCATGGGTGGCTGCCTAGGGCTGGGGACGCTGGAGAGAAGTGGAGAGTGACCGCTCGAAACGTTCCCAACCTGCGGTAACAGTCATGCAACTCTGATTACACTGAGACTGCTGAATTATACACTCCAAGTGAGTGAACGGGACACCGTGTGAAACTTGTAAAGCTGCTTTTAGAAAGTTACCTCTGGGGAATGGGGTCCACACACCAGCATTTGTTTAAGCCTCCAAGTGCAGTTAATGACTGTGGGGGCTGAGAACCTCCAACAGCTAGCTGTTACTCTAGAGATTCCAGGGCTCCCGGGGCAGGGGCAGGTAGCTAGGCTGATGAGCCCACACCATCTGAAGCTGTGGGGAAAGCCAGACGCCGGCTCTACGGTCACTCACCCGGGGGAAAGAGTTCCTGGGAGGGAAGAGTGTCTGCCGGGACGACCGACATGTCCACACACCCTGCAGCCACAGCAGGGTTTCACATCCGTTCTGGCTCCGAGCTTCTGAGAAAGGACTTTCTGTCTCCTTTGCACAGAGCAACGACAGAAGCCTGGGGAAGCGGGTGGCAGTTTGCCCCCCCCGACCTACTACGCACACCTTGTTTGCACACCTTTCGGGTGATTTTTGACATATCTGGAGGGAAATGTCTCCAAGAGCTGAACCGGGGTCAAACATGCAAAAATTGGAAAGACATGCCAAACCCAGACAGTCTCTGCCTTTCTGAAGCTTCGAATTGTGCTCGCCGAGAGAAAGAGGCCGTGTCTGCGCTCCTTCCAATCCCACAGACAGTTGGGGAGGTGAGAGCTGGTGACAATGGCGATGGGGCAGCAGGAGGAGGACAGGACGAGAATGCCGCGGCCAGAAGATGTTGCCTCAAAGGCTGTGAAGATGCTGCCTTTGCTTGAATTGGCCTTCTGCGGGCAGCCAAATGCGACTTACAGGTTTTCTAGGGTCGGGGGGGTCTCTAGGGATACAGCAGAAGAAATATCTTAAAGTTCTGCCATCAAAGGAAAAGAGTTAGAAACAGCCTGTCTTGGCAGCTGGTCTCTGGGTGTTTCTGGGTTTCTGGAGGGTGGGGGGCACGGGAAATAGACGTTACTCAGGATACTGGTCCCGGGAAATGAAGCGTTGTGGCACTGAAAAGGAATGGCGTGATCCTCCCAGCCAGATGCAAGGCAACACACAAAAGAAGCAACCAGCAACATGATTGCATCTGCCAAATATGCTCCTAGACTCTTCGACCAGGTCCATGAATCAGAAAGACAGCTGGGCCCTGCCTACTGGCTCTCGGGTCTACAGAGGACAAACACACAATGAGTTCCACCCTGTGGAAACCCTGCAACCCAACGCTCTTTCCTGTGCGGTCTGCAGAGACACCGCGTACAACCTGTGAGCTCAGCGACGACTCTCCCTAGATCGGTAAAGGAAAGCAAGTCGGTGGTCTTGGAACCGTACACAGATAAAGGTGAAAAGGTCATCTACTCCAACTGCCATTCAAAGCTCCTCTAGCTCTTCCCCAACAGCTGAACAATATGACTGGTCACAGGTTAACAAGGCAGCCCAGTCGATGTTGGGGGAGTTTCTGTTGTTAGGAGAAGCCTTTCTACACCAAGCTGAAATTGGCCTCTTGTTTCTGTCTTTTGAAGAACCACAGAATGAGTATTACTACCTTACAGCCATCTCTGTGTTATCTCCTCTGCTCTGTGGTAAACTTGGCCTTGAGGACAGAGACCAACTTGGTCTTCTACATATCCTCTCAATTTAGTGACTGAAGTAAAAGGTGCATAGTCCATAAATGTCCCACAAGATGGGCTGGATCTAACTCCTCTTGCACAGGACAATCCTTTAGGTATTTGAAGACAGCTCTCCAGGCTACAGAACTGTGATTCTCTCCACTATTACAACAAGGAACTGGTATCTAAAGTCCTTTACTAGCTGGATCCTCCTCTTCTTGATCTCCTTCATTCTATTAAGAGCCTCTCAAAGTGTGGGTTTAGGATGGATCCCTGGGCCCCAGAAGATTGAATCTATAAAGGAGTGGGGAGCCCGGCTGGTATAGCTCAGTGGATTGAGCGCGGGCTGGGAACCAGGTGGTCCTGGTTCGATTCCCAGTCAGGGCACATGCCTGGGTTGTGGGCCAGGTCCCCAGTGAGGGCCATGTGAGAGGCAACCATACATTGCTCTTTCTCCCTTCCTTCTCCTCTCTCTAAAAATAAATAAATAAAATCTTTAAAGGAGTAGGGAGAGAGAACCATCCACAAACACAAAGGTCTGTAGAATCAGGGAAATAACTAACATCAGTGCCTGAGACTGGAGAGCACACGCCTCACCCAAAGGGGTTCCATTCCAAATTTTTCAAAATCAGTATACTAGTCAAACACAACACAATGCATTGGGCCCACAGGCTGCCAGGGCTCAATCCCTGGGCTAAGGGCCTGGGGCTTCACCATTCCATCTGGACAGAGTTACTGCTATTTACACACCAAAGAGCACATCACTTCTTAGCACTGAGGTCACAGTGGTCTTTGTCAAATAAAATCTCCAACTACAACCCCCACCCCAGAATGAACTGCAGTTAAGGCGGTGATCTGCTACCTTTGAGCCTGAAGACAGGATTTTTTTTAAGATTTTATTTATTTATATTTAGAGAGGGAAAGGGAAAAAGAAAGGGAGAGAAACATTGATGTGAGAAAGAAACAATCGACCGGGCTGCCTCTCACACACCCCCTGACTAGGGACTGAACCCACAATCCAGGCATATGCCCTGACCAGGAATCGAACCTGTGACCTTTTGCTTTGCAGGATGACACCCAACCAACTGAGTCACAGTGATCAGGGCAAGACATGATTTTTTTAAAGCTGCAATTCAGGACTACACATGTAAATTCTACTCTATTTCTTTTAGCAAGTCATTCTCAACTGTTGAAATCTTTTTGACTCTTGATTTGGCTTCCAAACATTTGCTTTCGTTCCTGTTTCATGCTACCTCTACATTTGAAAAGCATATTTTCTGTGTTTTCCCAAGAGGAAAAGAGCCTCCCTGCTTCATTGGGAGCTATTGCATTTACAGCATGTATACTTGTTCTCTGGTACTCAGGAAGTGATAGGATTCTGGGCGGTTTTTCCGGGAGCAACTGGAAGGAAGACATCGTAAAGCACCTGGTCATTTGCATGGGGTCCGGTCCAACAGAGCATAAGCCATCAGCAGGAGTTAAGCTGAGACAGAGAGGCTCAGGGAGATGGTGGCTGCCATTGGAACAGACACTGGTAAGACCCAGCTGCTAGCTTAGACGGTCAAGTGAAGCCAAGCTTTACCCCTGGAGAGACCAGCCTTAAAAACTGCCACTTATTGCTGATGAATCAAATAAGAGTGAGGGTAGGATTTCTAGAGGTCTGGAGCCATAAGGCCCTCCAAGAAGGGCAAGGAGCTACCAGCTTAATGAAGAGATTTCTGAAGGCAAACACATACCTTACAAATAAAGGAATTGCAGAGCCCTGGGCAGTTGTGGGGTAAAAATTCATCTTAACCCAGAGATGAAGGTGTTACCATTCATGGAGCTGATACCAGAAAGAAGGTTCTAGGGCAGAGTGCGAATCCCACTGACCAAGCAACTGAGAGACCCCAATCTCCCTTAAGGTACAAATGCATGTAGTGACTTGATCCACCATTAAACCCAGATAATGGGAAGGAAAGTAAAGGAACCCCAGCACTCTGCACATCCAGGCACGTGATCCAAACCTGAGTATGGCTGGGCTTTCTTAGGATAAGAAATTGTTGCTTTATAAAATGTTTTCATGGTTTTCTGTTTTGTTGCCTAGCACACTTCTCTTTGACAGATAAGACACTTGACCAGCGGAATGACAGGGAAAAGGGATTTGATGACTCCTTGGCCAAGACCATCAGGGAGATCACAGGGGTTCACAGTGACAGGGAACGAGGGCAGCTGCGGTTCAGAGAAGAGCCAGTGGGCCAGGTGCCGGCAGGTAAAGCTACGGGCAAGGGGCTCAGAGTGGCGTGACTGCTGCCCCCTTCCTGCCACAGAGCACTGCACTGAAAATCACGTGCAGAGTGAACAACACACGTGGACCGCCCCTTTGGTTTTGTTGTTCAACTAGGCACAAGTCATTCATTCAATGACTTGTTTAGCTCATGATTCCCTACCTTGCCCACAAGGACATCAAAGTAACTATCAAATGTCTTTTTGCAATAAAGACCCACTATACCAGTGGCCTTCTACCATGAGACTAGTAATTCCACCACAAAAAGAAATAGTCCTGAACACTGCCTTGTGTGTGGTTAACATACTTTAGTTCCTAACGATCGTTTTCTTTCCAACACGCTCCCAAAGATCCAGCTTAATAACTTTCCCAAGAATTCAAGCTACCCACACTGCTCTGTGCTTTCCAGAACTCTCTATTGTTGTTTTCTACCTGGAAACGAAGACATTTACCTGTCTTAACTCTCTTGTCACCTGTTTTATTCTCCATGAATTTCCAGATTATTGGCCAAGGGGCAAAATTATTTTATGTCTTTGTTAAACTGGTCAGAAAATGTATTAGGTCCTTTTTCTTTAAAGCAGAGCTGCAAACTCAGATAAGCCTACCAGGGCCAAGCAAATGAGAAAAATAAATGAAAGTGACCCTGGAGAGCAAGACGGCGCTGAACGGATGGGAACAGCCACCCTGGCCGCCCCTCTTCCCATCCAGAGGAGGTAACCAGGACTCCGCTCTACCAGCCAAGTACTGTCAATGATCATGAACCCAGCATTTTCAGATCTTCCCATTCTCCAAGAAAAGTCGGAAATCTGGAAATTTATATGAGGTCACCTGAGTGTTAAATTCTGGCAAACAATGGAAAATTGATAGAATTATTGTCAGGTCATACAAAACATCCTCTCACCTAAAGACCACCCATTTGCAACTTCTGCTTTAAGGCTGGTGGGCGGTGAAGTTTAAGGTGCAAACTGGAAAATTCCATTTTGATTCTGTTGTTTCACCCCACGTGGCAACAGAGTAGAGGTGGGAATGTGCCAGGTTCTTTGAAAACTGACTCCTAGAACCTTCCAAACTCTGGAGAGCTTAAAAGGATGCTCTACTCCCAGTATATGGGACAGCAGGAATGGCCAGCGCTGTTCGAGCAAAACTTAGAAGTTATCATCTACAGGTTTACCTCTGAGTTTCAGTGGTTTGCCTCTAAATGTCACTGGCCCACTTGAATGTAGGTTTACACATGGAAAGTACAGAAAGAAAACCATATTTGCCATGCAGTTCATTCAAGGGCGTTAACGTTTCCTTCAGCTACTATAACAAATCACTGCAAATTCAGTGGCTTCAAACAACAGAAATTTATTCTCTTACAATTCTGGAAATGAGAAGTCTGACATCAGCCTCACTGCACTACAGACAAGGTATCGGCAAGCCTATATTCTTCTGGAGCCCGAGGGGAGAATCTCTTTCTTTGCTTTCTTCAGCTTCTAGAACTCACCTGCATTCCTTGGCCCCTTCTTGGCACCACCCCAACCTCTGGCTTCCTTTCCCATATCTCCTGCTTCTCTTCTGTAATCCAACTTCCCTCTGTCTTCCTCTTAGAAAGACGTTACATTTAGCACTCACCAAGATAACTCAGGATAGTCTCCCCATCTCAAGGTCCTTAACTTAATCTCACATGCAAAATCCCTTTTGCTGCCTAAGGCAAGATTCACAGGATCCAGGAATCAGGACCTGGATGTCTTTGGGGGTCATTATTCAACGCACAATACTAAGGGAACCGGGTTTATTCAGTTTCTTATAAATACATTTGAAAGAGCTAAATGAATCTGGATCCTTTCTCTCCACATTAATCTGAAAGACTAGTCCACAAGAACATGTCTTCCCTACCTGAAGACCCATGCTCCAGGCCCACTTCTATCATTTATTTGCTCCTTGGTCATGGGTGAATCATCTACCCCTCTCACCATCTGTAAAGTGAAGCTAATAATCTATTTTATAGATGAGTTTGAAAATCAAAGAGATAAGCTATATGGGGGAGTAAAAGTTTAATATCACTCAGTAACCTTATCCCAACAAAATGCTCAGGTCAATAATTATATGTAATAGGTGGCCAACAATCACAAAAATTATTTCTTGTATGCTTCTTACAAGCCTGATGATTGAGAGGCATAAAATGTATAGTTTTTATCCTCAGCACAACCCCCAGGAGTCATTAAGGTAAAACACCTGAGGCAAATGACAACTTCCCCTGGCTGCAGCTTCACAAAAAATTTGAAAAACAGCCCCTTCTCCTCCCCGAATCAAATGAAATGAGGTAGGCAAAGCACGATGCTCAGTACATGGCATGCCCTCAGTAAATGTTAACCATTGCTCACTGGTATTCTCCTCCACTTTACAGCAAAGAATACCGAGGTTTAAGGAGAGACTGAGTTATTTGCGCAAAGTCAGACAGATGGCAAGTAGAAGATGGGGTTTGCATGCAGGTCAGCTCAGCTCTTCTTCCTTCAGAACTAGGGGGGCAATTCTGGTGAGGGAACCCATCCTGGGTTCACGTCTATCACCACGACATTTGAATGATTCCCAGCTCTTTTCTCCAGAGATGTGAATGAAACCAAGCCTGTTGAAGTTTTTAAAAATGTAGGGGAAGTAGAATAAGAGTGGGAGCAATGAGGAGGGACCCGTTCAGAATATCCACACTCTAGTACGCTTCATCTTCTGTCCTGAGGCACAATAAGTATTTGATATAAAGAAAATATGAGACGCACTGATGGAAATGGTCTGCTTATGAGTGATAGAGCAGTCAAAACTGAGCACAAGTTTTATTTTTAAAAAATTCTTTCTACCTAACTGGGAAAATGAACTAAGCAGATGCATACTCCTCATGACTTTGTTGCTGGCGTTGGGCGTGGACTGTACATTTTCCTAAACAGCTTTGCAGTGCATAAAAATGTATCCTGAGAAAGTATGCCTTTACTAGATAGCTTTAAAATACATAATCACTTGTCCTTAGAAAGTTTGCAAAAAGAGAAAAATGTTCCTCATATAACACAAATTATGAGCCGCCTCCATGCTAAAAACTTGTACATTGAGGTTTGGCCCAGAAAAAAACAACATTTGAAGAGTAGCTTCTTTAGAAATGATTAATTTTGATATTCCACAGACACAAGAAGATTAATAAAAAAGAACTGAGATTTTACAGATGAGGAAAACCAGAGCTTCCCTGAAATCCCTTATCAACAGAAGAGGTAAAAAAAAAAAAGAAGAAGAAGCAAAGAGAGCAATTTGAAAACAATTAACATTTGCTATGAATATTCAAAAAGGAAAAACTTTGGCCTGTCCTTTCTCTTTTCACCCCTTGTCATTGGCCGGGTTGGGGAGGCAACCCCCATCCTAACCTCTGTCTTCTCATCTCTGCAGCGCATATCAAATTGAAGAAAATCATGTGGGACAACTTCAAACTCTTGTGTCTCAAAATTTTTTAAAAAAAGGAATTTACCCATCAATTCTACTTTTCTCTCTATTCTTGATAGTGAGGCTCATACATGAGACACTTAGGTACCTAATTCCTTTTGGTGTTGGAAATACGCTTTGCTGTGAGCCTGGAGAACTGCCACGCCTGTCTAATGTGCTGCTTTGGAGGGACATGAGCAACGGAAAGCCACGCTAAGAAATTGCGCTTTGAGAAGAGGCCAGACACACCGCCACTGTTTAATTACTCTTATCAAAACAAAAAGACCAAATCTAATCAGGCCTCTCATCTAACTACCTGCACACAGAAAACACAGGAGGCAGATGGAGGCGCAAAGCTAAAAGGCTGTAAGAGGGCATCTGCCATATCCAGACTCCGGGAATTTCTGCTGACCAGCTGACCTGCGGTCATCTCCAACTAATCGAGAGAGGAGAACACAAGAGGGGGGGGAGAGGGAAGGACAGTTATGTATAAAAGAGACTTGAGAGAGGACAACCAACAAAATAAACCAAAACCAGCAAAGCAAGCCACTGCACAAATGCTTGCGGAAATACAGCTGGACGTTGGCCCTGGAGGACTTGGGGCCCAAAGAACCAGACATTTCCTTTAGGAAGCATCACTGGTCACACCAGAATGCTAAGGTTTAAAGCTTTCGTGAATGAAAACAGAATTGCCCTGTAGCCAGAGGAATTTCAAAACTCACTTTCATATCCATTTGTGAGACCCGCCTTGGAGAAATGAATAGATCATGGGTTATCCTTTTGCACATTTTCAGAGCTGGTGGCAGCCTAGCACACCTACCTCTCATTCCGCAGGAACATTAATTTATTCTTCGCCTGAGTGTGACAAGCTAAGGGCAATATTCAAATAAAATTCAAAATTCTGCACAAATAGTATCGGCAATGCCATCTAGCCATTCTCTTTTCTGTGCTTACGTAATTTAATCTTTTATAATGGGAATATAACAAATCAATGATATATTAAAAGCCAAAAGATTAATCTGCTCCTGAGAATATAAAGGGAAAAGGCAAAAAAAAAAGAAATTTCTTTCCCAACTCAGCAGAGAGAGTAGAACCTAAAAATAAAACAACAAACTTAAATTTGATTGAGCTAAAAGAAAACACGTAAATAATGCCTATAATCTGATAATTCACAGGTATAAAATTTCCTCAGACGTGTAGTCTACAGAAAGAATCATCTGTTTTTTTACTTAAAAATTTTACCTTCCTCCTGCCTTCAGGTGTTTCATTTCAGGTCAGACCTCAAGAAAATTATGCATTTTTTACTTTAACAAAAACAATACATTTTGTGTCCATTTTAATGGAAAATTGAACAATGGTAATAATTCTAACTACTGTACCTTTTAATGAACAGTTTTCCAATGGTATTAGAAAGAAGACTTTCCCCTCACTCCATCCTTTGCTTATTTTCTATCCAAGTCTCATTCATCTCTATGGCATCCATCTCCACATACTATCAGAGGGGAAAAGGACTCACCCCACTTTCATTAACTCTGACTTTTTAAATTATTGAGTATATCTTGCTTTAATGGTTCCACATCCATCCCACCTTCCTCTGATAATACAACCCTCTTTTCCTTTCAGGGAATCACCCTTCCCTAATTCCACCCTCAGGCTCCAGGGATGAGTACATTACCTAGTGCCTGGCCAATCAGATCACTGAATTTTCTAGCCACATGACCCAATCCAGGCCAATCAGAGCCTTCCCTGGGTCTTTTGCTGCAGAAGAACCACCAGAGAGGCTTTCTCCTTGAGCTATTTTTGCCTCAGTGGAGACAACCTACATGAGAAGGCAGCCAGTACAGAGACGAACAGAAACAAGGGACAATAAAAGCATTCTAATGACACTATCTGAACCCCTGAATCCAGACATGGGGGTGTATAGATACAATACACTAAGCTGCTAAATTTCTCCTTTGACCTATGCTAGTTATAACTGGGGTTCTGCCACTTTCTATAGAAAAATTCCAGATTAATATGTAATCTAACAGTTATCTAAAGGTAACTGGATTTATTTTTTCAGCAAATATCAAAACAGGATACCTGTCAATGAGTACTGGTCCCTTAAACGTATTGCCCTCAGGAAGATGCCCATTTGTCCCAACCATGCTATTATTACTAAAACCTGGTTAAGTTCCTCTTCTGAAAGTTTCTTTGTAGCCACAGCTCAGATGTCTCCACTTCCCATGCAGCCTAGTCATTGGCCACTGTTTAACACGGGACACTGGCTGAATGGTTAATGGCCTGACAAAAATGCTTGTATATATCAGCCCTTATGAACAATCGAGCCACCCTCGCCATTGAAATGGTGCATAAACCTCCTCCAGCTGACCTTGTTCCTCTTATTTCACACTCAGAGCAGAGCTAAGAGATATTTTAAATCCAGTTTCTCAAAACAGCTTGGGGAGAACATAATCCAAAAATATCCATAATGTGTACTACTGGCCTGTACTATTTGGAAGAGTATGTTTTTTTTTAATTTTTTATTCATTCATTTTTAGGGAGAGAGAGGAGAAGAAAAGGGGAAAAGAGAGAGAGAGAGAGACATTGATTTGTTGTTCCACTTATTTATCCATTCATTAGTTGCTTCTTGCATGCGCCCCAACGAGGGAGTGAACCCGCAACCTCGGTAAACTGGAATAATGACTGAGCTACCTGGCCAGGGCCAAGAATATTTTTAGGCATGACTTCCCTTCCTACTTCAATGCATACACACACAGGAATTCACAGTCTCATAAACCACCTCATCAGACCATATAAGAAATATCTGTATCTCCCTTTACACATGGTCTGACATTGAGGTGCTAATTCATCAAAATCCCAGTTTTATCTAATCCACTGGATTCTATATCCTCAGTGTTTTGCTCTATGGCCACACACCGCTGCTAGCTTTACCCCAAGAGTGGGTGTCCCAAATCCACATGACAGATGAATCCTACATTTCACACAGGAAAAATGAAACAGGATTTTTTCATCCTGGGTTCCCAAAGGCTCCCACCCAACCTGCTCACACGTTCTTGAAACAGAAAAATTTACTCAAACATGCTCAGTTACATCAAAAATGTCCTCCCTGAAACCCCAGCATCAGGCACAGAGCTTTTAAGACTAAGATCCCTCCTACATCTTCAGTTGAAATGGAGGTCTGCAGGTAAGAAGGCTCAACAATCTTTTCTGGAGGCCCTGCCCTCCAAATCGATGTTAGTAACACAACAAAGTAATTCATGGTGAATAAACAAAGAAAAACCTGTAACACACCCAAAGGAATCACACTCTCAAACACACTCTCTCACACTTTGATGCCAGCAGCATTCTATTAAAAATCTTGGGGAGGAAATTCTAAATTGGAACATCTGACATAGAACAAAACTCGAGCCCTGGCTGGTGTAGCTCAGTGGATTGAGCGCAGGCTGGGAACCAAAGGATCCTGGTTCGATTCTCAGTTGGGGCACATACCTGGGTTGCGGGCCAGGTCCCCGGTGAGGGCCATGTGAGAGGCAACCATACATTGTTGTTTCTCCCTCTCTTTCTCCCTCCCTTCTCCTCTCTCTAAAAATAAATAAATAAAATCTTAAAAAAAAAAGAAACTCGAAAAAAGTTTGAAAAAATACCATGTTCTTGATGAAAGGATTAAAATTTTTTCCAAAAAGTCAATCTCGTCCAAAATTTATTTTTAAACCTGATGCAATCCAATCAAAATTCTAATTAAGACTTTAAAATATAAACTTGTTATTTCAGAACCATTTTAGATTTACAGAAAAATTTCTAAGACAATGCAGACAGTTCCCATATACCCCACACCCAGTTTCCTCTATCATTAACATCTCACGTTGGGAAGGTGCGTTTGTCACAACTAATGAACTAGTTCTGATAGACTTTCTCTAAAATTAACAAAATGAATCTAAAGTTAATCTTAGAATAAACAAGAGACAGTAGCCAGAAATAGTTTTTAAAAAGTATAATACTAGGGAAATATCATATCATTAAACAGACTATAAAGTTATAGGAAAAAACAAAAACAAAACAAAACACCAGTCTGATACTTGGCAGCAAGAGCCAGACTGATCAAAAGAAGAAAATAGAGCCTAGAAATGGATCCAAGGAATTTGATAGGATTCAAGGATTGATAAAAATCAGTGAGAAAAAGATAGATTATTCAAAATAGTTTGGGGATACTAGTTAGTCATCCAGAAACAAATCAAGGTGAAATACAATGGCCAAATAAATGCAGGATGAACTCAATATTTAAATGGAAAAAGCAAATAAAAAATATACCAATAAATACGTAAAATTAAAAAAGAATTTGGGGATGGAAACAATCTTTCCAGGCATGATATAAAAGCCAAAAACTTGAAACTAAAACTTGAACCTTAAAACTTGAAAAGCCAAAACTTGAAAACTTGAGCCATTATTACTCAAAAGCAGCCATGGAAAATACATAACACAATTACCCTTTTTTTATGGTATGGTAAGAACATTTAAGATTTACCCTCTTAACAACTTTCAAGTATTTAACACAGTATTGTTATCTACAGTCACCATTCTGTGCATTAGAAAAAGTGACAGAGATATTAACTAACCACTACGTAGGTAGGTAATCATTTTGCAACATATGCAAATACATGCTTCAAATAATCACACTGTCCATCTTAAAATTATGTTATATGTCAATTACATCTCAATAAAGGTGAAAATACACGTAACAAAAAGATGCATGAACTGACATTTCCTATATTAAAAGAAATTCTGACAGGAAAAAAAAACACTTATAGAGTTAAAACACAAACCACAGAAAAGATTTTCAGTAAATACGACAAGCCAAGGGTTAACATCTTTTTAAACAAAGAACTCTTGTAAGTCAATATTGTTCCTCGATGGAGTGTCCTAATTCCTCGCTAACTGGGAGCATGCCCTGACTCAGGGAGCCTCTGCTCTCCCAAGGACGTTGCTCCAGCAATGCCATCCCCTCCCATCCATCCTCAGTTTTGGTTTTGGTTTTTTCTTGGGGAGGGGTGGGGGGGATTGCCTCTTCTTGATTATTCTCATCAGAAAACAAATATGTGGGTACTTCTTTATAATGTTTTGGTATTGTCTGAATTTTTAAAAAATAATAAGCCTGTGTTACTTTCATGATCAAAGGAAAAAAATGTTTTCATTTTTCAATAGACTCACCATCTTAGCCTTAAGAACACTACATCTGTGGCTTTGCCTTTTAAATGAAGAGTCAGAAATAAATAAATCCAGAATAAATGAACTTGTTTGAGTTTAACTGGGGGGGGGGGTGCTACTAAAATGCACAGTAGCCCTTATTTCAGATCCATTTTTATTTGGATGACTTTTTATTTGTGTAGCTTCTATTTCAATGTTTTTCTAGCTAAAAGTGATGAGTTTTTTCTCAGCTAGAAGACAGGGAGAAGGATAAATGGTAAGTAGAAGGTCTCGGAAAAGACCAAGATGGGATCAGACATGAGAGGTCCAAAAACTCCTTTAATTCATGCAAGAGATCCTCCACTCACCTGCTACCCTCTCCCCCTCACACACACACACTCGCGCACACACACCCTCATCACCAGATTGGAGTCCTCGTGCAGCCCACCTCCCCTCCCCGTGCCGAGTGCACCAAGCTCCTCGTTTCCAGGTGGGCCCCTTCGTCACCGCCCGCCCTTTCTGTCTTTCCTGCTTAGCTCCCTCCTTCTCTTGACAGGAGCAAACCTGTCATTTTTCCTCTCCTCTACAAGAACAAAATGATCCCTTGCTTTAAAATAAAATAATTAGGAATATGGTGTGGAGATAGTAAGTCTATAAGGCCCAAAATATTTTTTGAGAGGTTGACAATTTTTTAAAAAAGTTGACGCCCTCATGAAGGTTGAAAATGCAATGGCCTATAGCTATGCATTTGCTGAATTTGATCTAAGCAGAATCCAGTCATTTTTAGAAAACGATACAAAATGTATCTGTACACACAGAAAAAGGTCTAAAAGCATATGCAACATAATATTAACAGTAGTTTCACTGGGCTATTGAGAGGAGTGTTAATTTCCTCCCTATATATATGTATTTTCTAACTTGTCTATAACTTATGCATATTACATACATAATTAAATAAATCAATTGATTATATGCCTAAAGGAAAAAGTGGGAAAAGTGAACAATTCGAGAGGAGAATATAGCAGCAAGTGAAAAGTGAAGGTAAAACAGCCACTGAATTAATCTGCTCTGACAGGAGCAGGGGAGGAGACTTTAAACCCGAGTCTCCATCCCCATCCTGAGAGCCCTGCAGTCCCGTGCTCTGTTCTGCGCCGAGCCGAGCCCAATGCAAAGCAAAGAACCGCTGCTTACAAAGCCTCCCTGTAACCGTTTATTTGGAGGGAGAACTGAACTTTCTGCTGGGGGTGGAGGTGGAGAAGCACACTCAGGCATGCCGGTGTTCACAGAGCTGCTTCTCTCCACCTTTGCTTTCACATCTCAAGTTCCAGGAGTCACTTAAAAGCAGGCTATGTATTTTCAAGAAGTAAATCTCTTGGACGAATACCTTCTGTTCACGAGCTGGAGCAGGAAGGTGCTGGGCTGTGTATCGGAACTCCCAGCCAGAGAAGACAGCTATCTCTCTTGGCACAGGTTCTCGGGGATGAGACCATGTCTAGCGGGGATTTTCTCCAGATTCAACAGCCTTGGCCCCACCAAACCACGCAGCTTTGTTGCACCATACATCACTTGTCACGAGGCTTTCGTGTTTCCTTTCAAGCATCCACAGGTCAAATACTGTGTGTTCCCAACAGTCTGTGAACTTCTTGGACCAGCAAAGGGACATTCATTTTGCTCAGCACTCCTTTAACATTTCTATTGTGTTCGATTTCCCACTCCCCCTACCCACGTCCCCAGAGAATAACGTCTTCCTTGTTTTAATAACTTGGACCACAGTCAAGGTTGCTGTGTTTCTCCATTTTGCAGGATATTTTCTTCAGGAGAGACAAAACAGGGGCTAACAGAGTAGTCAAGGCTTGTGAGCAGCCTTAAAAAATCAGCAGCTGTTAAGAACACATTGAAATTTTTTTCAAGAAATAAAACGCAGACAACACCAAGGCACCATAAACAGAATTATTGGTAAAGGTGGACTAATACTTAAGAGAGGGTCCCTGGCAATTTTTTCCTCTCAGTGACCCACCAGAAAAATCTAATTTCGTTGGTTTGTGGGTGAGGTCAAGGGTCAGAGTTAAGAGAGTGGTTTCATAAAGTATCTTCTCTTTGACTTGAAATTGAGATACAATAATATCCCATGCGTGGTCATAAAAGGAATTCTGGTCCCAAGGAGCAGGCAGAGATTAGAAAACGAGTAAAGGGAGAAGCAGACAAGAGTAAAACAGTGGCAGGAGCATCTGCCCCGCCCCATTACACAGCACGTGTTCCTCTCCGCTTCCCGCGCTCTCCCTGAAACCCCGTCCTGCCCACTAGCGGAGCATGGCTCCCAGATGTCTAATGAAAGACGTCTCCCTGCACTTGTTAGGACATGAGGAAACAAACCTACTTTTTAAATACAAGTAACATTGTCAAGGAAAGAAGACATGAACAAATATTTAGTGGGGGTTAGTCTGAAGTACATGATCTTTCAATAAAAAATTGATAATACCTCATTTTTATGAGCAACATGGGAATTATATCTTTATTCTCCAAAGCATGAGCCAAACCTCCAGTTTTCCTGTTCTACATCTACCTTGTCACCATGATTTTTCTTACCACCGATTTCAAAATAGCATCAGGACACTACGTACAGATTAAAGCAAAAGATGGGCTTTTTCCTCTTTATTTTTCTTTATGAAATATCTTTTCTGAAGTGTATTTTCGGTGTTCTTATATCATGATGAAGAAAGTAAATTTGATATCACAGGGAATAATGACACCTACCCAGATTATGTCAAAAGCCAAACTTTCTACTGGAATAACAGATTCAGTTGAACCCAGTTCTCGGCTGTTCATGGGCCTGGAGAAAAGAGCTAAGGAGTCATTCTCTTCACAAGCTAAAAGACAAGCAACTGTGGGTCATCACCCATCGGCGGTTTGTAAAATTGATCTACATGTAACCATCAGCATTTGAAAAATGATACGGAATAAAGTAGAAAATATCAGTATGCACAGCATGGACTAAGGGTAAGTACTGTTTTCTGAAAATGTGTATTGTGTGTGTGTGCACATGCGTGTGTGTATATTGGGTCTCCGTGTGAAAGGTACTTCTACTGTGGTCACAATCTAAAAGCTCAAGAAACTGTAATGTAGGGCCCAGAATCCAGAGTCAGGCAGATGAGGGTTTCAGCATGGCTCTGCCACTTGCTCCCTACGTGAGCTTGGTTAGCTGGCTTAATCTCACCAGCCCCCTCATCCAAAAGATAGATGTGACCATAAACCTAGGATTGTCATGAGATCAGGAGAGGAAACGTGGGTACAGCTGCTCACAGAAAGTCCAATCCATCCTTAGACAGATGTTTGATTCACAAATGGAAGCAGACGTGAGCTGAGTTGCAACATGCTCTGAAAGGACACATCCAGTGTGAGAGATTAGGTCAGTAAATTAGACAACCGCGCACCTGTTTTGCTCTCCAAAGAGCTGCTCTTCTGCAAGACTATTGCGGCCATTTGATCCTTGTGATCCAGCTGTCTGAATGAAGTTAGCATTCTAGAAACACATCTTGAATTCAGAAATCCCTTCTCAAAATGTAAGCACCAGACCTATGAAAAAACTCTTCTAGTTTTTTTGTCTTACGTGGAATTGAAAAAGACAAATTATTCATATTTGCTGCTTTATCCTATAATATAGCTTCTGACTCCCTAGCAAGGGACTATTACCACATGTCTAAAGACCTTGAAAGGTATCAAAATTATTTCAGCTGTGGAAAGACCCAGATTCAAACAGATGCCAAGATTCCTTATCTGTAATTTTTGTAATTAAGCAAAAATTAAAAATAAAAAACAACCCTGCACTCCAACATGAAGAACTTTTAAAAACTGTAACAGACACACTTCAAGATCATGTTCTTTCTATTCTTGGCATTTAGTTTGGGAAGAGTCACTGAATTCTGAGTGGAGAAGGGAGAAAGAAAGGAAGAAATCCAGAAAGAAACAGTAGGACCAAGATGCCAAGAAATATAAGCCAAGTTGAGAGTAGGTAGAATGCTGAAATTGTCAGCATCCCCTTCCTTGGATGCAAGTGGGGGAAGAAAAGAATTAAATCAACAGGAAGCTTCTTATTTGGGGGTCTAGAGAGAGGAAGTGGAGATCTGGATGAAAAAGAAAAATTGGGGGTGGGGTAGAGAGAAGGTTCTAACATTAAGTCTTAAAAAATGAAAAACAGCTCTGCTGATTATTGAAGGATGACCCCAAAAAACAGGACTGAGCCAACAAAAGGAAGGAGGATGAGGAGAGGGAGGCTGGTTCTGGTGTTCAGCAGAGAAAATGAAATCAAAAGAAATAGTTACAGAGATGTCCCAGGGTGCAGGCTCCAAGACTGAGGAAGGCACAGATGTTTGGGAATGAAAATTTCTTTGCAGGAAGTCTGGCCATAGACTTGGGGTAAAAATTAAGTTCTCCCCTAGAGATTTCAAGGTAAATGGAGGAAATGCAAGTGAAGTGTGACTGAAAGATTTGACTGATCTAACAGCAATATGAGCAATGCCACAAATGTAGTAGTTTATGAAAGTCATGAAGAAATGGTCAGGGTTCCCACTGCATCATTCTGAAAATTGTCTTCCAGGAGTATGCTGATAAGAAATGTCACCACTTCCATTTTCATCCACAACATGTCCTCGATAAATAAGAAGCAGAAAGAGGGAGATGGCTAGATGTTTCCCATCCCAGGGCCCCGATGGCTGCCCTGGTTACCCTTCGTCAGTGCTAACTCCTGCATCGCCCCCAGGCACCATCAACGAGGCCTACGCCATTTGCCATCATCACATTGTCCACTCACTTGCTCTGCCCTTCTGTCCATTTCACTGAGCTGGAGCTCCCAGCAGCAACTCTAGAAGAGAAGAAGAGGTGGGGAATGGGGAATGGACCATGCATGGCTCTAAAAGCCCCCCAGAACCCAGAATCCAATGAGAAGCCACTAAATAACAGAATGTGAAGGCAGCTGTCTGGTGCACAGTGCTGAGCTGAGTCCCCAATCCCACGGAGCTGACAGTGAGGTGAAAGGCCCCACAGGGAGGCTGGAAGAGCCTGGGCTTTTGGAATTAGATCTGGGCTTGGAGTCCCAGCTCCACCACTTCATATGATGTGAACTTGGGAATTTAACTCTCTGGGCTTGATTTACTTCTTTGGAAAACAGGGTACCAGTACCAGGGCCTCATAATGTTATTAGGGAGACTAGATGAGGTGACCTAAAAGGTCACCTGATATATCACGGGAGCGTCCTGAGGGTCATGTCCAACTGTCTATCAACCCAGACTTGCTAGAAAGCTTAACGGAAGTTCTTTCACTGTAGAAAGCAAGTCCCACTGGTAAGAATTGCCCTACCTACGTATGTTTGATCGCTTATGTTCTCCCTACTACGGTTGTACATCCAGTGTGAAGAAGCCTGTTGGTGCAACCAGGCATGAGAACAGTTGATTCTGAATTGTCCACATCATTATTTCTCAAATATAAATAAATTTAGATCCTCAAGTTTGTAAATGCAAAGCATTTCTTGTTAAGATATGTAATAGTTAACATCTGTGGTGTCACTAGCAAAACATAAACATTAAATGAGGTTGAAGGGACATAACTTCGAAGGACTCTAAAAAAATTCAGTAAGTAAAGGCCATGTTATGGTTTCCCAATATTCTTAACTCCCTTGTTCCAGACAAAAATGTCCCCTAGTTACATGTCTGAAAATTTAATACTTGAACACAACCCACCAACTGGCAGTGGGAAGAAAACATCTTGAAAAAACATCTGAAAAGGGCCTTGCCTATTCTTCTAAAACTGTACTCTCCTCAGAAGGTATAAGCACCTTTAAAATGGTTCAAACAGGCGTTAAGTTACTACTGAAGGGCAATGGAATAGAGACAGCCTTACCCCTTTAATGTGGCTCCTAAGTTCATCTGATTCCAGGTCATGCATTCAAGCTGGGAGGTCATCTGGTATAAATTGTCACTGTTAGAAAAACATGCAGAGTTAGAAACACAAAACTACAAAAAAATAAACGTGCAATTGTCCCTTCAAAAAAGAACAATGGAGTTTTAGCTTCCCTTTACCGTGAAAGCCTCCACGTTCTCCAGGATGGCAGAACACGAGCCTGAAATAATTTCCATTGCATCCCACCGATCTCCATACAGTCCGTCACTTCACACGCAGCAGAAGGTATGCGGGGGTAATTTGGAAGCCTTTAAAAAAACTTACTATGGCAAACACTGAAGTTTCTAAAGAGGTATTAAACCTTTGAAGGGAAGAGGCTAAAGGTAATGAAACTTTGAAAGGCAACACAGGCTGGATAACGCAACATTAAAGTTAAAAGCCTGGAGCTGAAAGGAAAAAGGCAGCAGATTAATTATTCGTGAAAAAGCCATTAAGTTGCTTTAATCAAAAGGATAAGTGTCATGTGGACTATGAGGGCCTGAAAAGTCAGAGAGATGGGTAATGGATGGCCCAATACTCAAGGATGTGACAAGCAAAAGAAAGGGGATGACGAGCTCTATGCACAGCTAAAGGAATCATCTTCTATACATTTTATAATCTGGCACAAGTAAAGGGAGCTTTTTTCCAAAAGCCCCCCAACCCAGTTCTAAAAAGTGGGATGAGGGAAAACAATGGCTGATCATTTGCATTAAGACCCCAAAGGAGAAACACATTATCACGTAAACCAATCAAAAGTTATTCTCCCCCCCAAAAAGTCGTTCTCTCCCTTTTACTTTGCACATCCCACTCTCATAAACATCTTTATTACATGCGGTTTTAAACGTCACTCTAAATTCATCATAGGTTCTCATATCCATTCCCTGAGATAACACCCTTCTCCAAGTAGCCTGCAAGTGCCAGTCTTTTAAACATCTCTATGGCATGTGTTTTCATTTTTATTTATCCACTAATGTATTTATCTTCCACTTACCTCATGCCTAGAAAACTAGTGCACACACCATCAGGCATATTACCAAGCTCTACTAGGAATAAATTTAGTCCTGAACTGAAATGGTTAATTATGAAATTTGAAACCCAAGAGATTAATGGTTTGTTTGGGAGCCCTTGGTCTAAACACATTGCAGAAGAAATTTCGCTCTACCTTCAAGGCAGAGGTGAAAAAGGCTATGAAGCTTTCAATATCTAACGTGCGATATCAGATTGCAAATTCTGGACAATCTCCACCTTGTCACGGCATTCCTTTGGGTCGCTTCATCCACCGGGCCGAGGCAACACCGAAGTTTAATTAAGAGAAGGTGTTGTCGAGCCAACCAAACTGGGAAATCACAGCAACGCAAAATAAATGAGTACGGTGCTCTCTCTTAGCGTCGCTTGATAAATCGTGGTCAAGCCCATCTCCCTCTCATGTAATCACTCTGAAAATTATTCGGGACTCCTTAGTGGCGGGTACACAGGATAAGGAGAAAATCAGATTCCAGAAGGGAATTTTAGATGTGAAATGAGAAGTGACTTCAATCTCAAAGTATGTGTAGTTTCATTAGTCAGTGTATATCTGGACCCCATCATTCATCCCCATGTCTGACTGGTTATTATGCTACTACAATGTCCTACATATCAATGGAAAAAAATGATTAGTTTCTCCTGCAGCTTCCCTGGTTTGCAGCAGCGGCCGGTGCTGGTCTGTGCCACGGCGCTTCTCAATTCCATGGATTCTTGCTGTAAGGCCAGTGTAATTAATTCCTGAAGGACCCCAATTTTTATTAGAAGTGCCAGCCTGCTGCATTTAACACAGAAGAGTTTCTTGAACTTTCTTGGGGTTGACAGTTCATTAATAAGCAGCCTCCTCCGCAATCTCTACTGGTTTTTGTTCTCTTGCGCCTTTTCATCAAGCAATCCATTTATTAATCTTGCCATTAATCTCAGTCAACAGGCATTGTATTCCCCAGGCAGCTCTATATATTTGTCACTGATTTTTAAAAAATTGTTCACCAACTAAAATCACTCAGCTCCAGTTGACAATTCTCCTAGGTCCTGTTGGGATGTGGGATCTTTCTGAAATTATTTCACCCTTGCATAAGACTAAGAAAATCCTAATTTTTAAGAGGGCTGAGAAACAAGATGAGTGATAGAAGTTTGCATATGGGTTAATGAGTCCCAAATATCTAACTTTATGGTTTAGGAATTTTCTCACAGATTTCAAAAATAATACAATAGATTCCTAAGGGTCTCTATAAGGAAGTACCCCAAAGAGCAAATATTTTTAAGGAGATTTTCTTGGCCCCCATAAAACAAACTTTCTTAAATACAAGTTATATCTTACACATCGATATCTTCCTAGTAGGTGCTTAATAAATACTCTTCTCTGCCCAGTCCAATATGGCAGCCACTAAATCACATGTGGCTGTGGAGCACTTGAAATATGGCTAGTGCCACGTGTTGAAATAAGATTTTGACTATACTGGATTGAAGAGAATATTTCAAAATGAACTTCACTGTTTCTTTTTCATGTGGCTGCTAGCAAATTTCAAATTACATCTATGGCTTGTATTACGTTTCTGCTGGACAGTGCTACTTCTAGAAGTTTTAGGATCTTGAGCAAACTAAGCAAATCAGTTCAGCTCTCTGCACCTCAGTTTTCTCATCTGTCTAATGGAAATATTAATCTCAGTCAGTTTAACTTCACAGAGATGTTGTAAAGCTCTAATAACAGCTCTTCAAGGATTAGACAGATACAATATTTTAATTTTTCTAATCTAGCAAATTTTGCACAGCACTTACTGATTCTTCATGACAGCTTTGTGAGGCAGGTATATTTATGATCCCCATTTATCAAAGGAGGACCTGGGCTCCGAGGGGTGCCTGATGCCCCGACCCCCACCCTGACCTACGACTTTGAAGGCTTCAGGCCTTCTCACTACCATTTAAACAACAGTAATAATAATACAGACTGGAAGCGTCTGGAATTGAAAGGGAACACCCGCAAGGAAGCATGACCTACTTCGTCTCCAGAAGTTAGTTACAAGATGCAAGATGCCCCGCACAGCCTCCTGAGCTAACTAAGGACAGTGTGCCAAGATCCCAACAGGAGTCCCGCCTCTCAATTGCAGTGGCCCTGAGAGCCCAGCCTGTAAATCCTCAGGAGGAGAGAGGAGGAGAAGGTGAGATAGGAAGAAGGACCTTCAGAAAATCCGCAGGCTACTCATAGGTTTCCTGAGACCAGCGATAGGATCAGAGCACAATTTTAACCACATCCTGCCTTCTGTTGGCCAGGGCTCCTCAGCAGCTCCGTCAATAGGCTTGACTGGCACAATCTTTCAACTGGAAGCCCATGACGGCAATGACAATAACCGCTGCTGGGGGAGGACAAAATGTGAACGTGAGCTAAAAATACTGGCCCGAGCATACTCAGGCTCTGATCTCTTTGGGCAATCAGTCAATACCCAGCTCTCGTCATGAAAACCCACACAAAGAGGCAGCGCTGGTCAAAGAATATATAGCCCCTGACAAATAAGGCATCTAATTATTAAATAACCACTGAAGGTGTCAACCGCCTCATTCCCAGAGGAGATCAGATAAGCAGGCGGTTTGGCTCAGAGCAACCGCAGTGGTCACGTAGGCAGTTCAGCTCCCCGTCTCACTCTGTCCGTTCGGAAGTGAACTCTGAAATCGCAGGCTGCCAAAACATATTCCCAAAGTCATGGTGTCCTTTATATTTTTTTAAGTAGGTCTTTCAAAAAAAAAGGCACTTGTTTCCTATGTAAGAAATGTTTGAAGTTGGAGGCAGGAGAGAGAGGAAAGAAACTTCTATAACTGGGATTAATGCAAGCTGGAGTAAAATAAAAGGAAGTCAGTCCTTGCAAAGAGGGGAACTTAAAAGGAAATCAGTAGTAGATCATATAGAGTTTGTTTTGGCCTGGACTGCAGTAGTACTGAGTTCTTGACCTCTGCACAAAAAGAAAGCAAGAAGAAAACCTTCAGCTATTATCTGGACTAGAACTCCTCCACTCTCCAAACACATGCGCAATTCAAGCACATTTTCATCTTTAAGTGTGTTTACTATATTCTGTAGAACAAGGTAGAAAAGATCTTAGCACTGCTGGAATAGAACCACCGAACCTGGTTGAGAGTGGAGTTACCTCTGCCAGGACGGTTGCTAGCTGGCAAAGTAGAATCTTTTTTTTTTTTCAATTACAGTTTACATTCAATATTACTCTATATTAGTTTCAACTGTGCAGCATAGTGGTTGGACAACCATATACTTTACAAAGTGATCCCCCAACAGTTCCAGTACCCACCTGGCCGCAGACGCAGTTTTTATAACATTATTGACTATATTCCCTGTGCTGTGCTTTACATCCCCGTGACTGTTCTGTAGCTACCAATTTGTCCATCTGTACTTCTTCATCCCTTCACCTTTTTTACCCGGTTCCCCAATCCCTCCGCAAAGTAGCATCTTGGTGGAAGAAAAGACTTTGTCCATGGGATGATTTTTCTTAAGCCAAATAGGAAACAGGCAAGCATAACTGGCATTTGTGATCTGAATTCGTGTTTGCAGCATTTGCTGCGGCAGCTCTGGCCCACACCAACGGAGAGGTCTCTGCGCTTCACCTCGACCTGATAACCAAGGCGCGCATCCTACTAAGGCTGCAGCCACACTTCCGCGCCGCCCTTTTCCTGCGTTCTTCCCTCTGAGGCGCCTTGGAGGCTGCCTGTTGGAAATTTCTGCCCAGCAGGCCATGGTGAATAATTATTTTACAGTCAATCTCTTGGTATTGTAATTTCTCTCAAGCTTGCCAGTTAACCAAAGAAAAACCCACTGGGGATTCAACTTCTATTAATAAACACTTGGTCAGCACAAAAGTTGAAGGAATATTGAAACTAGATGCTCCCCCTCCCTGGAGACAAGTCCAATGCATGTCTTCGGCTTTGATAACCCCACGAACTGACCACCCTGGAAACCATTCCAGACTTTCTGCCTTCATGCCTACCTATGTGGGAAACACATACCAGTAATGTCAAATAAAATCTGCACACCTTGTAAAGTGTGCTTGGATACACAAGTGAAAAGAGGCAGAATTGACTATGATTTTATTTCCTTGGACATAAAATGTCTCCGATTTATATCAAAGTCAAAAACTAACTTAAATAGGGGCTTGTGAACTTCCCACTGACCTGGATTCCGCAGAAACTCTGGGGCTGCTAAGGAAGTTCATTCCCATGAAAGACAGTCTGCTGGTAACAGGCTGCACTGTCAAGGTCGCCATTTGCTAATCCACATTCAAGTAAAAATTTTGTCAGTCAGTTGAGCATCGTCCCGTACACCGAAAGGTCAGGGTGCATACAAGAGGCAACCAATCAAAGTTTCTCTCTCACATCAATGTTTCTCTGTCTCTTTCTCTTCCCCCCTTCCTCCCTCTCTAAAACAAATCAATGAACATATCCTTGGGTGAGGATTTTTAAAAAATAATCAAATCAGCAAATGCTGCTTCTTGAATTGCTAAGGAGCAGAAGGAAACATTCTCATTTACATCAGTAGTTGTTAAAGAAGGGTATGCAAACCACATAAAAGGATAAAAGGAAAGAGAAACAACTAGAATGCCTCAAAAGAGAGTGCGCATGGGAATATTTTTCCAACATAGTGCCCAGAACTCCTTTTCAAAGTGGCTCCGAGAATCAAGCTGTGCAATGGGGCGCTCAGGGACTGGAGGTCAGCAAACAGAGGAGGCGGAGGGGGCTTGGGGAAGAGGGTTCAAGGGAAGTGAGCAGGGAAGGTCCAGCTAGTTGCCCGTTCCACGTAGAAATCAGAGGGAACATTATATTAGACTTAACAAGGGTGGACGCTACCACTGTCTCCCCTCAGGGGAGCATGGGGCCCAACATTCGCCGGGACCTTGCCTCTGAGCAAGTAGAAAGCTGGGTGGCCCTGGGTGCAGGGATGGGGAGAAAGGTCTCTGCTGTGGATGTCTTTAGCTGCCTGGGACCGAACTTCACCAACAGTCACGTCCACTGATAAAGGCAAAGTTAGAGGAGTCCACAGTTGGAAAGACAGAGCTGCTTTTTAGGTATGACTCAAGGAGAAAGTTCAAGTTGGCTCCAACAATACTCACCAGGGAAAAATAGTGCCCCCTACCCACTAAGTGCTTACCATTGAAAGGCACAGGTAAACTAATGGATAATGTATTTCTTTCACAACTGTGGGAAACAAAGACATTTTCCTTCAGGGATACCTAGGGAAGATACCACTTTGGAGAGAGAAAATGGCACTTAGGGATCAGGAGAGGCAGCAGGTGGGTGCAGTGGGGAGGAGCTGGGATTCCGGGGCCTCACCCACTGGCTGTAAACACCGGCTCTGCCCCTTACTGTGTCCCACTGGGCAAATTCACCTCAGCTTCCTCCTCTGTGACGTGGGGGTGGTAACCTCAAAGGGATGATACCTCAGGGTGTTGCCACGTGATTAAATAAGTCAATACTTGTAAACTGCTTAGAATGGTGCCTGAGAGAAATAAGTTTATATAAGAATTTGCTATTATTATGTATTAGCAAAGGCATGGGCTGTGAAAGGGGAATATTCTGAATGGAGTGGCCTGGTATCCCTCAGTGATCCAGAGCACAGATGGGTTTTGAAGTCAGAGATACTGAGGATTGAATCCTGGTTCTGATTATCACTCAACCGCATGACCCTGGGCAAGTTACTTGGAGTCTCTAAATCTGTTTCCTCCTCAGTAGGATGGAGTTTAGAGCACCCACTTCATAGATTAATCAGGAGAACTAAATGAATGAACTGCGAGTGAAGCACTCAGCACATGTAGTGATCATGTACTAATAAATCCTAGTTACAGGGACTCAAGCTTTCACCCAGTATGATCGCGGACTCCCCTAAGAACTGAAATCTAGTTTCATAAGCCTTAGTGACCTTTAGACGCTACCCACCTGCAATAAGTGGCCAGGTGGGGGCATAGAGAAAGGGAGGGTAGGGAAACCATCTCCTGTCACTGCCCATAAGGTGACTGGGGGCATTTTCTACTCAGTACCGCTGATACCCACACACAAATGTGCACAGCTGCAGCCCTTCAGCTGTGTTACCTGAGAGACAGGAGAGATCTCACACTGTTCCTCTCGTTGTGAAGTTCTCTCCTAACAAGGAGAGAATTCTGAGAACTTCCTAAAAGCAACTTCACATGGTGCACTGCTTATTTAATGCCTGTAGATGTACCATTATCTTTTCTTCGTGCTGGGGAGGAAGACTGAATCCAAGTTAGGGAAGAGGGGTGGGGAAGACATTGGGCAGCCTGCCTCAAAGGGTCAGCTGCAATTAGGCAAACAAAATAGAAGCAAGCCTTTCCCAAGAGGTCCCAATTTTAGACAGAACAGCACCACTGAATATCAAATATCCAAAGGCTAAGTTATTCAATGATTAAAGTCCTATTTTTTATGCTTTTTCAAATATCATGTTCCCAAAAGCATTTAAATAACTTTTCAAACCTTTTTTTAGGCATAGGAAAGAAGAAAATGATGTAACCACAGTGATGTCGACATGCAGACCCAATTTTAAAATGTCCCCACACCTGTCCATTCATCACTACTGTGGGGGAAGGACTTGATCTTTTTTTTTTTAAAGATTTTATTTATTTATTTTTCTAGAGAGAGGAGAAGGGAGGGAGAAAGAGAGGGAGAAAGCAATGCATGGTTGCCTCTCACATGGCCCCCACCGGGGACCTGGCCCGCAACCCAGGCATGTGCCCTGACTGGGAATCAAACCGGGACCGTTTGGTTCCCAGCCGGCGCTCAATCCACTGAGCTACACCAGCTGGGCTTGATCTTTTTTTTTTTCAATTAAGCTAAATTAATGCATCATTAGTTTTGTGACATCAGGCATTGGTACTACAGAGAATTTTTTTAAAAGTGATTTGCTTAAATGTCATGTAAGATGCCTATACAGCTCTCTCTTCCCAAGCCACCCAAACCAGAGAACTGAGGAAGAAGAAGGAAAGTCTCCCCATGAGGCCCCCCACGAGAGTGTTTCTATGAAAAGGGCACACTAAGGGAACACAGTGGAGAGAGCCCAAGGAGAAAGACTTCACCTCTTTCAAGGAGAGCAAACAGAAGAAACCCAACTCTTAGACAGAAGACACGGCCTCAGCTGTAGTGCCAATAAACCTTCTAACAAAAACAACGTCACCAATAAATATTTAACATTTATTAAGTACTTGCTGTCTCATGCTAAACCTTCAAGACTTCTTTTCATGATACCTAATTATCATCTGGATTCCTGCTTTATTACTGCAGTACCTGAAGCCTCCCTGGATCAACGATGTGTAATAGGTGGACGGAAGTGAGTTACCGAGAATACGGCGGAACACCTGTCTACACAGCTATTTAAACAGTGTGCATCAATCACATGTCCTTCGGCTTGAAGTACCTGATTTTTGCAAAGTGATTTGAAATCTTGAGACGTTAGGGTGGATGGAGCTCCAAAGACTCAAATAGTACAAACTTCAAGAGAACAAGTTCTATTTCTACTGGGGTCACAAACTCTGTTTTAGGAGACTTTACTGCTTGGGAAATTTTCTGTAACAGGAGAAAATGGTGTTTTGTGACATTCATAAAAACGAGAAGCAAAAAAGTTATAATTATGTATTAGGTTGGCCAAAAAGTTCCCTTGGTTTTTCCCATACAGTGGCTCTAGTTATCTTTAACTTCATTCGAAACAATTTTGTTAGATTGTCTTGTGGCAGCTGTCACATCAGCATGCATTTTTAAAAAGTTGTCAACATTGGTGAATTTTTGTGTAGCCATTATAATGTTGAAGATTGATGAAAATACACAATACTTACATGCTTTATTACTTCAAGAAAGGTAAAAATGGAACTGAAATGCAAAACAAGTTTTGTGCAATGTATGGAAAAGGTGCTGTGACTGATACAAGGCATCAAAAGCGGCTTGCAAACTTTCAGGCTGGAGATTTCTCGGGGGCGATGAAAGGTAGACCAGTTGAAGTTGACAGTGAGGAAATCGAGGCATTAACTGAAAACAATCAACGCTACACCATGTAGGAGATAGCCCACATACTCAAAATATTCAAATCAATAATTAGTGAAAATGAAAAATGTGTTTTTTATCTTTAAAAAAAAACCATACGGACTTTTTGGCCAACTTAATAGAAAGAAAAAAATGGATAAGCAGATACTTCCAAAAGAGGAACCTGACAAAATTGCTTTATACAGTGGCCAACTAGAAACTGGACTAGAAAACTGAAAATTGTATGTATATAATGCAATTCAAGTGACCTTTCCTACTTCTATAGTAATCTCAAATTTAGCCCTAAGTCAAAAACCCTCCCCAGAGACGCAGTGTGGAGAATCGTCATTAAACCAGTGATTGCGGTCACTTTACCCCTGACTCTTATTTTTGGGGGGGCGGGGGGTGGCTCAGTCCTTCTGATGGGCCCTTTCCTGGTGTCCCACAGGGCAGGTTCCTGCTTCAGAGAAAGGAGAGGAAGAAATGTGTGTAGCTGCGTGTCACTACTGAACCAGACTCCAGTGGCCTCTCGGTTCCCAAGTCCCAGAGGTACCCTGGCCCATCTAAACAGCACCCACTCAGGCATCAGGTCTTCTCCACCGGGGGCAAGGCACCAAGCAGGGGTCAAGGAGGGAGGAGCAGGCCAAGGTCGACCCCCCCGTGAACCGTTCCAACTGCACTCCCAATGGCTGCCCGCATAACAGCAATGCCACTCTGGCAATGCCGAACTCTTCAAGAAGCGGAATAGCGCCTCTGACCAGTTTTGCTAAATGATCACCACAGAGAATGGCTGGGGATTCTGCATCCATTCCATTGACCTGACCCACGGAGGGGAGGTGCAGAGAGCAGTGGCGGGCTCGGGGCAAAACACTGGGCCTGCTGTGAAGAACTGAACTGGGTCTGAGCTAGGAAGGGAGAGAAGGAGGGTGATGAGCTGCGACCTTTTCATCTCTATTTGTGCAACCGCATGCATTTCTTTGCCCTGTCTCTCTCTAGAGCCCTAAGTCAAAATCCACCTCTGAAAGAAAAGAAAAGGAAAGGAAAAAGAAAAAGAAAAAGAAAAGGAAATAGGGGGAAAAAAACAAAAAACCAAAACGTGATCTCAAATCCAAGATCCGATTAGATACGCCGGATTTTCAGATCAAAATAAAAGGTTTTCAAAGCCCTAGGAGCTCAGGCCCACGAAAGTGGGAACAACTCGGCCCGCACTTCCAAGGGACAGGAGAGGCAGACCAGTCCTAGGCTCCACTTCATAAGCACGCCAGGACTTCGGGATGCGCCCCCTCCGCTCTGCAGCGCTGACTCCTTCCCCTCCTCCACCTGTGGGACCCAAGGTCCCCCGGGCGCGGCCATTCCCCCCACCCAATCTCCCAGGGCAGGCGCTTTCCTTCCTTCATTACCTCACTGCCTCCTTCCCTTGACGTCAGCCCCGGGTCCTGGAGCGGAGGGGAGGGAGGATGGAGATGAGTTTGGGGGCAGTCGGTGTCAGGATCGCCGCAGAGCCGGGGCGAGGGGCAGGGGTGGTGTATGAGGTAATGAGCGCCCAATCCCCGGGCTCCAAGGCCGCGAGCTGCCACCTCCCTCCCTCCTCCCGAGCTCCCCGCCAGGCGCGGGCCGGTGTGTGCACCAGTTACTAGGCAACCCTATCGGAGACGCGGGATGCCGGCCAAGTTCACCCAAAGTTGAAGAATAAATTTGAGCGAGAGTAGGTGGAGGGTGGAGCCAGAGCCGAGAGAAGGCACGAGGGACCGGAAAAAAGCTTCGAAGGAAAAGAAGCTGCCTTCCGCCTCCCGAGAACAGGAGAGGGGCGGGCGCAGGACTGCACCCACCGGAACGCATCCCACACACGGCCGCGCGCCGCGCCGCAGCTCGGAGCCAAGCTGCGGTGGGGACCCACTCTTGCGCGAGGGTGCGCGCCCTCGAAGGGGTCCCAGAGAGGTCTGGCGGGTCAGCCAGTGCCCGGAAAGGGTTTTGAAGAGTGAGAACCGCGTGGAGGTGGACTCCGTATTTAATCTCTTGTCCTGAGGATGCTAAAATCCTCCCAGCGAAGAACCCTTTTTTAAAAAGTACTTTTTCAAAGTGCCTCTCTTTCGTGTTCAGTCCCAAACAGTAAACGCGCTTGTTTATATTCAAAATAAGAATGAGGAAATCTATTTCTTTCCATCAGAGCTTGGAGGTCTGCTTTAATTTGCTCTAAGGAGCTGGGTGGGCTACACCCTGCACGCCTCACATCAGACGTGCCCGCGTCCTCCGGCTCCCAGGGACCCCGACACGGTGTCCAGGGCCTTCCTACCTGCTGTAGGGCGTCCTCAGCAGCAGGGCCTGGCTGCCGGTGCAGCTGTCGGTGGGGGTGTGGCAGCCGTAGACCGGGGGTGGCACGGAGTACTGCTGCTCGCCTGCGGAGAGCCGGGGAGGGTGGAGTGAGCGCGCCCCAAAGGCTCGGGGTGCGAGGCGGCGCGCAGGGAGGGGAGGAAGCATCCCGAGCCGGGCCTCAAGGCGCAGCTGGGGGTGATGGAGCCTGGATGCCTGGCGTGCAGGGAGGGGAGTCCAGGTCGGAATGAGCTAAGCTTTCCACTTCACATTCTCTTAGAACTCACTGCCTCGTACCCCGACAAGAGCCTGGGCTTTCTTAGACTTGGTTGAGTGGAGCAGTGCCTAACACGCTTTGAGGGAAGGGAGGAATAGATCTTTTCTTTTACACTGAGAGATTGGGCTAATTATTTCTAAAAATCCCTTTATACGTTCTCTTCTCCCCTCCCCAGCCTGCTGTAGGTTAGACATTCATTGGGAGGGGGGCCTGGAAGCAGGAAGGAGGACCCCCGCCGCGGCCGCCTGCTCACCCAGCGAGCCCTGCTGGCCCATGGGGTCCTCGTGCTTGAAGGAGTGGTTGGCGAACTGCGCCGCGTGGTGCGAGGGCGTGTGGCCGTAGCTGGGCGTCCCGTCGAAGGTGACTGTGCTGTACCCTGCGGGCGGCAGAGAGGAGAACGGCGTCAACGCGCACATGCGGGCGGTGGGTCTGAAGCAGAGCCAGTGCAGAGGCGCTCCTGGCCGCGCGTTCGGGTCCCCAGCGGGGGTGACGCTGATCCACCGACCTCCAGAGCTTTCGGCGAGAAGCCTGGCCCAGGCCCCGAGGCGTGACCTGTGTCAGGTAAACCCCGACCGCCCCTTCGTTTCCAAGTGTGTTTACGCCCTTGCCTTTCACCGTGTCTGCCGCTTCGGGACGGAACCTCGCGCGAGGAAGTATGCAAACCGCCAACCACTCGGCGGAGAAAGTTGTTCTCCCCCCAAAACCGGACACCGCGGCTCTCGCGCAGGGCCAGTGCCGGCGAGAGAAATGAATCTGCTCGGCTGACCCCGCGCTGACTCGGAGCCGTAAATCAGGGGCTCGAGCACCAACTTTCATTAATTACTCGGAGCCAGTTGAACGGCATGGGCTTTAAATGGGGAGAGTAATGACCGAGTAATGTTATCTGCCGGGGGCTGGGCCACCCGACACCATGACACCCCAGGGCCTCGGGACGGCCAGTGAGGGGGGAAGAAGGGGCCCTCCCGACGGGGCGCACCGGCCTTAACCCCACGTCCTCCCCCCTCCTCTGCGAGGGCCCCACCGCACTCCGTGGGTCCGACTCCGGCCACGACTGCGGGGCCACCTTCCTCGGGCCCCAGGCCTGACGCTGGACCTGAACCTCACACCGGAGCAGGGGGGTCCGCTGCCTAAGTTTCCCTTTCAAGGAATCGAAGGCAATGCCACCTGTGTTCTTCCTCAACTCTCCAAAGGAAAGAAAAAAAATAATAACGTAGTATCTCAGTTGAAGAATGTAGTCTCCTTCTATGATTATTGTTATTAAATTGCTTTAAACATATGTCCCTCCAACTTCTGGAAAAAATGCTGCAGCCTCTGGGGAAAAAGGACCCTAGGGCTAGCAGAAGGGTGGGTCCTGGGCCCCTGAACTCCGTGGTAGGGTCCCCTCCTATCTCAGGAGTCTCTGGCCTGAGGTCCAGGCCAAGTGATAAATGAGACTGGCGCAGACACTCATGACGGCTCCTTGCAGGACCACCGGGCTGGTCCCAGTCCCCCCACCCCAGCCCCTGCGCTGGGTCACCAGACTCCACTCAACTCTTGGGACTGGGGGTCTCACGGTCCTCACCCCCCGGGCAGGATCCCTCTGCAACAAGTGTCCCAGAAGACTCAGGCTGGACAGAGAAAGAGGCCATTACCCTATCTTTGAAATAGAACCCCCAAAACGGGCACAGAGCTTCCACGGGGCCCACTCCGGGAATGTCATGTGTCAGACTGTGAGGGAGGATTGGAGCAGGTCTTGATTACCGGGTTGTACAGAGAAAGCCAACTCTCAGGCACCAAGTGGCGCCGCAGGGCGATGATTTAGGAAGCCACCAGCTCCTGTGCTGTGCATGACCCCGGCGGCCCCCATTTCTCGCCTGCTAAGAGGGCAGAGATAACCCCGGCCCGTTAGTTGTCAGGCGCGGGTGAGCACGCCCGGGCTTCCAGGCCCTTCATTTGGGGAGCAGATGCCAGGCTCTGTAAGAGGCCTATCCATCAGCGTACAAACGAAATGTGGCTCCTCGCTCCCAATTTTGCAGCGCAAAGGCCGAATGTTGAACAGAACTTTTTTTTTTTTAATAAGAAGAAGAAACAGAAGAGACAAAGAAATTGCCTCTTGACGAACCCTTGTCCATTTCGGAGCCGCAGAGTAAGCCGTGGCCCCAGACACTGTGCTGTCTTCCGAGGCAGGCCCCGCGACTGCTGGTTAGCAGCGAAGCCACCGGCTGCAGCGTCGTCTTCCAGCCGGGCGAGGCTCCCCAGGGCCCCTCCCAGACGCGACACGCACACCCCGGTAGACAGGGGCTGGCCTCCTACCCCCTCCTTTAGTTTCCCCGGGAGGGGCAGTATTTCCTGAAACCTTGGGTCACGGAGGGAGGGCTCTTTTAATTAAAAGCTTATCTGACGCGGGACTGATTAGAACGTGGTGTCTTGAGGCTTCGCGCTAGGTCTGCGGTGCAGAGCGCCGGGGCGGGGCGGGGGAGGGGGGTCCGGCAGGGGCGGAGGGGCGGGGGGCAGCTGCAGGCTGAAAGGGGCAGCGTGTTCAAAGGCTCCTTGTACAGCTTGTACAGGCCTTAGAGGAAGAGGCTCCAGCATCCAAGGTAGCGCCTTTCCCACGGTTACTCTCTGCCCGGGAAGGGAGTGCAACCTTGACCGCGAGGGGAGGCAAGACGCTCTGCGCCTCCCTCCCTCACCCGCCGCAGCTGCGGAGCCCAGGAACCACTGGACCAGGCCGGCATCCCCACCTCCACCCCTCCCAGGAGCTGGGGGGTGCAGTGGACAGCAGGCTCAGTCAGGAAGGTAGACTGGTCAGAAAGCTGATGTTGATGATTCCGCAGCTACTAAAGGATACGGGGAAAATCTATCCCACAACGAAATACCCTTTCCAATGCGATCCGAGGAGGGCGCCTTTGGCCACCGGGGCAACTCTGTCTCCCCAGAGACCTTAGAGTGGCTGGTGATGCCGAGGTCTCCTCTTGCGCTAAGCTTCGGTGCTCCAGTGGGGCTTGGGGAACCCGACTGACTGACAAGCAACTTTCCCTTCCCCAAACGCCAGCACTGAATCTGGGGCTACCCAAGTCTCCACCCCGCTTCTGCCTTGGCAAGCCCTGGCACACTGACTACAGTGGGTTTGGTGTCCATCCGGTGGGAGGGAGGAACCCATGTCAACAGTGGGCCCAGGTCTCTGGGAAAACAGACAGAAACAGCCTCAAATGGTCTGGGTTTGAGTGCCAGCTCTGCCACAAACTGAGATGTCTTGCACGCACCTAAGTGGTTAGAACTTAAGATTTCCATATCGAAAAATAAGGAGCTCCTACAATGTCAGGCTGTCGGCTTCAGGTAAAGGTCAAGGCACACAGTCCTGATATTCAGTCCTCCGCAGCTGGTGTGAGTAGGTGTTCAATAATTTTTGCAGGACTATGTTTAGAAGTAAGGTTAAGACATCAGCGATCAATGATTTTAAGAAATAGGAAAAACAGTCAAGGAATAGGAAAAGGCAGGGGTGGGGGTGGGGAGAGTGTGCCAGAAATCGTCCTGGCCTATGGCCAGGCTGCCCTGTTTGGGGACGGGGTCTGGGTCTTGACGCTTCTCCACTGGAGTCTGGCCTGGGGCTGCTTTTGGCCCTTCCCACGCTTTGGAAAAGGAGCTGATGCCCTCGCTTCCCTCAGTCCAAGCTTCCCACCAGTCCCTACATTCCTGGAAGAGCCACAGAAACCCCGGAAGTCAGGAGAATAAATCCAGAATCTCCAGGCTTCAGGGCCAACACCAGAGCAGAAGCTGGAACAGCTTCTGACATCCCACCCCAGCTCCCAACTGCCAAGTGAGTCCCAAGAGCTGATTCAGTGACCCATGTACGTTTTCGCTGCAAGAGAAAACTAAGCCCACAGACAGAACTGGGCTTATAAACTGAGCCTCCTCCGCCTTCAGGCCAACCCTCCACTGGGCTTCTCCTCAGGGGGAGGAGAAGGGAACTTCTTCACCTTTCAGTCCTGGTGTCCAGCACCCAAACCTTCTTCTCTTTGGCAGCTGGCCTAGCTACTGTGTTAGTACCCACTGGCTAGGAAGCCAACAGCTGGCCTTCTCATCCCACGCTGGGTTGATGGGATCCCAGGCAACAGACCTGCCCTGGAAGGCTGGATACGGGGCCCAAACAAAGCAACAGAGCCCAGGTTCCCAAAATGTTCACAGTACCTAGATGGGCTCAAGTAAATGATGATGACACCACAGTGTTTTGCTGTCACACAGCACACATCTACACAGAAACTCACATCACACACCTGCCTGCCAGTCTTGGCCACACCAGCCCAAGGCAAGTTTAGGTGGAGGCTATACCTTCTGTATTTAGAACCTGACGCCAGAGAAAGTCGGCCTCCTGTGCAGATCATCACACCCAACCCAATACCCAGGGTGTCCATCTCTGCCCCCTTCTTACAGATTGGGAAACTGACCCCTGGAGCTTTGCCAAAGATGCCCCAGCCTGCTAATCAGAGGCGGCATGGTCAGAGAAGAGGAGCCTCTAAGAGGGACTGAGCTGTCCCAACACCCTTTGAAAGAGCTACAGTGGAAGGACCTGTGCGTGGGGTAGGCTTAACTGCCCTCCAAGGGGCAGGGATCCCGGATGCCCAGGGCAAGGAGAGGAGGGCAGTTTCGCTTTCGCCAGGGCTTCTTGCGGGCTAGATGCTCCCGGCTGGGCTACGGTAGGGACAGACCACCTGGAGATGCGGTTTAGAAGTTGAGCACGACCTCGGAAGGACAGAGCCCTTCTTCCACGCCTGGGGAGTCCAAGCACCCCCCGCAAACAGCACACGCTCTACTTCTACCACCGCACGCATTCCGGAAACATCCCAGCCCCCAGGCCCGCGAGAAATTCTGCTCCTGGAAAAGCATCTTCCATTGCGTTTGTGAAGTATTTCCTAAAATACTGAATCGACCCGAATTGGTTTAGGTTCTCAACAGCGAGGGGGGGGGCGACAATTAAAATAAGTTTAGAAACCAAACTACTGGGCACGAGTGGCTCCGTTCTGGTTCCTCACTGACAAGGACAAGTGCGGGCGCCAGTGCGGGGCGAGCGAACCAGGGCTGCGCACCCCGGTGCACGGCGAGGGAAACGACATCGACCTGCCCCCTAACACCCAAGTCCCGCAAACATCTCTCCGCAGCTGAGCCCGCGCTCATTGAGGAGGCGCCTGAAGCTCGGGCCTTATTTCGCTGACTGCAGCAGGGCCCGGTCCCGCGCCGCGTGGAGTCGGACAGCGGGGTTTCTCGCCCGGCCCCGACGCCCGCGTGGCCGCCGCCTAGCCGAGGAGAGATCGCGGCCACACTAGAGAGCCGTGAGCGGACACGGACACAGTTTCGGGAGAGCCACTGATTAGGTGCCGGCCTGTTCGTGCATTCATTCCCGTGGCCCACGACACCTATCGTGCGTCGCGTGAGCGCCAACAGCGTCTTAAGGGCGAGAGCAGTTCCTGGACCTTTGGGCGCCGCGGAGGCAGCGCGGGCTGCTCATCCTGTGCCGGCCCCACTCTGAATCCGCAGTCTGTCTAAAAACTCCAACGCCAAGTGGCAGTTTGGCGGTGCCTTGAATGACAAAACCTCTTCCGAGGCACAGCCAGACACTGCACAGATTCCCTCTTCCCACTGCCAAGGGTATTCGCAGTCCCGCAATCTCCAGGGTGCGGAGGGGCCCCCAGAAGACCTCCCGCCTCAAGCGAACAGCCCGGCTCCCAAGGACGTCCGTGCGGGAGAGCGCCCCCGCCCCTCCCCGGCCTCCGCTTCCCCGGCGGCTGCTTCCGCTGTCCTCACAGTTCTGGGGCCGCAGCCGGTGGGAGCTGGGGTCTGGGAGGGGTTGGCCGCGCTGCCACGGCCCCCTCGCCACCACCCCGCGCGTAGGGGGCGCTCCCCGGCCCGCTTACCCTGGTTTCGAATAGCGGGCTGGCTTTCGAGGCAGCTGGGCAGGTAGGGCGCGTTGGGGAACATCCTGGCCTGGCCGGAGGACGTCTGGCTGGGTGGAGGAGGACCGAAGGGTCCGTAGCGACAGGCTCCGGCAGTGCCCGTGAACTGGCCGGAGAAGTGGACGGTGAAGGCGCTCAAGCACTGCTCTTCGTGCGGCTCCGCGCCGCCCCAGCTCGGCTCCTGTTTGATGAAGGAGTGAGGCGGCGGCGGCGGGGGTGGCGGCGGAGCCGGCGGAGGGGCAGGACCGCCCAGCGAGCTGTATGCCGAGGCCCCCGGGGGCGCAAAGTCCAGCACTGGTGCCCACTGCGCGGCGCCGCTCACCGGCAGGGCGCAGCCGCCGCCTCCACCCAGCGAGGGCACCGCTGGCAGCAGCGCGTTCAGGTCCCGCAAGTCGGAGCCCATTTGCTGCAGCTCAGCCCCGGACGTCCCCCGACTCCTCAGGTCTTGCCGATGCTCGGTGCTTGACTCGGCCACGCCTAACTTGGCCCAGATGCTCCCCGGGCCCCGGATCCCCGACCGCTCAGGCTGCTGAAGATACCCAGGTCCGGAGCGGAGCGTGTGCGAGGACGCGGGCTCCAGGATACACGTGGAAGCGGGCTCTGGCGGCAGGAGGAAGTCCAGGATCGCGGCGAAGAGGCGGCGGGGCCCAGGTTCCTGAGCTGCAGGCCCGGCTCTGGGCCGGTGGGTGGCTGAATGAGTGGGAGGGCGGACGGGAATGAGGGAGCGGGCAGGCGGTCAGGTTTCGGAGAACAGGCGGGTGTGGGCGCTGCCGTGAACTCCTTACCCAAGCTGCCTGGCTGCCCCCAGCTTCCCAAAGCTCAAATAGAGGGGCCGGCGGCGTGGGAGGAGGAGGAGCCAGGAGTGTCGGCCGCTCCATTCACATCCCAGCCCAGTTGGGTCCAGGCAGTGCGCGCGGCTCCTCGGGGGCGCCCTCGCAGTGAGGGTGGGGGGCGGGCCTGAGGGAGCGTCCCTTTCGGAGACACCCTCCTCCCCTACCTGCCACGCGCTCTCAGATGGCCTGTGGGACGCAACCCTCTCCCCCTCCCCTTCTCGGCCTCCCGAGCGTGGGCCACTCGAGGCACTGGCGAGTCTTTCCAGGTGAGCAATGAATGTCCCCTCTGCGACTATGGGTTGACGGAGGTAGGGATGGGGTTGGTAATCTAAGAGGGCGGGTTGGAGGGAGGGGCAGGGGGCTCTACGAGGGCGGGAACTTCTGGAAAGCGCTGAGAACTTTCCCGGGCTCCAAAGAGGTGGATTCGCTCGCCCGGCGCGCACTCGTCCGGCTCTCGCTCTCAGAGCCGTGGCGCTGGAACGGTGGTCACCGTCTCGGGGTCACTGGGGAGGGGCGGGGCCCCTTGTGGGTTCTGGAGGTCAGACTCCAGCCAAATGTGGGTGACTTGGAGGGGTTGCCCCAGTTGTGGTAAACGGGGCGTATTTCGACCGTCTAGTAATTGGTTACTCGGTGAGGTTGCCGCCTACCTAACATTGGTGTCAGCGGCATTTAACCTCCTTTTCCCGTGAGCAGTATCTAATTCTTATACGGTGAAGCCAGGAAAATAGTGGTTAGTTTGGGAAAGACGAAACTCTTAGGGAAATGCTCACAGCCTCCATATACTCCTGCCGGAGAATCCTGGCGCTCAGTTCGGGGTTGGGCAGGTTTTGGGTACGAAGCCCGTGGAGAGGAGAGAGAGGGGTTGGTTTCCGGAGCCGCTCTCTCCGAGCTCTGCTTCCATCCACGGGCGGGAATGTCATGCTGGATTCGCAGTGACTGATCGGGAAATGCACGCACGTTAGGCGGACCCAGGAGGAGAGCCTCCGGAGGCCCACGTTCCAAGCCAGCGTTCGCGCCATGGGGCGCTCCGGGATCCTGGCATCGCCAAAGCAAACTCCTCCCTCCATCTAGTCACTCTCTGGGACTCCCTCACTTCAGAGCAAGTGTTTGAGATTTTGTGTTGTTTTGTTTCCAAAATAAGTCAGTATCTATCTGAGAACTGACTCTAGGCAACGGGAAACGCCGGGAACCCTGGCTGGAGTGTGTTTCAGGGGCTCGTGGAAACGCCCGGGAGAGCCGGGGGGCGGCGGCGACGGCGCAGCCTGGGACGGCAGGAAGCCGCCAGGTCTCTTACACGGGGCTGGTCGCGGACAGGGCCCGAGGCTTCCAGCCAAGCCCACGTGAAGCAACAGTGAGGGCAGTGGGAGCTTTACAAGGAAACCGAGCGGTTTTAAAAGCCTTGACCTACTCTCCATGTCTGACGCTCCGGTTTTAATTAATTTGCACCGAGTAAACGAAGTAGCCGTGGGTTCTGGCGGGGGACCCAAAGCGTGCGCGGGCTCAGGACCTACGCGTTGAGCGCGATTCTCTCCTCTTGGGGTCGCTCGTCCTGGAGGCGCAGGGACCGCGAGGGCAAAGGTCGGGAACACGCGGTTCCTGCTCGCTGCCCCAGCCGCTATTGCGGCAGTGCACACCTTTCTGTGCTACTTCAGTGCCTGCCCGTGCTTCGTCTCCACTCAGAAGCTTTTTAAAGTAATGAAAAGGCTCTCGCGGCCAGCTCTTTTTCACCCCTACATTCTGTGGACCCCCAGCCCCTCGCCCGCAAGCCCCATCTCTCAGCTGGCCGCGGGGCTCGAGGGCTGGACGGAGGGCATCTGCATTTGGTCTTTTTGGTGGAGAAGTGCCCAGCGAGACAAAACTTATGATACCAAGTTGTCCCTGGAACGCCCCAGACCCCTTTCCCACCCCCCAATTTTATTTCTACTTCGAAGTCGTTTTTCTTAGCTAAGGCTCACTCAAGCGCTACAAGGGAAGGCGAATCTTTTATGAAAAGCCAGGGATTTCAATTTCCAAACGAAACGATCAAGACTGTTTCTCTCTTATTCTCGTTTGCAAGTTTGGGGGGAATATTTGGAAGAGGACAGCTTGAATGTGAGCTTTTGTGTTTCTGAATCACATCCAAGGCAAAGGCGTTTGACTCTCTACCCTTGCGTTAAAAATAAATAATAAATAAATAAAGGTTTTGCCCAGGAAATGGGTGGGGTGCAGTGAGAGGAAAAGGGGGGTTGAGCCAATTGTGGTGTGATTCCCCATTTCAACCCTGGGTGCCCCCTTGCCCCGAAGAGGTGGGATCCAGAAATGCTGCGCGTCCAGAGTCTCTGAACGCCAACCCAGGGCCAACGCTGCGGTTGCAGGGCGCCCCCACTCCCCACTTCTCCTACCCCTGGGTAACTTCTCTGCAGCTACACAGACGTCCGCGCCCACCACGCCGCCCTTGGCTCTCTGAGCTGGGCGAAGGGGCAGACAGTTGGTCGGGAGGAAGGTCCACCTTCCGCCAGCCCGGCAGGTAGGCGCTCTGCGGCCCCTCCCGTGGGGCGAAGCCCGACCGAAGTCCAGGGGAAACAAGGGCTGAGGAGGGCTGGTCGCACCCTTCTCTCAGCCACCTTCCCACCTCGTCAGCTCCGATACCTGTGGTGCAGAGGATCTCGTTTGCGGCACCGATTAGCAGAGACAGAAATTCAACTCCTGCTTGTACATAAGAGGAAACCGAGGCCCAGACAGGAGGAAAGGCAACTGGAGAGCTCAGTAGTTAAGAGCAAGGAATTGGTATCCAAAGAACGGAGTATCAGTTCTACCAGGTAACCGACAGCTGCGTGGCCCTAGACGACTTTCAGAGCCTCGGTGAGCCTCAGTTTCCGAATTGGTCGAACGGATAATGTGATGCTAGCACCTACCTCCCGGGGTCGTGAGCAGTAGGGAAGAGGATAGTGCTGGCCTACGTACACAATAAACGTTACAATCTTTTAACTACTGTTGTTCAAGGACACGTAGCAAGTTAGTGATAAAGCCGAGCTGAAACCCAGATCTCCGGACGTCCAACTCGGAGCCTCGCCATTCCTCTGCCTCTCTGGAGCCAGTGGTATGGGGAATGAAGAATGAAGGGAGAGAGAGACGCTGGAAAGCCTCTGTGGATATGGACAATCGGCAAAGTGCACCCTGGCCTGAAAGGTGCTTAATTATTGCAAGATCAAAAAATCGCGACGGAGTGGGAGGGGCCGGTGAGAACCTATAAACCCTCCACTTTGACCCTGGCGCTGTCAGCTGCAGCCGCCCGAGCCCCGAGCCCGGCCCGCAGCCGCGGCCCCAGGGACCAGCGCGTCCTGCGCGGCTGCGCTCCGGGCATCACCTCGCGGCTGCCGACAACTGAATAAACACAGCAAAGCGCTGCGATCTGTCAGGAGCTGGGATCGCCTGCCTGCGCCGGGAGGCGTGAGGGCTTCGACCGCGCCGGGCGCAGGGGCAGCGCCCGGACTTCCACGCGCAACCGCAGCAGCCTGCCGGCCGAGGTGCTCCGGCCCCGCCGACGCCAGCCCTTAAGAGTCTGCCCGCCCCGGGCTGCTTTCCAACCCCATGCTGGCGGCAGAGCCCACACTCTCTAAACTGAAGATTATCATAAAGTCAGGGACGGACTTCTGTTCTAGTCCATCCGCAGTCCCCAGCCTGCTCCCTCTGTTCATTTGAAAAGTAACTCCATCTTTTGACCAACACCCCCGTCGACATTTAAAACTCAATTCTCTGACTCGGTTTGGAGGCGCCGCGCACTGTCGGCGCGCAGCGTAAACACCACCCCGAACCCCGCTCGCGTCGTTAACCGTCTGTTCTGACGCCACCACGGGACGTCCCCGAGCTCCCAGAGCGTCCCCGGTGAAAAGATTCAGCAGCGCGGCGTCTATGCTTATACCGTAAATCTTTTTAAATTCTGGAACTAATTATATAGAGGATATGTCTCAATTTGTTCTGCATTAATGCCACAGTGGGGATGGAGGCCGGGCCGTGGCCGGAGCAGATACGCAGGCCCATGAAATTGATGAACTGAGAGCCGCTTCCAGTCCTGAGCGCACCATCTGGAATTCCAGTCTGAGGTTACAATTAGAACTCCTGACCCCAGATTCAACTTTGCAAACAACAGGGGAAAATGGGGGAAAGAAAAAAACGAGGAAAAAACCCATCCAGTTTATTCTGCACCTGTAAAAAAAAAAAAAAATCCCCACACAATCTTAAAATCTTTCCATCTCAGAAAACTCTTTCCAAGTATTTGTGTTTTTTAACCTATAAAAAATAATGGAACATATTTTATAGACTGGGTTTTATCTTATCCCCTTTCTCTCTCCCAGCTGCACTCAGTTTAATAGTTGTCAGTTTTTCCTCAGTGTTGGACTTAATTATATAGGACCAAAGTATTCCTCAGTAAGTTAACTTGCTAAATATTGTCACTTTTGTGATTCGGCCTTTGAGAAACTGCTTAATTACAGAGATGTATCTGGATCTAGGAACTTTTCTGATGGTTGCTCCAGCTTAACTGAAATCAGAGATTTTATTTGTGTTCTAATTTTAGTTGTGTTTTAAATTGGTTGGGCCAATTTCTTCCTTCTTTCTTTAGTAACACGCTGCTTTATTTTCCTCTGACTTTGACCCCCAGAAGAAATGAAGGACCCGGCAATACTGGGGAATCTGTTAAATTTATTAGCATAAATGCTTAGACAAAACGAGATATAAATCATTCAGATGTATTAAGCCATAAAATATCCCACTGAAGTCAGTCAGTCCCTCTGCAGGGTCCTAGTGTATAAAGGTTCATATAAAACAAGTTATCAGTATTATCTTTCAAACTGAATATGTGTTGCAAAAATACCCAAATGCTGAGTTGAGAATATGGGGCAGTAGCAGGGCAGGAAGAGGATATTCTTTAGAGAAGCCTGTGAGCATGGGGGTGGTGGCGCTTCAACAAGGACAGCAGAAAGCAAAACCTCGGCACTTTGCATTTGGAATGCAGTATTCAGTAGGCAACTTTTGAGAAGACAGATATGCGGGATATATATGATGAGAAGCAAGGAAATAAGGAAAGAAGAGATAAGGAAATAAGAATTGAGAGCAAAAGACGCTGCTTTCTGTATAATGCATTTTTGTCCAAAGGTCAGATTAGCTTTAAAAAATATCTACTCAGGAGAGGCACTGGCTCACTCTGTTCCAGATAACGGATGAGCCCTCAGTGGAGAGCCACCTGGGCCGTCGTCTGCAAACCCGGATATGCAGCTGGTCCGCGGACGGATGTGTATTCACTAGGGGTGGACGAGGAATAAAGGGGTGGAGAGTGAGGAGGGAGAGTTGCCAGAATTCCTAGCAGAGGTTTATCAAGACAAGAAGTTTAAGGACTCGAAAAGATCATTATTGCTGCTCTCCGTTAATCTTGGCAAATCAGGCATTCTTTGCCTTTTAGAAATGATTGTTCTGAAGTTTTGTTGTTTTTTTTTTTAAATCAAGAAGTCTACCACAGAAGGGGAAGAGTTCCCCCCTTTTTTCCTAGGACAGCATCCACATCCTTTAGGTGCCACTAGTTCATTCAGCACATGGCAACTATTCATTGGCACTTGCTCTGTGCCATGCATTGTGGCAGGGACTGAGAATGTAGCAGTAACAGGACAGGTGCTGCCCTGCTCACAGAGCTCACAGGTCAGTAGGAATGACAAATTACAAGCAAACAAGTCAGATACTTTCAGATAGGATAATCACTATAAAGGAACAAGATCTGCCAGCCCAGAGAATGACGTAAGGTGAGACATACTGCTCTCCCTTTTTACCACCCTCTGCCCACACTGCCTCACTTTAGTGAGTTTACCAAGTATCCCACCCTGCTGTCCAGACACAGGAAGGATCTGAAGGATTTGGAATGCCTGGGCTGGCTAAATCCCAGCCCACAAGTGGCTGGACTTTATGGAATCAGGAGGGCGTGTCTTTAGATAGAGCTGGGTTAAAATCACCACCACCATCTGAGTGATTGTAGAAGTTACTTAACCTCTGAAAAATTCTATTTTCTCCTCAAGATAAAAATAACAACAGCACCTATTCAGGTCGTGACAACCAGATGCAGGAAGGCATGTAATTACTAGCCCATTGGAGGAAGCCCTCAATCAATGGTGGCTGTTCTCCCTATTGACATAGATTCTGCTTTTCTTTGCTTCTAATTAATGGATGAGTTCTACACTTAGTATCATTGATGTGAGTTAAGAAAAGGTAGCAATCTTTGTTCTTGCTGGATCGGAGAGAAAGGCAGGAAGAAAAGCCCTTTGCCAAGGAGTCCGACCTTAAGCAAGATTGTCGCTGCCTTGAAGTAAATCGAAATCATTCGTCCTAGACCTGGGCTCTGAAATAGGAAATGTGTGCCTTTGCTTCAAAATCAGGCTTAGATTCTTTCCTTTTAGTGCTGAAGGCTCTAGGTGAACTTCAGCTTGCAAAGCTGAGGATTGCATTGTTCCTCCCAGTCACATTTCAGGGGTGCAGCCTGGTCCAGAATAAAGACTGCTGGGCCAGGTATAAAAACACCTGGGCTCACTCCAGCCCTGCCTCTCACAGCGCTCATGGCTTCAGGGAACTAACTTAAAGCTGTCGATTTTTCAGTTTCCTTCTCTAGAACGTGAAGATAATAGTAAAAGTGAAATAAAGCATACAGAGATTTGAAAACCGGAAAGGGCTAGGCAATGCAGAGAACCATGCGGATGATGTGCAACATGGGAACTGACCGTGGAAAGGGATACTACTGGGAGTGCTGGTGCATTGTTTGCTCTCCTGGGTCTTCATTCGTAAAGTGAACTCAGTACCTTTCTCATGGGCTGCTGTGAAACTTGAATGAGATACATGTAGCCTTTGGGAACAGGAGCACTCAGCATAGAGTGCATGCGACCTGAGTGTCACTGACACTGTTACTGTTGCCCTTCTCTGGCCATCTTCCTGGGCCCAGAGCTGAGCCTTATGTTTCACAGCGATAGTTTCTTACTCTGGAAGTGCAGAACAGTACAAAGAGCGGGGCTTAGCGACCAGATGGCTGCAGTTGAAGTTCTCCTCTGCTACTTATTTTCAGTTTGACTTTGGGTGACTTCTACATTTTCTCTGAGCCTTACTTTTCATAACTGTAAAATGAGGCTAATGATACTTTGCCCTCAATGAGTTGTTTTGAGGACAAATTAACACAACACATCTAAAGTGCCTCCATGGTGCCTGAAAGTAGTCAGAAATCAACAAATGGTAGCTATTAAATTTTCTGTTTGTCTATCAGAGAATATTTACTGACTTCCCCCAAAACAGATCAGCTACCGAGAACTTGAATGTGAACGTGCACAAAAACAAATTCCCATCTTTGTTTACACTCCCTAGTACCACTTTCATATACGAAAAAATGTTGCCACCAAGGCGTTGACCATGTTTCCTTTTTCACTAGGAGCCCTTTAAACTAATAGTTAGAATCCCATTTATTTCCACTAAATTTCTTTGCAAAATATCCAGCCTATATCAAGGACTTTGGTAATCCCATGTTTTTCAAAATAAGCAGGAAACTGTTTTCAGCCAATGGAGAGAAAAAAACAGCCTGACTCTCTTCCTGGAGTTGCCACATAGTATTTATTAATAGCTTTGTAAACAGGCTTGGACATAGTATCAGCTAGCTGCTCAAGATATTACAAAAGTTTAGGAGAAGTTGCTTCAGAAAAACAAGATAGAGTCATTAGAAATCTGACACTGGTCAATAGTGCATTTATTCCAAGTCTCCATAAATCACAAACCAATGAAACTTCTATTGTGATCACTGTTCCAGAGCTAAGGGGTGCCCCCTCCCCTCACACAGAAATTAAATACATTGAAGAAAGCCCAAGTTGTTTTTTTCTCTATGGATACAGAGGCTAATTACAAAATTTCCCAAGAGATAATACATATATTAAACCTTACTCGGCAGATGTGGCACACGATAAGTGAGAAACACATAACTTTGATTCGCTATTTAGTGCATGTTTATCTTTAATTATCCCTAACCTGGGAATGGGATAACTGCTGTTATCTGTTGTGTTTATTATTCATTTCTAGACTGACACCACATTTTTATTTTGCCCAACAGTCTCAGTTTAAGCTGCTGTCCCAGTTTAATGATTAATTGTTCTCCTTTTACTCCCGAAAGTGTCCTGGTACTTTTAAGTTTTTAAAAAATATATATATATTTTTTTTAGAGAGAGGGGAAGGGAGGGAGAAAGAGGGAGAGAAGCATGGATTGCTTGCCTCTCATACGCACCCTGACTGGGGACAGAACCCGAAACCCAGGACTGTGCCCTGACCAGGAATCCGATTGGCCACCTTTCGCTTTTCGGGACAACACCGAACCTATTGAGCCGCACTGGTCAGGGCCCGGGTGTGACCCTGGTACTTTTGATAGTAAATGATAAGGACTCCAACTTGCTCAAAATTTTATTTTATAAGAAAGACAGATTTAAGAAAGCCATTAGAGCAAAGGTAAAAGACACGAGTTAAGTGAAGCCAGTGAGAAGAGGAAAAGATTGGATTAATATTAAAAATGAAAGGATAAGGATGGTTATTGTAATCGAGCATCAAACTTAGTTTTGAGGTGCGTTAGAGCCAAGTCAAAAAGGGAAACTAAAACTAGTTCCATATCTCTCACTACGCAACCGAAGGAAAACAAAACAGTTTTTCAAAAGAGACGAACTTTTCTAAGAGGAAACTCCAGGAACCTGTCTCATGGGTCTTTCTAGAAGGGTCAGTAGATGACGTTAGTGACTGTGACTTCAATGACAATGTTTCAAAAGGTGCAGAGATATTCTCTGACGGATGGTTTCTCATTCCAACCCAACGGGATAGTGCTACAATTACAGTTCTGTAAAGTTTTTTCTAAGAAGAGATAGGCAGGAATAGAGTCCCTTTTCATAGTTTTCTGGGGGTCCAACCTGACTCAAATGAACCTACTATGTTAATTTTCAGAAACTCCCAACTGGTAATGTTGAAAATACCTTTTATTTGTTCATCATCGGTAACTTTGAACATGTAGCAAAACACTGCTGAGAACCTGACCCTTGTTCTTCAGAGTCTGTGATCCAATTTGGAAAGAGCCCTGGGGCAGCGGTTCTTAACTGAGGTGACTTGTCCCCCGAGGGACATCTGGAACCGTCTAGAGACGCCCGTGACCGTCACAGCTCAGTGGTGGCAGGAACGCGGATGCCCATGTGGAGACCAGGAATGCTGCTGGACGTTGGTTAATGCACAGAGCAGTCTCCCCACAGCCAAGGTTTACCCAGCCTGACAGGCCGATGGTGCTGAGGCTGAGAAAGCCCGCTCTAGGGGCTTACTGGAAAGGTCGAGTCTAGCTGGTATAGAAAGAAGAAAGCCTCACGGAGGAGGGGCTTTGAGTTACATTCCCCAACCCCACTCAGTGGAGCTGGAGGATGCATCCTTCCCAGGCTCCAAAAATGGTAGGAACAGAAGTAGACAGGTGAGAAGAGGCGAGGCATGTTGTAGGGAAGGCATTCACAGCCGGAGTTGTGTGTAAACTAACCAAGCTAGAAAAGAGGGTGAATCCATGTGGAGCAGTAAGGAAAAAAAAATGGAGAATACATGTGAATTTAGGGCAAACAGTTTCTGCTCTGATGTTATGCTCCAAGATCCTTAAATATTGCTAATGTTGTTTTTTTTTTTAACCACACAAATCAAAGGCAGCATAAACTTTTATGTTCACAAAGATCATCTCTTGAATACAGGCTTGTGGGGTATAGATGGATAGGCACATATTTTGCTTCCTCTCCCCCACACCATTTTTCACCACTTACATAGTAGAGATTCCTTGGAACTCAGTTTTATATCACATTAAATTTAAAAAATGTGTGTGTACGTAAAAATATAACCTATCAAGGCACAGAAAATTCTGAACCACTGCTGTAATTAATAGGACATTGTAAGAATCACCATTAAGAAATATTATTCTGACCTAGTTCACCGTGTCATGCTGCAGATTGTCTTTTTTTGTGAATCATGGAGCGACCGCTTTGTGAGAACAGACCGCAGAGTTGGGTCCCTCGACGCTAGCCAACTCACCCCTCAAAGTTCAGCCAGGAGTGGGACAAAACCTTCTCACCGTGTTGACATGTTTACTTCTGGCATCGAAAAATATGGCTGCTGCTGCCCAGTTCGGTTTTCCAGTCCATTCGAACTCCACTCTACTGCCTAGAGACATATATTTTATTCTTTCCTTTGATGATTCACAAATAAATTAGCACAATCCACTAAGCTCTGCCATCATCTCTGCGTTCCTGGAGAAATCCAAGATGCTGAAAAATGATTGAGATTTATTGTATCCCAATAATTTCTTCTTAAGAACCAAATAAACAGCACCAGCTAGTTTGTACACCTGACATATTTATTGCAGTGTTCCCTCTGAGCACTTCCCATTGTCTTGTGTTCTCACACATTGTTTTCACAAATTGTGTTTGGAAAGAAATTCAGGCCAGAGAAACAAGATGTTATCTTTTGGAAAGGATGAGGCCCCTCCGATGGAAGAGGATAATCCATTCAGAGGTCTGAACAGCCAATGTGCTCCAGTGGGTGAGATAAATCCAGGGGATCTGAATCCAGGATTTTACACTGGGACCTTGAAGTTAGTAGGAACCATTTAGCTGTGTTCCAAATAAACACAATGTATCATTATTATCATTGGATAAGCAGGAACATCTGTTAGTTCAATTTTGTTCTGTTTCCTTAAGGCAACCGGGCTACACTGAGACAGTTCTAATTAAGTCTATCACACATGGATGGATCGGAGATGGGTGGGTAATGGTGAAGCTGCTCCTTGATCATCTCTGTTTGAAAACAAGATTTGAAAAGGAAAAAAAACAAATCCCCCTGTTCATTTCAGAGGGGTCACATGCCTGGAGAACCCCAGGGAGACTGCAGTTTCTCCCTCTGAACTCCGTCAACAGAACCATTTTCAAAAGATGAGAATATTTTAGGCAGCGGGCCTTCTTTGTTTTAAAAGAAATGTACATGCTCTAAGTAATTATTTGGGGTGAGAGGAATCTAAATAAATACCAAGAAGTTATTCATCACCTCCTCTCCCCAGGTATCACTCCGTTCACACAAGATCCATAGCTCTCAACAGGTTGCATCAGCAGTTTGCATCAGGTTTCAGCAGCAAGGGGCTTTGAAAGAAGCTGGTAGTCCTCCCCCTCATTTTCCAGATAAGACATTAGATGAGTTGCCCGAGATCACACAGCTAGTAAGTGGCAGAGCATTCTCTGAGGCCAGGCCTGTGGGAGGCGAGAGCCATCTTTCTGTAAGAGCGTTCACTCATGTGCACTTACCGAGGACTTATTACAGGCGCAGTTACCGCACTGGAGGTACGCAGCCCTTGCTCTCAGCTTGCGTGCGGTTTGGCTGTGCTACATAGGACTTGGTCACAGTCACAGCGGGATGTGGAGGTTCTGCTACACCAAGTGTCCTTGTGACAACCCACACTTACCCCAGGCCAAAGAATTCGCTCTCATTGGTAATCACAGAGACCAAAGGTGTTAAGTTTCACATAGAAGGCCTCTGGCGGGTTTGTAAATGAGCTGATCACAATATGGTTAGAATTAGGAAAGCGTCATTATATGCCCCAGAGGCCGGGACATGTAAAGATACCTAGCACGCTGACAGCATCTTTCTGCTAGAATCAGTCAGTGATACCTCACTGGAGGTTTAGCAACGAGGGCACCCCAAGGGGGAGCTCTTCTGGTTTGGAAGTGAACTGAAGTGACTGGCTGATGGAACTCAAGAGCACAACAAGCCTTTAGAGCTGCATTTAGTAGTATAATCAAACAGGAAGATAACCAGAAAGCCACAAAGAAACCATTAATCCTCTCCACCCTGTATTTTTGTTGCCTGTTTAATGCTGATGAAATCCTGACATCATTTAGGACGGCGGGGGGAGGGGGGGGTTGTGCAGATTGGGGGGGGGGGGTGTTACACAATGTGCAAACATCACAGACATTTACCAAACAAGTTCCAAGACGTAAAACAAAAAAGATTTCCTCCTAGTTTAACTCCCAAAGGACCTGAAAAGCATTTCAAACGTGTCCAGTAAGACATTAAAAATAATTATTCCAGAGAGTAATCACTCCCTTGGTTGTTTTAATGTATTTTTGTCTACAAACAAGAGAAGTTTTCTAAACTGCTGGGTCGGCGTACTTTGAAAGGTCTCTAGAACAAAAGTACTTTGGGTGACCCCAGGATACCTGGCAACAGTAACCAAGGATGTGGATGAGGCTGAGAAAGATAAAAACAGATGATGCACTTTTTGAAGTCAGACCTGAAATATTGTATAATTAAAACAGAGTACAATGATGAAGCTTAGAAACAAAGAAATAATCCCATCAGGAAAATTAGCAAGCTTATTTAAAAGAAAGCTCAATAAGATTTCTTTAAAGTGTACTATAAAATTACTCTTTATGTTCCCCAGATGGCCCTGTGGGGTGACTTTTTTATGTAATTAGAATTAGCTTTCCTTCTTTCCTCCTTCTTCCCACCTCCTCTTTCTCTTCTTCTCATAATAATAGTTGTTATTATTTTTATTATTATTATTATTATTATTATTAGCCATGGTTACTGATTACCTAGGCTCTCTCATACTCTCTCTACTTCTCATACAACCATTTTAATTGGAGGTTATTACCAACATTCCTGAGATGCAGAAATAGGTGCTGGGAGTGTGGCTTGCCCAGCGTTACCACCCAGAATGTGGTGTCTCCCGAGCAGCGGCCATCATTTTGGATGGGGCAGCATCAGAATTCTGGAAGGAAGTGAAGTAGGAAGCCTACCCCTTGGCACAGCTTATCCTCAGAATCAAACTCACTCTCCCGCCCAGTCATGGCAAGGCCCACAGACCAAAGTGAAATGAAATTGCTTCTGCCACAGAGCCTGTTTCCACCAGTGTTTACTAAAGTTTGACCTACCCACGTCCTGTTTGTATCAAATTCTGGCATTCCCTGCTTCCTACAATGGCTGTGTCCCTGAAATTATTATTATTTTTGTTAAATACAGTGAATAATGGTGCCAGGGTACTGTGGGGGAGTTATGAAGTTGCTATTTCAAGGAATCCTAAGGCTGTTTTTCCCTTTCTGATTCATTCCGCTTTGCTCTCTCTTTCCAAACTTGAACTTTCATTTGCTAGGATTGAAGAGAGAACAGGGGCGGAGTGTTCAAGCACACCAGCATCGTGTCTAAATAAAGCAGGAGGCAGCTCAACTGAAGGGTCCAATTAGTTTCTAACCAAAGTGGCTCTCAAAAAATCTCGGAGCCGGGCCATTTCTGATGGTTACAGGAAGAAGAAAATGCACCTCTGTAAACCCCAAAGCTCATATGTATGAAGACATGTTTTCATAGGCACGCACACACACATTTCTGACATTTACTGAGCTGGCCCTTCTCACTTCCACCTTTTTCTAAAAAGCAATGTTTTCACACACCCTTTTACCCTTTCCCATCCACCCCACCCCCCAATCACCCAACAATCTCAAATTCTTGAGCTAAGAGGGAAAAAAAAAGAAGATAATTTCACAGGGGCACATTGGCACCTTCCAGTTAGACTAAAGGAAGAACTCCATCAAGGTAGACTTCCTGGAGCTTCTTGTGCGCTGGCAGGAGATAGGAGTTAATGAACTATCCCAGGCTGGGAGTCATGTGCTCCAAGGCTGAAATAGCTCTGCCTGGCCGGGTGCCTTAGGATGATGGCCGTGGAGCCTCAGGCAGGTATTTGGGATCACGATTTTTCTCAGAAATGCATCTTGGTTCCAGCTTCCCCTTTATCTCTGGCAAAGAGCATCATGATGTGGACCAAGGATGGCGGGTGGAACTTGGAACCGGCTGCCAGAGGACGCCCCACCCTGCCCATGAGGATCCCACCCAAAAAGCAAGAGCAGCCCTCTCACACCAAGCTGTGCATCCGGGGCCGGGCACCGAGCTTCCCTGCTTGGCTGTTTTCCTTCACACCCCTTCAAGATCCACCAATGAGGCTGTGAGGTTTATGAAGGTGGCACCCTGGCCATTTGGGTTGTTTGGTCCCTTTGAAGAGTGGGCAGCCCTTGGTAGACTAGTGACGGCACAATGATAATAATAAATAATAATAACCACCTTTTATTGAGCGCTAGTGAAATGACTGGCACTGCAATAAATATTTTCTCGGATTATGTCATTTGATCCTTGCAGAAACTCTGGGAAAAGAGTCATATAAACATCCCCATTTTATATGGGAGGCACAGAGTGCTGGTCATCTGTCCAAAGTTTCACAGCTGGAAAATCGCAGAGCTGGGATGTGGGCACAGTTTGATGGGATTCTAAAGCCTTTTGTCGCAACTGTACTGCCATCAAGAAGTGACACTGTCTGTTGATTACCCAGGCATCTGTGCCGGTTAGGTCCTGCAGGAAACAGGAGACACACTCTGATGGGGTAACTGAGGAATGTTTAACTAAGTGTCTATTTTTAGAAGTATGGGCAGGGTTAAGAGAAACCTACAAGGGGTGGTAAAGCCCCCAGACCCTAGACACTGTAGGGAGCCTGTTACCATCCCTGGGGCTTCGAGAGGGGCTTCGAGAGCGGCAAAAGAAGGGAATGCCTCCTGGAACCCAGATAGAGGAGCTGAAGTTGTTGCAGACCATATTACCATAATACTGACCGGTCAGGGGGTCAATGTGAGCTGACTTGACAGGGAACGAGCCAGAGAACAAAAAGCCTGACTTCGTTCTTCCTTCTCCCTTCAAGCTCTGCCAGTATTTCCTATTGGCCAAATCCTACCGGAAGTGGGAGGTAAAGGAGCCCAGTGAGGCAACCCATACGGGTCAGCCTCCTGGGACCATAATGAGGTGAAGACAGTTAGAGATGGACTTGGAAGGGGATTGTATGTCTAAAGATGACTTTAATTCTAGTCTTTTCTTAGCTGATATTTGGCCAGCTGTGTCATTATACATTGGAAATTATTTTCCCTCGGAATTTTGAAGACATTGCCTTTTGCCTTCTAGCTCCTAGCCCTGCTTTTGAGAGCTACAAAGCCATTCCGATTCTGGAGCCCACATATGAAATTAGCTTTTTCTCTCTGGAAGTTGATAGGATATTTTCCTCTTCAGGAGTCTCTTAAACTGCCCAGTTCAATTCCCAATAATCCTTGTTTAAAAGAATCAATCTATTAAACAAATTGTCCCAACACCTATTTTATAATGAAAATTTATAGAGACAGAAAAAGCAATTGTTTATCTACTTTTGGAAAAGTCACTTTTCCCTTAAGTGACATTTAGAGCCCGATCTAACTGGGCTCTAAATTTGAAAGTACTGAATTTGAAATTCTGTCTTAAAATACATTCTCTAGGCAAATCATATTAGAGATGGGGAGAAAAAATCCATGGTAATGGAAACATCCAAAATTATAGTCAGCATCTAAAAATTCTACTCAGCATCTAAAAATGTCTTAGTTGCACGATCACGTAAAAATAGTGTTGAATATGATAGGCCTAGGTTAGCACTAAAGAGTGTGTCTTTTCGATAATTACTTGGGGCCACAGATTCTTTAGAAAACAGACATTTCTCTGAGAAAAACATGTTATATTCTTAACACGCTTGTTATTCTCCATGAAGATATTATAGATGGAGAAGAGAGTGTCTGCTGTAGAAACCGCCCCCCTACAAGTGGTCTCTCTGGCACTGAACGGTCGGTGACAGACTCTATTACAGGTCACGGGCTCCTGACGGAGCCAGAGCTGGTTGGCGTGAGGCGATTCCCAGCCTGCTGAACACCCGAGACGAGACTGGCTCTCGGCCACGAGCTCGGCTGCACAGCCAGGGAGAGCTTCTTCCATCAACCTAGGGCTGCTTTGACTTACAATTTTTTAACAATGGAAACGAAACTGCTGCAGGGAGGAGAGAGAACAATGGTGTTTTGACAAATACAGTAAAGATAGAACTTGACTGACAACTCAGGTCAGATGGAAAATGAAGGCACAGGAAGACTGATGTTGGTCCGACTCCTTGCCAAGAAGCAGACTCTCTTGTGGGAGGTTTCCTCTGACCCAGGGAAGTGGCCCAACGGTGACCATTGGGATTTGGCAATTTTGTTGGCTATTTTCTGGCATAAGGGGACTTTTTTCTAGGACTTCAAATACAATTTGAGTAAAAGATGCACAATTAACCCATAGAGCCGTGGTATCCTTCAGACCTGAGGAAGGAAGAACCAGAGAGAGCTTGTGAGACTCCCTGAAAAATGCTGTTATCCTGTTTACTTGGAGATCGGCTAAGATGGCTCAGGGGGAGTCCGGCCTGTGGAAGCGGTGAGGCCAAAGAAACCTCCAGTTGCCCTTTCCAGACTTGTAATCCTCTAAAAATGGAAATTAGGAAGTATTCACTCATGACCTTGAAAAAACTGTTTATAAAAGTATATTATAATGTATCAGTAAAACGAGTTGGGGAGAGGGTTTATGTGAAAGTTCACGTGAGAAATGCAGCTATTAGCACGCATGCCATTCCCTACCTTGACCCCAGCAAGAATGTGTAAACTGCAACATATGGAACGTAGGCGTCGGCTGGGACGTTTCATCAATCTGCCTGGCAACGAGCATCGCAAGGCCCGTGTGTGAACAGGCCACAGAAAGGGAGAGACCCTGCATGGTGCATCTAACTTCAGGCTATTAACCAGCCCAGAATATGACAATCAAAAATTCCCAGACAGTGTTCTTTAATAATGTAAGATATTTTCTGACAAGATGACGCTTTTTCATGGGACCGAGCGCCGGAATGGGCAATATATTCATCTGTCCATCCATCCAAGAAATGTCTACGGAAGGCCTGCCGTGTAGCAGGCAGCACACTTAGGCACTGCAAGAGGAGCGCCGCCCCGCCGCTGGAGAATCTACAGCATGTCGGAAAACCGATATCCAGCAAATAAGAACAAAAGTAGCTTTATCATCACAGTTTGGGTAAGCGCTATAAAGGAATAGAACAGCCTACACTACTAGTACAGGCCCTCTCCTAAACTTCTACACCGAGGGTTCCTTTCACCCTCTGCCGTAGGTGCTACCGTTAGCCCCACTCTGAAGGTGAAGAACCAGAGGCATGGAGGTCTGCCTGTCTCGCCCAAGGTCACACCGCTAATGAGTGGCGGGCTGACGCTGCGCCATTTCATATAAACTGAGTGGGTGCTGATTTAGATTGGCAGGTTTAAAAAAAATGTCCTTCAGGATATAATTTCCAGCTGAGCCCAAGGACAGGTAGGAATTAACTGGGCAAAGGAAGGTAACAAGAGTCTTCCGTGATTAGGGAAATAGCATGTCAAAGGCCCTGAGGCAGAAGGAGTTGGCCTGGGAGACGGACTCCTTTGACTAGCGTGTGGGGGTAAGAGGCAAGGCTGAAAACGTAGGCAAGGGTCACAGCAGGTGGGGCCTTGTAAGGATCTTGAAAGAATCCTGAGCAAAGTGGGAGCTCCTGAAAGACCTGACTTTACCTGGGGCTCAGAGTGGCGTTGCTCTGGGCACAACCGCTACACCTGAGCAAGGAGAGGTGCCCCCAGTGGAAGACTGGGGCTGTCAATGAGTTGTTACCAAGTTGCCCCTGCTCCCCACCACCTTCTGAAGAGGTAAATGGATTCTACATACTTCTGTTTGTATCAGACCTCTGTCCTCTGGTGCAGTTATAAGACAGTGATGTCAAGAAAAGGCTGGTGCTATGAGGGTTTGTGTGCCCCAAAGCTCATACATTGAAATCCGATCTCAGGGTGATGGTATTAGGAGGTGGAGCCTTTGGTATGTCATTAGGTCACGAGGGCAGAGCTCTCCTGGCTGGGATTAGTGCCCTCATAAAGGGAGGCCAGAGAACTAGCTCACTGTCTCTGCGCCAAGGGAGGATACAACGGGAAGCTGGCAGTTTGCAACCTGGGAAGAGGACTCTTGCCAGAACCAGACCACGCTGGAATCCTGATTTCAGACTTCCAGTTCCAGAACTGTAAGAAATACATTTCTGTTGTTTTTAAGACACCCAGTGTATAGTGATTTGTTATAGCAGCCCAAACGGATTAAACCAGCCAGCGAATCCAAAAATTCATTCAGCACTGAGATTTGCTTAATAGTAACCTCAGTGACCACCATTCATTTTGGCATTGCCCACTGTGTGGGACCCCATTAAAGTTAAAAAGTGATCCCCCCAATTTTCGTATCCCTAAAATAGATACCCTGTTATTCTGTGCATTTTTAAAATTCTTTCATTTATTCATTCATCAAATATTTGCATATCTCTTCTGTGGCAGACATGAAAGATACAACAACATGTCAGACTGAAGTCCCTGTGCTCACAGGAGGAGAGTCTGGTCCCAGGGGAGTACGCTCACTACACAGTCGCAGCATCCCCTGTGGTAGGCAGAACAATGGCTACATATCCTAATCCCTGGAACCTGTGAGTATGTTACTTTACCTGGGAAAAGAGACTTTGCAGGTATGATTAGGTTAAGGATCTTGAGATGGGGAGATCGTCCCGGATTATCCTGGTGGGCTCAGTGTAATCCCAGAGTTCTTTTAACAGCAAAAGAGAGAGGCAGATGTGTCAGGGTCAGAGGAAGGTGTAAGGACAGAAGCAGAGTGAGAGGGATGCAATTCCTGGACAGGGGCCACAAGCCAATGACATGCAGGCAGCCTCTGGGAGCTGGGAAAGGCAAGGAAAGATTCTCCCCTGGAGCCTCCAGAAAGGAAGGCAGTGCCGTCAGCACCTTGATGTTAGCCCCATGGGACCCGTTTGGACTTCTGACCTCCATTACTAGAAGATAATAAATCTGTGCACTTTTAAGCCACTAAATTTGTCACAATACATTACACCAGCAACAGGAAACAAATACATTCCCCACTCCAGCCAGGGCCTGGCCCTGACAGACAGCTTTAATCTCTCAGTTTCCCACTGAGCTCAGATGCAGGCTCCCAGTCTTTCTCAACCCAGCAGCCCAAGGAGCTGCTCTCAATCAATCAGCGAGATGCAACTCACTTGCTGTCCTCTGGAGGCTGTACAACATGACACCACTGGCATTGTGACCCCTATGGCATTGCCACATACACATATTAATGACTTAGGTATCACTTGATAGTTCTTTCAGATTTGTGTTCCTAAACAGGTTCTACTATTTAATTACTGCGTATCCTCAGGGAATTACAGATGCCCAGTGCTTCAGTTTCTTCATCTCTGAAACGAGAGTAATGATAATAATATCTACCCTCTAGGGATGTGAAGATTAAGCGACTTTGATATTAAAACATGAAAAAAATAGTGTCTGATACACAGGAAGTGCTCAACAAATTTAATCAATGGGGATGATTGTCATTATTACTCCCTACAGGATTTAGCATGAGGCTTAAAAGTGTTCTGTGGTCATTCTGCTTCCAGTGTGGGACACACACTGGACAGGCAAGAGTGGGCGCAAATTGACAGGAGCTAACTGGGGGAAGATCGAATTAGGGTGAAGATGGTGGCAATGGAAAGAAGCGGGTGGACTTGAGGGATATCGCAGAGGTTCAGTCAACAAGGCCTGTGGACGAATTGCATGTGGCGGGGGGGCAGTGAGGATGTGCCAAGGATGAGAGAGTCAGAGGCTTATAACGACACGCTAATACAGCAGGAAATACATCCTTCTTTTGCTTTTCTGCTCTCCCTGCTTCCCACCTTTTCCTACTAAGGTACCTCTTTCCTTTCTTCCCATGTTAAAGAAACTTCAGAAAAATAAAAGCCAGGAGCAAAAGGAGAAAGCAGATATAGGCGTTGAACTATTGGGCAACAACTAGTTCAAATAAAGGAGACTTCTACCTGAATTTTGGCTTTTTAGTGCCAGTACGTGAAGAAAGCATCATAATTGGGCAGGAGGGGGTGTTAAGACAAGAGATGAAGCAGAAATAAACAGAATTTAAATGTTTCAATTGATTTAAAAAATAAATAAATAAAAGTGGCCGTGACCAGTGTGGCTCAGTTGCTTGGGCACTGCCCCACAAAGCAAAAAGTTGTTGGTTCAGTTCCCAGTCAGGGCACAGGCCTGGGCTACATGCATCCCATTGCGGTCTGGCTTGTGCCAGAGGCAAACCTATTCTCTCACACGTGGATGTTTCTGTCCCTCTCTTTCTCCTTCCCTTCCCGTCTAAGAATAAATAAACAAAGTCTTTAAAAACATAAATAATAAATAAAAGTGAAGCATAGGCAAATGGGTTTGCGTTTTTAATGCCTATAATGAAGTTGGGCTGGGGCGTAAGCCACGGGCAGAGAATGGAAGACAGGACCCACGTGGCTGTGCGGGGCATGAGAGGGGACCAGGGACCAAGGGATGGGGAAGAAGGGAACATTCTGAAGATGGAGGCAGAGAGATGCTTTCCAGCCCTGGGGTTTGCCACTCGCGACCATTTGAGCGCGGAGTGGACAGCGCAAGGATTCCATGAGACCGTGTTCGTGGGCCCTGTAAAGTAGGGCACTATAAAGGGGGTACAGTCCTTAGGAGAAGCCCATGTTGTACCCCACCGGCGCCACCAGCTTCAGAGTGCCTGAAGGGAGCCGCCTTCTCCCAAAAGTACCTTCCCGCCCTTCTGCTCCTGCCTCCCAAAGTGCCTCTTATTAAGGAGGAGTGTTTCGCCAGGAATTTTTGAACAGTGGAATTTATTTCTGTACGAAACAAAACACAGTTCTCCCCTTCCCCCCCTTTCTGCCCGGGTCTGTGACTTGGCTGTGCTTGGCAGAAGGGAGGCAGGAAAGGCACACTGAAATTGTAGCAAGCGTTTGAGCAGATTGAATTCAATTTTGGATACAAATGTCAAGGACCGTCTCCCTTGGCTTCTGCTCCTTGTTTACTGAGGCACGATGTGATGCTCCATTGGAAAGCATGCTGATAATGACACTGCGTGGGGAGCAGGGAGCCAGGGGCGGGCGGCTGAGCGCGGTAGGGGGAGGGGGGTCGACCTTCCCGAGGATGCCTGGAAGCCTCTGCCAGGCTCCTGCATGCGCGTTAGGACCAGAGCAAGAGTCAGAGACAGCTGCTCAAGTCCCAGCTTGGCCGCAGACCTGCTCTGTGGCCCCTTCCCACAGCCTAGGTTTGATCTTTCTGGTTCATAAAATAAAGAGACTGGCACGATTCATCTTTAATCTTTCCTTTCTGATGTTTTATGATTCTGGAGTTTGGAGCATCTACAGATCCTGGAGAGGAATGCCAGCAAAGAATGTATGATGAAATTTGGCACAACCACTTGGGAGAGTAATTGGGCATTAGCGTCCAGATTTTTTTAATAGGCGTACCCTTGGGCCCAGGGGTGTCAATTCTTGGATACATCCTGTGGAAATACTAGCATAACTATGCAAACACGGATTTTTGTAATTACAAAACACTAAAAACAATGTTCATTAGTAAGGAAGTGATCAAATAAACAGACTACATAAACCATTACAAAGAACGCAGTCCCATATGTACTGAAAGGAAAAATAACCAAAATGTAATTCTAAGTGAAAAAATTAGATTGAGTAAAATACATAGCATGATTACATTGTTTCACAAGTGGAATCCAGATATGTATAGTATATACTTGTTCAGTTGTGTAAGTACATGCAGAGCAAAAGGTCAAGAACATTCCACACCAAACTTAGCAGAGTGGCTCCCCCCAGGGCCACCAGCCCAGCAAGGCAGCCGCCAGCCGCACGTGGCTGTGGAGTACGTGGACTGTGGCGGGTACCACTGAGGGACTGGGTTTTTAAAATTCATTTAATTTTACCTACTTCACATTAAATTAAAAAACTGGTACTTCAATGATTGGACAACTTTTAAGTATGCTTGCAGTAACTTGGATATGAGAATCTACTTTTTCAACTGTATATTTTATGAAATCTAACTATAGATCAAGTATTTTCAATGAAAATTTAACCAAATTGAGACGTGTTATAAGGGTAAAATACACACCGGATTTAAAAGACTTAGTACAAAAAGTAACTTTCTAAATATCAGTAATTTTATATCTCATGAATAATTTGATAATGTTGCTTACATGTTGGAATAATACTATTTTGGATACATTAGGTTACATAAAATACATAACTCAAATTAATTTCGCCTCTTCGTTTCTCCTTTCTTTTTTAATGCAGTATCTAGGCATTTTTAATTACCTACTGGCTCACATTATATTTTCATTGGACCTTGCTGCTTTTGGGGACAGGGTTTGATTGAATTTTTACTGACGTATTTTTGTGTTGCTTGATTTCATTACAGTAAGCTTGGGTCACCTTAATGATTGACGAAGAATAGTTTTAAGTATTAAAATAAAAAGTTAGTTCCGACGGGTGTAGCTCAGTTGGTTGGGCGTCGTCCCGCCAAGTGAAAAGTCCCAAGTTCTGTTCCCGGTCGGGGCCCACGCCTGGGTTGCAGGTTCCGTCCCAGGTCAGGGTGAGCATGAGAGGCAACCAATCTATGATTCTCTCTCACATTGACTTTCTCCCTCCCTTTCTCCCACCCTTCTCCTCTCTCTAAAAATAAAATAAATAAAAACTCTAAAAACCTAAAAAGTCGATTTCAAGATTATGTTTTGATATATAAAGAAAACTGTTGGGGAAACGCTGCCTGTAATTGGTCTCCAGGGGGATGGCGTGTCCGAGTCTGAAATAAGGGTTTTGCCATCAGGATGTTACAAAATGGAACTCTCCGCATGGTGTCTCTGTGATTAGCCCGCATCTTCTCACTGCCTGACCCTTTTTTGGATGACTGCTCTCCTCAGCAAGGTTCCCTCTGCCTGACACCCATCCCAGCTGTGTTGGGAAAGGGTTGTTTCTCAGAGAGTAGGAGTTAGGCCCAGGAGGGTTAGAAAAAAGAGAGAACTAACCTATAAAGAAATCTCCCTTCTCTGCAGTTCCCTCTTTCTTCCGTGTCAAGATTTCCCAAAGCTGTGGGGATCTGTAGTTCTAGGTTGAACTTCCTACCTCTCTAACTGACAAGGCCAGGATGTTACTGTTTGCCACACAGACACGTCTGCATTATACATAAAGATGCCTGTGTTACACATAAACACGTGATGGCTGTAACAATATCGCTTTCAAAGGAGCACTAATCCGCTGAAGTCACCGAGTCAGCAAACATTTGCTTCTCCGTGTCTTGTGTCTGAGCTGTGTGTGAGAGAGGCAGAAAGTAGGAAGGAGGCAGGGAAAGGAAGGTCAGAGGGAGGGAAGGAGAGAGAGAGAGAATATGCACTTAAAAAAAAAAACCCTGTTTTGCAGAGATAGCTTTTAAAACTGCTCCTCTGGTTTCTTATTTGCTATGATGTCCTTCTCTTGCGCTACTTTGTTTAAAAAGTTGCTTATAATCTATTCTGTGCAAACTTACAGATATACAGATAGCTCAAACCAACATTTTGAGTATGAAGTGTTGGGCTTGACTGGATGTCACGGGTGACTTGGGCAGAGGATAATCAGCTGCAGTTCTCAAAGAGTTCAGGAGATAGCTAATTTGATGTCCCCCCCAAACCCTGCACTGCCCACACCATAGCTTGTATCTCCCCAGATATATTTGCCAGTGTTTATTTGTCTTCCTTGCTAGGCACCTCTATCCCCAGCACCTAGCTCAGGTGCTGGCAAATTGTAGCTCTTAAGAAAAGTTCATTGACTGACTGAACAAATGAAACTTACCATTTAAGGGTCAGCCATTGTCTAAAACATTAATAAAATTAGAGTTTCATCTCAAAAATGGACTTGTAAAAATTCCCATTTCAGCCAAGCTGGTGTAGCTCAGTGGATTGAGCGCGGGCTGGGAACCAGAGGGTCCCAGTTCGATTCCCAGTCGGGGCGCATGCCTGGGTTGTGGGCCAGGTCTCCGGTGAGGGCCATGTGAGAGGCAACCATACATTGCTGTTTCTCTCCCTCTCTTTCTCCCTCCCTTCCCCTCTCTCTAAAATTAAATAAATAAAATATTTTTAAAAATCCCATTTCATTAACACTATATTTACTAAATGCCTGTTATGGACTCAAAGTGGGTAACCAAAGTGAGCTTTTAAACCTACACACACACACACACACACACACACTCGCCCTGCCTTGTGCAGTTTACAGTCTACGGAGAGAGGGGAAAGCAGGAGTCAACCATAAATACATAAAATAAAAGTGTTGCAAACGCTAGCAAGTGTTTTGAAGGATACGATCAAAGGTGCTGACAGAGAGGAAAGGAGGGGGCCATGCCATCTTAGCCAGGCCAGTTTCCCTCTTCTCCGAGGAAGTGACATTTAAGCTGCAGCACGGAGGATGAGGAGTCAACCACTGAACTATTAAATAAGCAAATGGGGGACAGGCATGGTCATGGAGAAAGGGGAGAACCTTCCACACACCCGAGAGCAGTGTCCACTGCCTCTGTGACACGCTGCCCAGAGGTGCTGTGCGATCCCGGCTTGACATCATCCATTCGGGTATTGGAGCCCATGCTCATTTGCACGCCTGGCTGGGTGTCCGTGCCCATGGGAGCCCGTGTGCTCGGAGTGTGCTGAGGGTGGTTTCCCTTATTTGAAGGGCAGTGTGACCGTGAGGTGACACTCTGAGGGTGGACTGGGGGTATTTCACTCACTTCTCTCTTCAAGCCTGTCTCATGCTTCTTTACGTTGGCTTCTGAATTTCAGATCTGCTCTTACTGTTCAGTTCTGCTTTAAATACATTTTTGTTGACAGTAGTTACTTGTGAGAGGAGTTCTGGGGATTCACAAGGAAGAGGATTCTTACTTTTCACCTACGAGGTTTTTATAACTTATAAAACTAATAAACAAAATTGTAAATTTCATATGTAACTCTGTTTAATATGCCACCTTATGACCATTTCTGGGAATCAGTTTTTATCTTTTTTTCTGGTTATCAGTGCAATACAAGCTCAATGCAATTAGATTTGGAAAAGTCAGGAAAAAATAAAATAAAATTTGTCATAACTTAATCACCGAGAGATTACTACTGATAATTCCCTAGTATATTTCTTTCCCAATGCCTTTTTAAAAGTAGGACCAAATTCTACTTGTTAATTTATAACTAGCTTTTTAAACTCATTACATGGCAATAAACATTGAGTTTTTCTATGGGTGTATCACAATTTAAGTTAACCAGTTCTCTTTTGATGGACATTTAGATCGTAATTTTCACCATATTAAAATTTCTAATTAAATTTTTATGAAATATTTACGTGCCTGTCATCACCCATGGGTTTTACTTGATTCCTCAATATTCAGCAAACAACAGCAATCTTACTTGGTAATTAAAAAAATAAGCTTTTCTTTGCAATATAATCAAGTATTTCAAGCAATGTCTCACTGGGTGCAAACTCAACATATGAAAATCTAGACTACAAATCAAATTCAGCACTGTTTCTTAACTTCACTAAAAAAAATCTAAATAGAAAATTTCCCTCTTTCGGTTAAAATATCCCTTCAAAAAGCATCAGCTTCTCAAAAGTTTGGTCGTAAGGGGTAGGGAGGGATTCTTCTGAAGTTATCTACTGTTTTGAGATGACTTGCCCCAGCCCATTACTTCCCAACACAACAGAACAGTGGCCAGGGCTGGACCCTCTTCGTGCCAGATCGGCCTGTCTGTCTCCAAGCCAGCAAATACACCGAGATCCCTTCCACCCTCACACCTGACCCTCTCCTCAGTTCCAATCCTGTGATTTCCAAAAAGATTATTTTTTGTTTCTTTTCAGCTAGAGCAACCTGCTCTCTGAAACAGGCTCTTTACCTAGTGGGGCGATTACTATTGGGAGTGGCAGCTGCCTTCACAAGCAGGAGCTGCGCTGCTTGGGTCGGTGATTCTTAGTCTTTTCTGAGTGGCAACTCTCGCAGCTGCTCTTGCGGCGTGAAGAGCAGCACCTTTCCTCCAGCACCTTTCCTCCAGAACTCCCGCCGTCACTCGGCATGGTGGTTTTCTGTTGCAGGTTCCGTTTTCCCATTACACCTGAGGCGACCTTTTTTATGTAAGTTGCATGTCCTGGTATCGAACACCAAACACATTTCTGGATGTTGGTTTTAACTTTCCCCATTGAATTTTTCTTTATAGAACAAATGGTCTAACCACAGGCATGTCTTTCTTTTATATTTAGGGGAAAAAACTGCCTTTTCAAAAAGTAAGTTATAACTAGAAAACTTTTAGAAGAAAATCTGCAAGATCTAGAGCTTGATGAAGAGTTCTTAGTCATTACACCAAAAGCGCAATCCATAAAAGAAAAAGCAATCTATTAATTAGATTGCATCAAAAGTAAAAACAAAAAAAAAAAAGCTTTTGCTTTGCGAAAGAAGGGGAAAGACAAGCTAGCCGGGGAAACATATTATTTGTGATGACTGCACACTGTCATCTCAGCGGATGGGAAGGCTTTCACTGAGCCCTTAGATCTTAGGATGCACCAGGCCCCGGACCGAGCCCTCCACACTTATCACCCCGCTTCGATCTCACAGCGTCTTCAGTCAGGCAGGAGTTGTTACTATTCCCATGTCAAGATTCAGAGGCAGAGGCTGAGAGTTTTGAGATCATATCACCACTGAGTAGCAGGGTCAGGCTGCAACACAGACCTGCTCATCATTCAAGGGCACTAAGAGCATAGAGTCTGGAGCCAGACTTCCTGGGTTCAAATCCCGACTCCTTCTTTGTTGGTTATCGGACTTTGCCTCCATTTCCCTACCTGTAGAATGGGGTTAATAGTGATAGTTCCCTCATAGGGTTGCTGCAGACACGAGGTGCATGAAGCTGTGTGCAGCCCGAAAGCTCCACGCCCGCCCGGCGCACAGTGAGGGCCGTGTGAGTGATCACTGTTCTCACGGTTGTGCTTGTTGTTTTTATACTCACTCTTAAAAATGGGACAGAGAGGCAGGGGAAAAAGCAAGTGACCCACAAGACATCATCCCATGTGGTCTCAAGAGGTTTCTCCTGGCCGGTTCCACAAGACGCATTGCCTCCAGGAGCAAAGTGAAACCAGCCATTGCCAAAGCCAAATTCTGCAGGTCAGCATTAAGTTTGTATTCATAGGAAAGGCGGTAGGGAACAAGGACAACTCTTTCCTGTAAGAGCCAGCAATGGGTTTCCTTTGAAGAAGTGTCACATGGTCACCCAGAACCTTGCCTTTTATAAGTGTTTAGGAATCTCCGGTGGTTATATTGTACGTACCTCTAATGCCACAATGTGCCATGGACTGACCACTCCCTTTACTACAGGAAATACAGCCATTGGAGAACCCATTCCAGAAACTCCAGAACCAATCCAGAAAACTCATCTTTAAGATTTTGTTTTTTGCCCTGGCTGGTGTGGCCCAGTGGATTGAGCACCAGACTGCAAAGCAAAGGGTCGCAGGTTCAATTCCCAGTCCAGGGCACATGCCTGGGCTGCAGGCCACATCCCCAGTGGGGTGGGTTGCGAGGTACAACCACACTTTGATGTTTCTCTCCCTCTCTTTCTCCCTCCCTTCCCTTCTCTCTAAAAATAAATAAAATCTTAAAAAAAAGATTTTGTTTTTTGAGGACAACACCAGGTCCCTAAAGGTACCAAAGGGTAACATGAGGCATTACCTGCCTGCCAGAGACTGGTTACACATGTCAGGAGCCCTGGAGCGGAGGCTTTGTTACCTCCTCCAAACTGGTCACAGTCATCCAGCAAACAATGGCTCCCATCGGGGCCGTAAGAGAGTTCAGTTTGTGATCCCAATCAGCAGCCCTGTGAAGGCCCTCTCTCTGGGAGGCCCTACAGCTGCCTTTTGAGATGGGGGCTGAGGGAAGATGAGCCAGGCTTAGCTGAACTGGGTGGGCCTCTCAGAACTCAGGGGGCTACAAATAAAGGACTCTTTGGACAGAGCTGTAAGACTGTTACCGCCAGCAAAGGACCACGTGCCAGATTGATAGCTCTGAGTCCCTGACACAAACCCCAGGCTCTCATGGCCTTTAGGAAGGCCAGGGTCTACAGCTGACATGGTTTAAGAAGGAGAAGTTCTTACCAGAATTCCCTGAGTCCAAGGAATGCCTCACTGGGGAGGATACAAATCCACACTTAGGACTTGTGTCCAAGAGAAGTGCCCTTGGAATCCCCAGGCTGTGCCTTCCCCCCGCCCCCAACTTTATAAAGTCTCATAAGTGTTTTGGATTTTAGGATGTTATCTGGATGTGGTTTTACCTGCATCCTTTATCCCATTTGCTTGGGCACTATTCTCCATGGCACGATCACCCAATTGAGCCCTTTATTTTATGATGAAGAAACCGAAGTTCAGAGTCACACCGCAGTATAGTAATAATTGCCCAGAACCCAAGACCACTGACCTTACTCCACTTAGCTACCCTCTGAGCCACTGTGCCAAAACACAATTTTTATAAAGTCTTTCTATGCAGATCACTCCTCCTCCCTCTCGTTCACAAGGCCAGCAGGTCGCCTCCCTGCAGATAATTCTAACCACAAAGTAAATCAGAGCACTCTGAAGCAGTCTCACCATGAACTGGAGCTTCTGCCGCATGAAGAGGAACGATTCAGCATTGGTTCAGGTACAGGACTGATTCAAAGGCTCAACAGAACAACCCTGCTGATTCAGAATGACGAGAGAACAGTCTCTGATTATCTAGTGTTTCTGCTCATGGTTGTTGAATGAATGCGTGTAAGGAGCATTGAAACACAATACCAGCAATTCTACCCAATTTAATCCAATCTTTCTTCCCTTAGAACATCAAGGTCATCATAATGAGAACAGATTCCCACTCTGGAGAACTCAACCAATAGAGAACAGGGCTTGGCAACCTTCCCTTGGGGGTATTTTTGGTAATTTGCTGACCCTGATGCAGAAGGTGAGGGTGTCTCTGTCTGTCTTTCTCTCTCTTTCTCCAAGTAAGTCCTTCATATCAGTTTGCTTACATGTCACTGATCCCTTTCCCATAAAAACATCTTGAGGAGTATACACACACAAGTCTAGTTATCTGAGTCTCTGGCTGACTGGGATGTAGTCACCCGTTGATAGGACATCACACAGAGGCTTGTGTCTCGAACGCTTCCCTTGCATTCTCTATTAACAAGACTGAAGACACGCCATGGGTCACTGGGTCCCTTTTACTTCATTTAGGCTCACGCATGCTCCGGCCAAGAGGCAGAAACCTGCCCACTGATACAAGCGGCAAGCGGACAGAACAACTTGGCTGGCTCAGGAAAAATGAAGTCAAGTTTTAAAAATTATTTTTAAATAGTCAATGACCCGTTACAGTTTAAATTAGTCCTTTTTCTTTTTTGAGCAGACAAGGGATTAAAACACAAAAAATAGTTAGCAGAGAAGCATGTTTAATAAACTAAATAACAGAAACTCTTCATGGCACCATTTTTTAATTTACTGCTTTTCAACTTAAGTGAAATGTTTTTAAAGTTTAAGTCATTTGTAAGGCCACAAATCATGTTCATCTACATCCAGGTCAGTACTGCTGACTCATGTCTAAAAGGCTTGGTCCTCTTGAGAAGAGTATCCTTTACTCTTTCTCAAGTACCTTTTCGCACGTTTTACCTGTCAAGAATCACACCAGGTTTCAGGGCTACAAAGGCATGGGACGCGCGCCCTGCCCATGGGGACCCACAGGCTCCACACTTTCTCACCCTCGCTATCATTCTGCTTACAAGGACACCAATCTAGGCTTTCTAGATGATCTGTTTACACTTCACATGTTTCTCTCTAGGGTTTCTATACCCTCGCTAATGATCCTTACTTCAGTTTGCCCAACCTCTCAAAAAATCCTGCTGTAGTTGCTTTTTTTTTCTTTCCTTAACTTGTTTTTGCCTCAGGTTCTTTCTCTGGTGCTGGCCCTCCATCTGAGGTGAGGAGCTAAACTGACAAGGGTCTGCTTGTCTCTGGCTCCTGACGGTGGGCTCACTGGTAAGGGCTTCGTTATGTCTCATCTTTTCCAAATTTGTTCTAGCTCATTTATCTCTAGATTGTTTCCTTTTCTATTAGTAAACCACCATTATTATCCACTAAAACATTATTGCAATAGTGGAGGAAAAAACCCACCAGAAGTAATCTGTATCTGCATCTGTAGGTAGTTGGTTAAAGAAACTGTGGTATATCCATACAGGGGACTCCTCTCTGTGACATCAGAAGAATGAGAGGTCTCTTAAAAAGTTGAACTTAAGCTTGGCTGGTGTAGCTCAGTGGATTGAGCGCGGGCTGGGAACCAAGTGGTCCCGGTTCGATTCCCAGTCAGGGCACATGCCTGGGTTGCGGGCCAGGTCCCCAGTGAGGGCCATGTGAGAGGCAACCACACGTTGCTGTTTCTCTCCCTCTCTCCCTCCCTTCCCCTCTCTCTAAAAATAAATAAAAATAAAATCTGAAAAAAAAAAGATCTCTTTATAAAAAATAAATAAATAAATAAATCTTTAAAAAAAAAAGTTGAACTTAACAAAGCAGAGATTAGAACGGTGGGTACCAAGGCTGGGGGTCGGAGGAAATGGGACGATGTAGGTCAAAGAGAACGAAGCCTGACTTATGCGGGATGAATAACTTCTGGAAGTCTCTTGTACATCGCAGTGACCATAGTTAGTACTAGTGTAGCGTACTCTTGAAATTTGCTGAGAGTAGATCTTAAGTGTTTTCACCTCACACAAAAAATGGTAACCGTGCAAGATAATAGGTATACTAATTAGCTTGATTGTGGTGACATTTCAGGAGGTGTATGTGTTATGTGAAAACAGCGCACTGAGCACCTTAAGCAGACACGATTTCTGTCAAGTATACACCTCAGTCTAGCTGAGGGGGAAATGCGAGGTCTATGTGAGCAAGTACCTAAGACACATGAACAATATTACGTTGAGTGACCCATTTAAAAATACATGTGTGAACGTGGACATGAATGTTTGACGTGTATCTGAATACACACGTAGGGTCAGAAAGGAAAGAGTTTTAGGAGAAATGCAGGTGTTAGCTGTGGGGAGTTTAGGGAGTGAGCTGGGAGCTGGGGGAGAAGCAGGTGAAGGAGGAAATGTCACTCTCTACACTTCTCTATTGACTATTTTGACAATGAATAGATATACTTTTGTAACACATAAAAGGAGAAATATAATGTTTTCCTAGATGTTTTAACACTATACATTTTTCTAGAATTGCATAGCTATGGAGTTTTCGTTCACTTCAAGGACACACTTATCTCCTCTTTTTTATAGCTTTGGGGACCTAAGGCCCCACTCTGATCAGTGTGTGCCCCTCCTTCCCTATCTGCTGTCCTCCAGGCCCCCCCCCCCCCTCCCCCGAGCTCCTGGCATAATGAGCTGTTCAGTTACTTGTAACTTCCAGGCCACCTGCCAGCTTTGTAACATACCCCACTCGCCAGTTGCAAGTTGTATCATTTTTAAGCTGGGGTGTGCATCTCCTGCAGAGCTCCAGAGCATTCCTGCGGTGGACAGAGTGTGGGCAGCATTTCACTGGGCTCTGCAGAGTGCATTTCATTCAGGCTCCTCACACACTGTCCCTGGAAATCTTGGTCACATGATAGGTAGACTTAACCCTGGAGAATCTACCCACCAGGCCCTGAAAGGAAGCCACAGAAGCATTATTCTCACCCTCCACATCTGGAAACTGAGGCACCGAAAGTTGACTGGGGCCGCCTAGGTCACATGGCAGATTTAAGGTAACGGGTGTGTGGAAAACATATTGGGTTCAAAGCCCGGACTCCCAAGTACAACTTCTTGCCACATTACATTTTCTTTAAGCATATTTTTTCACTCTTTAAGCCCATTTCCTTGTTGATAAAGTAAGGATTGTAACCTGCCTCCCAGAGTGGTGCTATTACATGAATGTAATTTTTTGCATACCGTAAACTGTGTGTGTGTGTGTGTGTGTGTGTGTGTGTGTGTGTGTGTGTGATATACAACAGGAGGACCAACCACCAGAAAATTAGATAGGAGCAGTCATAGCACTGAAGCTGCATATATATCTAGATTTTTGTTTAATTTTCTTATGCCCCAAACACAAAGTTTAAATTTTCTTTCAAGCACCTTGGAAGCCATTCCTTTACCTTGAATAGTCTCATTCTTCCAAGTTTTTTCATACGTCTCTGGGCCCTCTCTATGTCCTCCTTGGAGAAGTGTCTCTTTAAGTCCTTTGCCCATTTTTTAAATGGGTTGTTTGTCTTCCTGGAGTGGAGTTGTGTGAGTTCTTTATATATTTTGGAGATCAAACCCTTGTCCGAGGTATCATTGGCAAATATGTTTTCCCATACGTTTGGTTCCCTTTTTATTTTGTTAATGTTTTCTTTAGCTGTGCAGAAGCTTTTTATTTTGATGAAGTTCCATTTGTTTATTCTTCCCTTTACATCCCTTGCTCTAGGGGACATATCGGTGAAAATATTGCTGCATGGAACATGTATAAAGACACATGGACAAAGCCAAAGGGGGGTAGGATCAAGGGTAGGAGGTGGGTATGGGTGGTACAGGGGCAGTGGTGGGGGAAAAACGGAGACAACTGTACTTGAACGACAATAAAAAAAAGTGAAAAAATAAATTCCTATTTTTTTCTATACCCTAAATGTTTCTCCAAATGGGTTTTTAAAGGAGCACGAAAGTATCAGTTCCACGAGGAAGGCAACCATACGCTACCAGAATGCTATGCCCAATTGGATAGCACTCTAAAAGCAGATTAAAGTTGTTTCAAATGCTTTAAAGAGGAGGAAAAATCTAATCCCCCAAGGCTTCCGTTAAATCCATATTCCTTAATTTCAGAAAATTTCCCAAGTCTTTTAAAAGGCCCAAATATCATTTTACAGTTTAGAAGTAGTAATGAAGAGCATTTTCCAAATGTTTAGAACATTCTTCCTTCCTTAGGAAAGGACCCGGGAAAGCTGGGTCTGCCTCATAAAGGAGCTGGCCCCGGTGGGTAGGGCCTGACTCAGGGGTGGCTGATGACTCCCTGGGGAATTCCGTAAAGAAGCAGAGTCAGGCATTTCCCTGTTATTTCTGGGTGAGATTCACGTGTCTGTCATTGTGTGGAAGAACGCCCAGTCCCTCCACTCGGTAACACTGAAGGAAAGAAAGTATCCAAATGAGAAGAAAAACAAGGCTGGTTTGCAACAGAGGCAAGTGAGACCATTTTCACTGCTTCAGAGAACTGCTCTTCTCAAGCTGTCTTCACCTGCCAGAGAGGCAAACTCTTTTCCTGAAGCACTTTTCCAGATTCTTCCATGGCTGAGAACACAGTTATAAGAGCCCAAATGACAACAATAACTATTATTGAGATTAACTAGGACCCAAGCACCAGGCCAAATATCCTACATGTAGTATCTCATTAAATCCACTCAGTAGTTTTGAGGCAGATACTATTATTAGCCCCATTTTACAGACGAGCAAGTTGAGATCTAAAGGGCTTGATCAGGCAGCCAAGTGATGCACAGCTGCTCTGTGATTGGGCAGGCACTCAAACCCAGATCTTTCTAACTCTGAAGTCACGTTTAGCCAGAATACTGCACTCCTTCTGGAATTTTACTGTAATTAACAATAGCTACCTGTGTCCCGGCTAAGTATGCTAAGCGGTTTACATGCTTGGTCTCATTTAAAGCTTCCCAGTATGTTTAAATGGTATAAACTACCTTGACCCTGGAAATACTTTGCGTCTTTTCTCATTTTTCTCCTATTTTCTTCCCCCTCCTTCCTCAGCTCAGAGATGTTAAATGCATTCCCATTACGTTTTTACCTTGCCTTCAGCCTGGCCTAAAATGCAAACTGTGTAGTGAAGGGCGAAAGGTACATCTTTTTAGGTGTCTTCCACTTTAGCCTGAGGGGAAGGTACAGTGCCCCTCTCTGCTCTCTGTCTTCAGGACACCTCACCATGGACAGTGCCAGAACGGTGACCTCAGACCACAGCTCGAACGCTGATTACAAGTAATCCGGCTCCAGAGGTGATAGAGTGTCCTTTCTTTAAAAAGGAGATAAAAATAGCCAAGAAACAACACTTTACTTAGTTCTCTGAAAGGTTGGCCTCCTTCCAGGATAGACTTATGTACTTTTTGTACTTGGAGGGAAAAAAGAGATGGGATTTGATCCAAGAATGGTCCTACAAACGAGAGAAATATGGAGCAAGCAGCTGGAGCAGGGCAGCCAAGTGGTACCACCAGCTGCAGGCCCATTAATTAACGCTCCCTGGTATGTAGCAGCTCCAGTGACCTTGATTCTTGTTGAATTCACAGAGATAATTTTTACAGAGCCTCTACTTTTCTCACTGCGGTCTATTTATCCAAGGAGTACCTTGCATATTTCCTCCATCTCTCCGAGCAGTAAATTTATTCTAATTGCAAAGAGATACAGTAAAAGCCTGATTGAACACTTGGCGGTTTATAGAGATTTATTTCTGGGGCTTAAGGGGGTTTTTAGAGTGTGTGACTGGAGCGGGGTTGAGGGGAGCTGGGGGACGGGGCCCAAGAGAAAATGTAGATTTAATAGATCTATAAAACGACCCCACTGTAGACAAATGCTTATTCCAAAGAAGCTCCAACAGCATGACCCGAACCGGGGTCTGTGACAGGCACCCGGCATGAGGCATCTGAAGCATTGCATATTTCTCTTTGGGTTTTCAGGTCTCCGTATGAGATTTGTTATTCCCCAGGCAGAGGTGGGAGAGAGGGAATCTGTTTTCCAGAGGGAAGAAAGCATATTTAACTACACATTTCTAAGGACTAAAAGCCAGGAAGAGAGACGAACGTAAACCTCCAGCACCTGCCCTTCACATCGCTCTGCCTTTCCTCTCACTAGCTTGAAGCTGAATTCTGGGTTTTAAGCCTAGGATCCTGGAAGGTGGACCATGAGGGCCTGCCCTTTGCACCATGATTTTCTGCACGAGAACCGGCAGCCTTGGGGAGCCCAGTTATCCCAGGTGCTTCCAGGCGATAATGAAACAGAAGGACACTATCCTCTGACGGTCTTCTGCTCAGAGTAGGCTTTGCACACACACACTGCTGAACTTTTCCACGCAATCCTCTAGGCTTTGGATCCCACGAGTGACATTCATCTTCTTTGCAGCTGCTTTGCAGGTTTTGCTGAGGATGAATTTTAGGACTTTCAACTGTTAAATTTGTTGTATTGTAAATCAAGTCCCTGCACTACAATGGAGACGTTTGTTCTGGAGGAAGAGGCTGAAAGGACAGCGTCTGATGTAGATGTTTGACCAGAGTCTAATGGGTCAGCAGTTTTGGGGCGTTCTTTGCGTGTTTGCTTTTCCCCCCAGAAATTGGCACAAGGAGACTTTAGGTAACCATTTTTAACTTGTTGATCATGAAGTTTAACCCTCATACAGAAAAAAAAAAAAAGGTAGCTCAACAAGTTGTGTTAAAGTTAACACCCAAGTCAAAAAGTATAATATCGCTAACTCCCCCACCATAGCCTCTCTCTCAGCCATTGAGATCAAAGGCAAAGAAACGACTCTGTTCTCAGCCAATGAGTGTTAATGCACAGTTCTGTGGCTGCTTCCAGCCAGTGAGCTGAGCTCTTCACTACACTCCTTGAGCTGACTGCGTACCACCATGCGTCGGTCTTTACTCCACTCTGGCCGTTACTTCCCTTTCTGCCGTTACTTCTGTGTTCTGACAAACAGTTTTACCCAGACCTGCTGACCAAAGGGTATGTAGGTCATAATACCAGGCCTACCACAAAGAAGTACGAGGGGAGACTATTGTGCTAGATGTTTGAATACAGGTTTTCCAGAGGCTGTAGATTCTTCAAGGCATTGGGTGGAAAAGCAGAGGGTCTAGCTCAGCAGGCAAAGAGGGACAGGTGGGAGTCCTTTGGTGTTTATAGGGCTTCCTACAGGTCAGTGCAGCTCAGAAGCATTGGCCAACAAATGTCTGAACAGGAGCTGTTCAAGCTGTTCAGCCTTCAAGACTCATCTCAAATGCTATTTCTTCCATGAACTCTGACCTTTGAATCCCAGTAGCATTTTATTTGAGCCTTTCTCAGGACACTTTTTAAAATCAGGCACAAACGGAAGTTAATATGCCTTTTCTTAACCCCTTCCCCTCCCCACCACTGTTCTTACCCTCTCTCGGGAAAAGTCTGGTCTCTAACTCGGCGAAGCTTGTCGTGTGGTTCCTGTCGTGGTAACTGAATGTAGTAGGTGCTTCGTGAGTGTTTGTTGGAGCCTACTGGTCAGTCTTCTATGGGTTTCAGAGACCATCGGTTCTAAAAGATGCTCCCTTCATAAGGTGCTTTACAGTCAAACCCTCTTCAGAATGCTGCCGTATGGTATTATAGCTCCTTTTTGGAGATCCACAGTTTACTTTGCTTAAACTCAGCACTTCCCAAAATTATTTGACCACAAAACAATCCCTTCTACCTTTTACTCCATGACTATCCCAAGAGACTGCTGTTTCTAAGAAAAAAAATATTTTCAAATACTACAGAAGACGTGACTTATTTGAGTGCCCAAGCCCTAAAGTCAACATTCTTGGGTCATGCTTCTATTAACAGCTAACCACATAATTCATTTGAAGGCATTGATCCCCGGGTTCCTTGTCTGTGACATCATAAGCAGGCGGCCCCTTCTATCTCTGAAGTTCTGTGAATTAAAGAGCATTCCACACATATTAAATTCCTACCATATGGTGGTGCTGCCATGTGCTGGGCGTTTAATGGAGAGCAAGACTGGCACAGTCACTGCTTTCATGGAGCTACCAGCTGAGAAGGATTTTCTAGACCTCACTATTAGGACATAGTTTTCTGATTTCCAGAATCAATTTTTTTCCCGTTGTAAACTGGTAATTTACTGTCTCATTTATTGCATGTATTGGGTAGCATAAATCTTTAGAACTTAAACTTATGGTCTATCTTGGCTTATGAGTCTATTTCACATGGGAGTTCTGTTTAAGAATCACTCATTTAACAGGATCGCTTAGGTGTATCTAGTTTTTCAGTTTTCATATTTAACTTTTTTTGTTTTGATTCCATTCTCTGTAGTTTAAAAGGCAAATTCTAATGATATGGCATCAACTGAACACTATTGTATGTAGACACTGTTCTAAGCACTTTACACATATTATCTCATTTAATCTCTATAACCACCACAGGATCCACATACTAGCACTACTCCCATTTGTAGAGGTCAAATAACTTGTCCAACGTCACACCGCTGGTGAAGCTGTGTGCCAGCCCCAGGCACTGTGGATCCTGAGTCTGCTCCCTGAACTCTAACACTAAACTGCCACTATTCTTAATAGTCAAAGATTGTCCGGTAGGTTTTCAGTGGGAAGTTCAGGGGTTAACAGCTCTGAAGAGCTGAACAATCATGTGGGACTTTAAAATGTCTAAATCTAGCCAGGTAATGTACTGAGGAGGCAATGAAAAATTAAAAGCTTTTTGTTTTTTTGGCTGAGCACTAATCTTCGTGGTTATGAATATATCCACACGCCAGAGAACACTGCACTTTAGATAGTACGTTAACATAAAATTGTTGGTACGGTTTTCAACCTGACAGCTCTGTGTGCCTGATATGTTTTCTGAAAGTAATTTTAAAGATAAGACTTTACTCTCCGATCTGAAATAGTCTCTTTAAAGATTTCCAACACCATACAGTATTTATGTAGTTGTATCATTTATGTGGAGAAAAGCTATACTTTTATGAGTAGAGGAGTATGTTAATCATAAAACACTGTATTGTCAGAAAAAGAAACAGAATACAACCAGGAGATGCCAGCCACACAATGTCAGTGAGAATTCTTGGCATTTAGTTTTAGAAGGCACTTTGCATGGAAATGCATAAAATATAAACAGAGTACTTTATCTAGGATATGACAAGAAACTTCAAGATTGTAATGTGCATTAAATTAAGATTCCAAACCTATCCTTTCAAGTTGTCAGCCAAGAATTTGTTTTTATAATTTCTTGGCAGTTGGCAAACATCTAGACTCTACTGGAGATATCAGTTTTCACACCGAAGGTCCTAGTCCCACTGTGTGCAACCTGCTGGTGACCTTGACTCAGTTGCTCCCCTCCGACTGAGCCCAATGGAATGGGCTGGATCTCTCAGGCCCCGCCCGGTTCACAGTTCTGTGGTTCTAGCCTATGAATCATGACATAAACGCCAGAAAAAGTGCTTGCTAGAGGGAATGGAATTTTTAAACATGGGCAATGTAAGCATTTTCAGACGATCAATCTTATAGTCAGCTATAAAGAGAATGTAGGCCATGGCAGCCAGGTCTATTAGTGATGTACTTGGTTTTGGTGCGGGGAGCAGCTGCTGCGCTCCGTTCCTTACCAAGCACCTTCTGCAGTTCACCGAAACAGTCCATCCATGGGCTTCCTGGACCTCCCTGTGCGAATAGGGTCTGAGAGATTCTGGGCAAAAGAAGCCGTGATCACAACCACCATGGTCCGTGAGACGACTCTGAACAACCCCCTGAGCTGCAGGGAGGTGTGGACCCTGGGACACACTGCGCAGCTCCCCCATTCCAGGCTGAAGTGCTTATGTCCCAGCTGCTGGGAGTGTTGGCTGCTGACAGTTCTTCTGGGAGATCCTCTCTGGAGAGAGCCTTTGTAGCTGAAAGAGCTGCTTTGCCCAAAGCCACATGCCCTTCTGGGGAAGCCTACAGCGAAGGACTGCAAGTTCCGTGGAGGGGCTGGTTAACAGCCGGCCCTTGCCTCAGCGGGGTCCAACTCTGAGGAGCCCAGAACCAGAGCTGAGTGGGTTGAGGCCTTTGCTGCATTCCCATCTACTGCATCGCAGTGCAGCTTCTCCCTGTGCCCACAGATGGCGCCCTTGAGCCCTCTCCATAAACTTCCTGCTCAAATCTCAGCCTCCAATGGGAATCCAGACCTGCCACAGAGACTTGAAGACCTGAGTTTGAATTGGGGCTCTGCTTATTTCTAACTCTGGGTCTAGGAGTAAATTTCCTCTTCAGTAAAGTGATGATAATAAAAAAAAAAACCTCATAGAATTGTTTATTACAAGGACATGAAATGAATCCAAAGCACACAGTAAATGATTAATAGCAATAATTTGCTATTTATTGAGCACTTACTATGAGCCAGGTACTATTTTATGTACTTTAGCACATGGGAACTCTATGAGGGAGATAATATCCCTATTTTACAGATGAGAAAACTGAGGCACAGACTCCAAAGCTAATAAAAGTCATATTTCAAACCCAGACAGCTGGACGGCAGAACCAGCACTCTTTGTGAACACTCTGCTGCCACCCGTTGATAAAACAAAATATTTTTAATTTTTGATGAGGATAAATTTTTTTAAATTTTGGATGATGATAAATAAAACCCCAATAATGTCATTTCATTCCAGAAGTACCTTTAAAACAAGGCAATTATAAAAGAAAAAATTTTCAAAGACTTTCCATACCATTGTTTATATTTTTGTGTTGCTATAGATTATGTTTATTTTTGCCTCAGATCAACCCATATTCATCAAGAGAGTAAATTAAATTGTTGGAGGGAAGGGGAATAATCTGAAGTGACAGTGTTTGCTGCATGAGATCATTTATTTTTGTTGTTTGTTTCTCTTTTGATGAAATGTGTACTGAGTTTCTATTTTAATGAAACATGTATTAAGTACAAGGTCAAAGACTAAATAAAACAATGCCATGTTTCACGATTAGGTAGTAATTTTGTATACTACGAAGGTTTAGGTAACATCATATTTCCTCCAGTTTTCTACTTCTCCCTCCCCAGGTCATGGGGAAGGAGTGCATAACAGAGGAGGGGCATTGGGACACAGGCCCCCGCTACGCGCCTCCTGACCTCATTCACAGTGCATAGTTGCGTTCACGTCAGACTGTGTCTGTCAGCAACTGCTGGAGGGCATTCACTTCACATTTCATTTCTAATCTGAACATATACCATAATTTTTATCTTCGGGCATCGTGTGTTAACAGTGCTTGTTTGGGCCCCTGCTGCACTTTTAGAGTCAGGAAAGCCTTTTTCACTCATTAACACACAAGGCTGCTAAGAGTTTTTATGATTTGCAAACAGAGTGGTTTTTCATCCTCTGCTATTAGATAACAAGGTAAAAGAGTGTTCTTTCTATGCCAAATAAATTAAACATCTAAATAATTTACAGCTCCAGGTATGTTTGCCAGACTAGCATAACTGAGTAAAGTCAGCAGATTAAATGTTCCCTTGGCAATCGGCGAAGGTATGAGACACAGCACCTGGGCCGCCTCACTGGGTCTTGTTATTAAATCACAGGCAAGAGCGCAGCATCCAGGGTCCCAGGTGACAGGTAGGAGCTGACTATGGAGGACAGAGTTTTTGTTCCCTTAAATATCATAGCAGTTAGCACCCATGACCTTAGGAAGTGGAATACTCTTAGAACAATAAAGATAGAGAAAGAAAGAGAAGGGCTGAGGGAAGGAGGAAGAGAGACACAGAGACGGGGGCATGGGTGAGGGGGGGACTGCATATTTCTGTGAGTTATTTGTATGTCACTAAATTGGGAATTCATCAGAATTTATTATCCTATTTGAAACATAGAAAGCAGAAACCTAATAAAATGAGATTGTGTATATTTGCACAATCTTAGAGCAAAAGTTAAAAAAGAGTTAGGGAATATTTTGTATATAGAACCACTATTTGACCTTGAATCCCCATCAAGAGCTAGCTAGAGAAATAAATAATATTTCCCTTTTTCTAATTTCTAGGTCTTGAGCAGCACCTGCTTTGGCCGGGAGAAGGAAGGTTTGGCCTACAGAGCGGACGGCGAAAACAGAAACTTTGGACAGCAGGACCCAGGATGTTATCTGTAATATCCAGCTTGCTTCTTGGGAAGGTTTTAAGTGCCAGAAATCAGTCATCTCATCTTTAAAAAAATGGGATTTATTCATCAAAATACGATTGTAAATTTGCACATTTAACGATTGGAGAGCTCAGATGATCAGTGGAAATTTGGGCTGTGGGGGCAGCAAATATACACTCAGCCAGTGGAAATCCCACTTTAGAGCATGTTCATTTCACCCAGTAGATAAGCAGGATCCCATCTAAAAAAATAAATATCTCTTCCTCCTCCCCAAAAGTCTCCTAGAAACCTAAGTGCTACAAAAAAAAAATGTGAAAGGTGGAACTTGCTTATACTTCTTAACTAAAATTGGCCCAGCTTCTCTGGAGATGAGTGGGGTAGGAAAGAAGGAAAAAACAAAACATTCCAGGTGTCACCTCTGGCAATTACTAGGCTTCTGCTCCGAAGACAGTCCCATCTGGGATGGGCGAGACTTGAAGAGATTGAGGATAAGGGTGGTAGTGATTATTCATAGAGTGCCTGACCTACAAAGCACCTCCAGTTAAGGTAAAACCATTAAATTGGGTTCCCTGCTGAATTCTCATGGGATACACTAAACTTTACATTTGCATTTAGGAATAAAGGGCACAAGAGAAGCTTCCCATGTCTTGTTTGTGAACATGACCTTGAAAATGTCCTCAGACTATTGTTGTCATGTTGAGTCTGCAGCCAGGAAGGCAGAAATCACTGCAGCAAAGCAGGTGTGAACATCCCCCTATTTGAGGGGCAGCTTTCTTTGAAGCTGGAAAATCAAGGACACTGGTACCTTCAAGGAAACAAGGATATAATTATCACAATACCCAACTGGCCAGTGACCTTCCATTCCTCAGGCCTGCCCTACTCCCTTCCCTGGCACCAGCCCAGGTCCTCGCACACTGAGCTCTGTGTCCCAGACCGATCACAGAGAGGAGCAACCCACTCACACGCCCTTTGAAAGCATTCTTAATCTCTTTCTACTACACTGCTCCTGCTGACATAAATCCGCCAGCCCTGGGGGCCTCTGCGCCCCCCACAAAAGGGGGCCCATTCAGGCCAAGCGGAGTCTGAGCCGCTAAGATGTAGAATTTATGCTTCCTCTCACCTGGGCCGCCCATGGCCTCCACTCCAGTCTGTTTTTGAAGGTTAGAGCAAAACCTCCCAGCTCCTTGCCAAGTCTGCCATCATCACCTCAGTCACAGAAGCAGACTTCTCAAGGCCATTGGAAGCTAATAACAGTGACTCTCAACTTCATTATTCTATTTGAAACGTTGAAAGCAGAAGCTTAATAAAATGAGTGCAGAAAAACAAAAAGAGCTATAAATTATCATTTGAAAGGAGTGGCTAAAGAACTCATCTACTCAAAATACCTAGGGGCTATTTCTCAGTCGCAGCAATAATCCTGCATTTGGTTTCCTTCCCTTCACTGTGCAAAAAAAAGCCTTGGCTGTATTCTCTTAGTGCAGATTCTTTCTGCTTCCAAGAGTCAAGTGTCCAGAGTTAGGGGTTACACAACATTCCCTACCCAACCCCCCCCCCACACACACACATCCCTGTAGCAGATAAAGCCTTCCCCGATGTTTTTTTAATCTTCACTTGAGGATATATTTCTTAATTTTAGAGAGAGAGGAAGGGAGAGAGAAAAAGAAACATTGATTTGAGAGAGAAACATCGATCGGTGACTGACTCTCTTATGCGCTCTGACCAGGGATTGAACTCACAACTTTGGTGCACAGGACAATGCTCCAACAAACTGAGCCACCTGGCCAGGGCCCCAGTGTTTTGTTTTGTTTTTTAAATTAGAATAGTGTTCAAATGTGTCATTGGAAATCAAGTCAGTCTATAATAGTAGGTCATGAAAATCCAGTAGATCATAATGTAAGTAGATGTAAGTTTCTTGAGGGGAGGGCCCCTATCTGATTCATCTTTCCATCTCCATAACAGAAACACCAGAACTCAATAAATGTCTGTGAATGGATGAAATGAAGAAAAATATAAACAGTGAGCAATGACCTTAGAATTCACTAGTCAAAGTTAGCTTACAACTTTAACATTTGTAATTCATCATCTAAGAACCCACATCTGAGGGGCTGAATGAATGCCTCATATTGTAACTATAAAATACACAGGCTAAAAATAGAGTGAGCAAACAGGAATCAACCAGTGATGTTTCACTAAGGACAGTAAACTCAGGTTTGAAATGTTGAAGACTTGCAAGAATCAATAAATCTCTATATGCACCTAACCTAAGTATATCAATGATTTTCTTTTTTTTTTTTGAAAGATTTTATTAATTTATTTTTAGAGAGAGGGAAAGGGAGGGAGAGAAACATCAACACGTAAGAGAAACATCCATTGGTTGCCTCTCACACATCCCCAACTGGGGACCTAGCCTGCAACCAAGGCATGTGCCCTCACTGGGAAACCGGTGACCTTCGGGTTCACAGGCCGGCACTCAATCCACTGAGCCACACCAGCCAGGGCTCTCCATGATGTTCTTGATTTTTTCATTCATTTTCATGATAAGCTTTCAAAACATGAGGAGAGGAAAGGAAGGAAGGAAGGAAGGATGGATTAAAGAAAGGAAGGCTGAGGTACAAAAAGCCGATCAGGAAATAATCAATAGCCTTAACTTTATTCCTTCCATCCAATCTTACAGGCTCTCCTTAGAACCCTCAGTCCTGCAAGTTTAAAAGCATTTGTTCCACAATTTCAAGGAGCCAAAAACCCCACCATCCAGTTTAATATAAGGTCACCTAAAATGCTTTAGTTGGGCCATTCACAGTCCAGCAAGCCTCAGACAAGTTCACTAGGGACACATTCCAGAAGTTTTATTCTCTTTGATACAAGTTTCAAAGCTTAGGGACAAGAAAAATCATAGTTACTGTTTATTGAGCACTTGTTATGTGCCAGACATTTCCTAAGGAACTTTTCGTGCATTTTCTTGACTAATTCTCACTACAGACAGCCTCCACCTCCAGATGAGGAGACAGATGTTAAAGAGGTAACATAAGAGAGCCACACGTGAATGGGCAGAGTTAAGATACGAATCCACACCTGTCAGCTTCCAAGCTGAAACTCATGAGTACCACACTGCAGATGTCTCCACAGCATCATATTTCTCTCGACTCACTCTTCATGGACTAGTCATAAAATCTTCAAGTCAGCAAGCATTTGGTGGGAAAATATTAGCACATAAAGGAAGAGAAGGAATATGAAGGGAGTATGTGAAACAGTCCTTGCCTAGAAGGACATGCTATCTTCTTGGAGAGACAGTATAGGAAATAGTCTGTGAATAATACCGACTGCACAGAGTGCTAAAGGAAAGTTAAACCATGCATCGAAATGGATGGAACAGCCACTAAACATGAGGATGACCAGGAAGCTGAAAGAGAAAATATTGGATGGTCTCACTAAAAGTCTCATTAAGAAGCCGAGATTTGATAGGACTGTTATAGGATCTGGACAGATAGAGAGAGAAGTTTGGTCGGGTCAGTTCCTGACCACCTGGGCTGCCAGGCCCAAGTCTGTTCAGGCTGCAGACCATGGAGCAGAGCTTGGCCAGGAAAGACCACCCAGGGTAACACCAACACCACAAGCCAGAAGCACCACCCCGAGGGGTCTATAGAAAGGCACTGGGCCAAAGGCAACGTGCAAGAACAAGACAAAGGTAAGAACCAGAGAGCTTAGTTCAAGGCCAGAGAATTGGGGAGGGAGGCAGAAATGAAATCTGGAGAACCTCCCCCAACTGCCTCATTCCAAAGACAGATAACCCTATGAGTTAAGACCAAAGGGTGGTAATGACGACAGTTAAAGAAAACGGGTCAGATTGGCTTGGGTTTATTTAGAAGGTATAGCCAATAGTATCTCTCAGCAGACTGAACAGGGGTTTGAGGAAAACAAAACAAAAAACAGGAGACAAGAGAGACCCTGAGGGCTTGGAGTCATCTCCAACGGTGCCTGCCACCTGGCCAGAGGAGTGAAGCAGTCTGGGCCACAGGTGACAGTCGGTCTCAGAAAAAGGGCTCAGAGCCCATGCGTTAGCAAGTATCTTACGAACTTGGCATTTGGGGGTGGGAGGAACAACTTTCCAGAAATAATAAGAATTTTAAAAACCTGATCAGAAAAATCTCAAAACCGAGTTTGCATCATGACTTTCAAACTCCTGATCCTCCCAAGCTTTCTGATTATCTGGGTCATTTCCCTATCCTTACTGCTCCCCTCTCCCGTCTCAGATAAAACCCGTATTTGTCCAAGTTGGTTCTGGCAGGATAGCAACGGGGCCATCGCTCCCCGTGGGAATAAATGTCCCTTTTCACAGTAAACTTTACAGAAACAGTGGTTCGCTGCTCGTTGAGACTCTGGTAGGACAGCCACAAACTCAGGCACCTTCCTACTCTTCAGTTTGTCGGGCTACTGGCTGCCTTGGACCTCCTGGCCGTTTCACAGTTTTTCTCAGTTGACAAAGGAGGAAGATTGCAGGTCAAGATCATCATTCAAATAACCCTGCAATGCGTTGGGATTCATTCAGTGTTCTTATCACTAGTGTTTCCTTATCTTGGTTATAAGTCAGGGTCACTGTGATTTCTTAAGACAGCATAGGAAAGGGGAGAGGCAATTGATCATTGTAGAAATCAAAGACTGAGCTAGACACCAGCGCAGGTGTCTTTTCTCATGGATGCAGGAAGTTTCATTGGCTCATATCCTCACTAGTCATTGCTAGGTGGTGGCTATGAGATTTGGGTTCAACAACATGTATCGATCTACAAGCAGAAGTTAAGTGCTCCTGTTTATGTTCATTGCATTTAATTCTCACACCAATAGGGAGAGGTGGTATGATCTTATATCAGAGTGGGGGGAGGGGAAGGTTCGGAGGTAAAATGACAACCCACCTAAGCCCACAACACCTGTGAGTGGCAAGAACGCTTGCCATCATGCCACACTTATGCCTCATAATATGAGCAAATAATGAACGATTTAAGGCAAAACTAGATAGTCTCTAAGCCCTGTGTGAGCCAAAGATGACATGTCTTCTTTTGAAAAAGAAAACGTCCGAGTGGGAGAAATTTCACCTTTCACTACTGAGATTACGCGCTTAGTTGCCAGGAGAAGGTGGGTAAACGCTTGATTCAATGCCTGAAAGACGTGATATTGGAGACAGGAATTTCCCTTTTTTCTATTTGCTCAAAAGAGTGTCCAAATTCCCAAATTCACAACTGTAATACACACATACAGCGTGTGTGTGAGAGAGAAAGAGAAAGAGAGAGACAGAGAGAGAGAGAGAGACAGAGAAAGAGAAAACTAATAAATGCTTACTCTGGGTAGGTACTCTGTTAAGTGCTTTCCATACGCAATTTCTCTTAATCTTTGCATCAGTCCTGTGAGACAAATACTATTCTCTCCTGTATTTGACAGATGAAGAAACTGAGAGTCTTTCTGGTTAAGGTTTGTGTACCTACTACCTGCAGTACGCAAAGCTGAGGAGAGGCAGATCAAGATTCCCGCCCGAGAGGGTCTGAGTAATTCCATTTCCTCTGAAGCTCCATACGCAGCATTTGTAAGCAGTGCCCCCTCAGGTGGCTACTGTCAAACTTCAGTCATGGGCCTGTAAGTTGAGAACTTTCAGGCTAACACCATGGCATTTTTGACTCAATTATAAAAGTAAGCACATTCTCTTGGCCCAGCAGTGTCATTTCTAAGAATTTTCCCTAAGAAAACAATAGGTATATGTATATAAAGATTAATGTGCAAGTAAGTTGTATATGTTGTTGTTTTAGTTACTTATCGCTAAGTTACTGATACTAAGTTATTAGACTCAAGTGTCTAACAGGAGCTAGACTAGACCCACGGCAGTACGTCCACACTGGAACTGCGATGAAGTCATGGAAAGTCATGTTGCAGGAGAATATTCGATAACATGGGAACACTCCTATGATACATCAAGTGATCAAAAGCAGGTGCTATCCCAATTGTGTAGTACACCTACAAGGTGTATAATATGTGTTGAAAAACATACTAAAAGAGATACACTCAACTTTGGGGAAACACATGACCTCATTTAATTTGGCTCAAGGCTGACAAGAGGCTCCTTTAGCCAGAGGTTCAATGCAGGGTATTTGTGAGGTTCTGTAACTATTAACAAGTCTTCCCATTGCTTGTAGAACAAAGTCCAGACTTTTTGACTTAGCCTGCAAAGACCTCAATGATTCTGGTCATCTTCTGAACATCCATCCTACCTCTCTCTGCATTACTCACTCTGCTTCACCCACATGGGCCATTTTTAGGTCCTAGATTATACCTGCCCAACCCTACTTCTTTGCGGGGCCTTTGCACATGCTGTTCCTTCTGCCTGGAATGCTTTCCTCATGCTTTTCATTGCTTGCTTCTTTCTTCAGGTCTCAGCTTACATGCCACTCTTTGGGGGGGCCTTCCTCGACTATGTAATGTAACGTAGGCATCCACTTTTATTCACCTGCCCAGCATCCTGGGGTTTTTTTTTTTCTATTTTAGTACATATGATAACTTATAATGACATATTTATGTTTTTTTTAAATTTATTTATTTTTAGAGAGAGGGGAAGGGAGGGAGAAAGAGAGGGAGAGAAACAGCAATGTGTGGTTGCCTCTCACATGGCCCTCACTGGGGACCTGGCCTGCAACCCAGGCATGTGCCCTGACTGGGAATTGAACTGGGACCCTTTGGTTCCCAGCCTGCGCTCAATCCACTGAGCTACACCAGCCAGGGCATATTTATGTTTTTTACTTGTTCAACGTTTGCCTTTTCAGAAAGCTAAGCCCTGTGTGGGTAAGATCCCACAGGTGGCTACTCAGGTGGCTATTCATGGTAGGCACTGAATAAAGACTTGCTGAATGAATGAATAAAGGAGCAAAGTTACTAGACACTGACTCTGTACCCAGCAAAGTGCCATGGGAGGTTAGACACAGACGAGATAGCAGGCAATCAATGTAAATCTGTGCAACACACAGGCAACAAGAATTCGTGCAAGGGAATGCTTCACTTATTTCTAAACCATTTTCTAAGAATGGTTCATTGCATCTTAACTATGTCCGACATCCTGGAAGTAATGTGAACTAGACAGAAATATCACTGAGCACAGGCCTCCTGCTTTTCTAAAGGGTCTAGGGCCAAGTACACAGGTTGATGTGGAGTCCACCTGTAATGCTTCGCACATCCTCACAGCCTCATGTGCCCCACGCAGTCCCTTAGAATCTGACTTCCAGGGGAGAGACTCTGCTGAACTGCAGTCTGAGGGCTTGTCCCAAACCCCTAGGGCCGCAGATCACAAGTAAAAGTCATCACGTCTCCTGAAGAACCACACAAATATGAAAATGGTGGCCAAAAAAAAAAAATCACTTCTGTGTGTCAAAGAGAAATCGTCACATGTAAAATCTTGTAGGAGGCTTAAGAAGAATTATAAGAGAAAATAAAACACAATTCTACACATCAACTTAATTTCCCCCCTACAGATTGGAAAACGGCAACCCTTCTCTGACTCCAGAAGCAGAGCATGTAGGGCTAGCTGAGGCCCATCAGTGTTCCTAGGCCGTGTTGTCTGTTCACATGAAACTGTGTCTGCAGTGGGGGCTGGGATGGCATAAATATTTTCCATGCCCTATTCAAACAGCAATTTCTATCTGCTACCATGCTATCAATTTTTCCAACCGTTGATTGCAAATTCACCTCATAAATCAATCTGTACAAGAGGTCAGAAGCCAACCACAGCCAATTAAAACCTCTCAGCTATAATTCATCCAAGACCTGAGTCAGGATTTTTTTTTTTTTTACAAGTCCTAGGAGGCTCTTGTTTATTCTAATCAGATCAGTAGAGGAAGAGCTAAATTGGGTAGAACCCGCATTTTTCTCTTATCCCAGAACATAAACTCAGATGTTTTTATAAGGGAAGGAAGAGGAAAAGGAGAAAGCTACGAGGAGAGAGTGGGCTGAAGAGCGAGAACATTCTCCACACGGAGCAGTGTCTGAGGCTCTCCCAAGGCTACGCCTGCTCGGGCTTCCACCTGGGGCACTGAGTCCTGCCAGAGAGGTGTCACAAGTAAGCACAGCGAAGCTGCTCGTCAGCGCGTGCCTGTGACCGCCAGGCCCTGGGGAAGACTGGAACAAACCAGTGTGCACGATGCTTGTGAGGAGGCTTCAGAATAGGACAAATTACCCGGGGGTGAGAAAGTGCTGGACAAACACGGAGGCTGTGTAGCATGTACTTTATCAATATATAAGTACACACATTAATACACTGTCACTATACAATGGTAACTGCATTTTTACTGCAGACCTGTGCTGGAAGCGGAGTGAACGTGGACAAATTCCCTTGCTTTCTAATCTTCTGTTTCCTATCTGTTAGATGGGTAATAATAACAGCGCCGATGGGCATGTGGTAGATTAAACAAGGTGTTTGCCCGCAGAGTGCCCGCTCAGTACTGGCTACGGCTAAGCACGATGCCAGGCACTCGGCCCTGCTGCAGGGCTCCCTAGTTATCAGCTCGTTCGGTGTCAAGAGTCTCCCTGCTGCCCCAGGTCTAGCCAGACTCTTGATTGATCACTCGAGGGGCCTGCGATGACATCTGCTAGAGGTCGGGACTGAGGAACTGCAGGCTCCCGCAGGCCAGTTGCTCACTGGGGCGGTGGCCTCAGCTCCTCCTCCGCGTGGCAGAACAGAGACTGGGCGGCCTGTGCCCGTTGGAGGGGCTCAGTGTCGCCCCAAAACACTCCCACCCGACTGACAAGGCTCTGCTTTAATCCCCCTCACACGAGCAAACCTCCCAGCTACTTTTTACAATGAAACGCTTTATTTTCTAATCATAAATGTAAAAATAAATACTTATCATAACAGTTTGCAGATTTGAAGTGTATAAAGAAAAACAATAACAGTCTCCCTATTTCCACCCCCTTCAGTCCCTACCCACTACCTGCATCCCGAGGTAACCAATGGCAATTGTTCTGTGAATATCTTCCCATGACTTATAAATACCAGGGGGGACCCCCAAATCCAGGAGTTTATTTATAAAAAATTGTGCATCTATCCTTACATGTTTAAACTTCAGTCGCCTTCAAAGTACCCTCCATTCAATCAAGACTTTTTTCCCACTGCTCAGAACAGTTTTTGAACTCGTTGATTTTGATGCCTGTCAGTGCATCTGCTGTTTTCTGTTTCACCTCTTCCACATGGCAAAACATTTCCCTTTGAGGACTTTTTTCATGGGGGAAACAAAAAAAAGTCACTTGGGGTGAGATCGGGTAAATAGGGAGGATGGGGCACAGGGGTCATGCAGTTTTGGTCAGAAACTGCTGAACACTCAGTGCAGTGTGGGCAGGTGCACTCATAAACCACCCATCATGAAATGGGCAAACGCCATTGAAAGACGCTCACCTAGCCAGGGAAGCCTGTACCACAAGGGGTCCACCCTCCAGAAGATAATTCTGGTTTTTTTCTGGGTCCCCCCCCATACTTAAATACAAGCACATATACAAGCACATATAATCATATACATATATGATAAATATTACTTCACAATTAACTTGCTTTCTTTTCTCCCACAGTCTAAAATCGCGTGGACACCTTTCCCAAGGATTATTTAGAAACTCTAGACAAAACTGTGAGGTCTTCACCCAAGTTCTGCAGGATAGTCAGCAAAGCAAATGGAAATGTCAGCTTTGTCTTCCTTATCATTATCTTTCAGATTTCACCCAAGGAGCCAAAGCCTGGGTTCCAAAAGCTAGTTGGGGATGAAGGAAGTGTGATCCAAGACTCATAGCTGTTTTATTTCTCCGAAAAAGCAGAGCAGCTGTGGCTATTTATGGCCCATTTTTCTTTCCTAGGAAATTCTCTTTGTCTTTAGATTTCGCCTAGATTTTGAGACAAGTGAAAAGGCAAGCTGACAGCGAGAGAGACTGTCTCCCTCTCAGAGGTCTCCCTGCAGCTCCCAGCACCGCACGGTCCTGTCTGAGGATGAGGGCGTGGTGTGCTTGCGCACACCGATCGCGTCCACTCCGTGGTGGTGCTGTATGGGGTGACCCGGTCCTCACCCACACCAGCCGGGAGCACAGAGCCCCTCAGAAAACACGTCACAATAAACAGGGGGCACCCAAGGCCCTTAGCTGTTGGAACAGGTGGCATTTCAGTGAAACTAAGTGAGACCAAGAGTAGCATTAGAACTCATCAAACCCTAGGCAATTCCTGAGAAAATGAACATGAAGCCGAATCCTGTCCCACACTGTGGGAAGTGTGAAAATTCACAGTGGTCGTGCCCAGCCCTACTGTTCCTTTTTGTTCTGTATTCACCACCAGCATCACCAACTAGAGTTGGGGATGTTCTTGGGATGTGGTCCTCAGGTGTCTGTCTCAACTCTGCTGGGAAGACAAGAGACCAACACATCCTCACATCCACCCTGTGTCGGGGCAAGAACATAAATAAAGAGACACAGCTGAGTGAATCGAGATAAGAGCTAAGAAAAAGTAATGTGTCTAGGGAGAGAAAAGGGTGCTCTGACACCGAGCTTAAGCCCCTAAATCCTGCCTAGTACTAACAAGGATAAGGAGTCTCCTTCCAGCTGGAAACAGAACAGCCCTCATAGAGTTATTTATTACTCACCCACCATGTTTATTATTGTTTGAGAGCCAGAGAAAGTGGCCGTGTTTATGGCAGGTTAAAGCGAAATCCAAACCCTGCACACAGGATTCGTGAGACTCCTGGAGCCTGCTGGAGATTAGACAGCAAAAGTCAGGAGGCGTGGGGACCCGCACTGACAGACACACACGTGTTCTCCAATCGCCCCGTGTGCACCTTTATCACTGGACTGCAAGCTTCTCGAAGACAGGGGGAGGGGGTGTTTCTTTCCTTGTGCATCCTCTCCCAGTCATCCTTTCACAGGAAATGAGATTTATGAAGCAGGAGCTCCATAAATACTTGTGAAATGGACTCAATCAGAGAACAGAATCTGTTCTAATTGTCAGTAAAAACAACTTAATCTTCGGCTGATACTACTCAGAGTCTCGTAGAGGAGGGACTAGATTAGCCAGCACACGAGGAAGAGACAAGTAGAAATTAAAGGAGATGCTGCTTCCAACTTTCCCAGCGGATTAAGTAGAATAGCTCTTATAGTTCCCCAAATGGGCGGCTCCATTCATTCACATATTTTTCTTATTTTCTATCTAAAATTTTTACTGTGGTGGTCGAATCCCCTCCCCCCTCTTCTTTTTAGACATGAGGCTCAAGACTGAAAAAAAGGAATGTATGCCGGCCCCCTGGCACAGTGCCTGGTATATGCTCCAAAATGCTTGTTTTCTTCTTCTTTCTTCTATTCTGTGGACTTTAATTCATCAAAGTTGGAGTAAACTGAGGCAGATTGTTTCCTGAGAGCACAGTTTGGCAGGAGAAGGAAAGGTGAGAGCCAGGAGGGGATTCAGTGAGGAACATGGGAAAAGATGCTCTTTCAATGAAGACTATAGTTCACTAGCAGAAAAGAACACGTGGGAATATCTGCAATACCAAGGCCACTTGATGCTGAGAAGCCAGGCTGAACATGTTCAAGAGAAGTCCAGATGACACAACTCTAACTCAGAGTCTCCTCAATGAGAACAGGAAATGGAAGGAAAACTTCTCAGACTCTAGAATGTGCGCTCTCTCTCTCTCTTTACACACACACACACACACACACACATACGTGTGTGTAAGGATACGACAATGTATTATGGGTGCCTTCTTACTAACTTAACCTCTCATATGGGCATTACTCATTTTTTAGACATCTTTGACAAATTTGGCATTTCTCAAATTTGTGCAAAACTCAGAAGTGCTGATAGAAAAAGGTATAGAATAGAATTCTGTCAAAAAAAGCCAAAATAAGATTCTGAGGCCATTTTCCCCTCTGATTTAATTTGTTTCTGTTACTAGTTTTTCTTCTAAGATTTTTCCTTCCTAGCCATATTTTTTCCAATGCCATCAGTTTAGTTTCAAATACTACTATTGTAAGTGTGCTTTTATAATATCAAAATTTTATATTATATATACATTCTTTTTATTCAATAAATATTGATCAAATTGTCAACACTGTACCAGGAACTGACTTTTAAAAGGCTAAAGACACCTTTGAGTCTGTCTTTTCCTATAGCCCTTCTAATTAAAACCATCCCTTTCATATGCCCTAAAAAATGAACACACAAAACTACCAGGCTATAAAGCAAACTTAGAGTAGATTACAAACACTACAAATGAGTAACATAACTACACTAAAAAGGGACATAAAAGGAACTGGCTTAAATAACGATGGTAAACTGTATCTTGACTAGATATCATCAGGCTAAAAACAAAAAGAACTAGCTATTAATCCTTTATTCTATTTAGCAAGTGTGTTTCTCATGAAATGTTTACTAGAGCAAATATATAAATATGTTGTGGATAATCACGGTCTGGTTTCTCTCTGTTGATGAAAGAAGTTACAAATAAGAAAAGGGGGAGGAAGGTTAAAATCAACCCTGTGTTGCTGGATAAGAATCCAAGCTATCATTATAAACTCGTAATATCTGTATGCATGTATGTGTATATTTGTATGTGTATATATATGCAAACAAAAGATAGATACATACAGAAAGATACATACCAAAATACAGTTGGGTAGAGAGAGTACTAATGGATGTATGTGCATGGTTTATAGATACATTGTTTCCTAGATCTGTCTGCTGATAGGGCCTAGACACAATGATACCCAGTCTCGATGAGCTCACCTAGTGCCCAGATCTTGGTTTCTAAACACCATTCTCCAATAAAAGCAACTGGGGCTCCTTGGAGAAGTGGCAGGGCAGGGGCAGAGAAAATGAGTCTGGAAAATTTTGTGGAGCCAGAAAGTAAGAAAGTAGGAAATAAGATGAGGGCATGTCCAAAGAAAACAAGAATCTGCCTAAAGGAGCTCCTAATGGACAAATTAGAGCAATCTGAGCAATATATATATCACATACATACACATATATAGTGATATATACATACATTGAGTGATATATATATATACATATATTGAGTGATATATACGCACACTCTCTCTCTATTAGATTTTGTCCATAGAATAAAAAAACATGAGTCCAGACTTATATAAATATGTGATTGAATAAGTACTAAATAAGTATATAAGTGGCTAAGAAGAGACAGTTTTCCTTACAGAATTCCAATGAGTAGATGTAGAAGGAAAGGAGAAAATAGAAAATCGCCATTAGGCAAATATCATAGTAACATTTATCAGAGACAAGATTCACAGATGGGTGCTAAAAAAAATCGATGGACAAAAATAGATTTGCAAAGTCTCCAAGTATCTCCCTGAAGATATGTATTCACCACATAAGGGAAAGTCAGTAATTCTGCAGTGGTGAAACCTGCAGACGCCACCTTAACCAAGTGATCCAAGTTAAAGTCACCAATAATCAGTCACACTGACATCATCAACCAGGGTGTCCCCCGGTGAAAATGAGTTTGACACCCCTGTCATAAACCGTTTGACTTGAAAAGGACACAACTTCATTTCTGTGATGTCCTTGGCAAAAATGCCTAACCTGACTCTAATCATGAGAAAACATCAGAAATCCAAACTGAGGGGTATCCTACGAAATGAAGAGTACTCTTCAAAGTTGTCAAGGTCGTGAAAGGCATGGAAAGCTACGAAACTGTTACAGACTACTGGGGACTCGGGGGACTTAACCACCAGATGCACTGTGGGATGCGGGGTAAGATCCTAGAACAGAAAAAGAATGGTAGTGGAAAAACTGGTGAAATTCAAATCCTATCAATGTTCATTTCCCGGGTTTGATTCTTATGCTATAGTTGTGTAAGACGTTAATATTTGGGGAAGCTGGGTGAAGGGTACCCATGAACTCTCTGCACTATTTTTTCAACTTTTAAAATAAGTTTAAAATTTTCCAAATAAAAGTTTTTAAAAGATTAAACCATAGTTTTGCCCTCAAAGAAATTTAATGGGGGAAAAAAGTGGAGAAAATTGGGAGTTAAGATACTCCACCTACACAGAGCATTCCACTTCTGACTGCTCCCTGCTCTGTTTTCCCACAGCACTAACCACATTCTAACACATTATATAATTTACTTACTTATTACAAGTGTGTTTATTGCACACTCCCTAGTAGAACACAAGTTCCCTGAGGGATGGACTCTATTTTATTTGCGGTTTATCTTGAGAGCCCAGAACAGTCTGGCACGATGTAAGCAATCAATACATATGTGTGTGTTTGATCAATGAGTTTGATAAGTGTGAATGAGTAAATATTTGGAAAAAGAATAAATGCAAAGCAGCATAATGTATAGAAGATGGTTTGACCTCAAATGTCTTCAGGACTTTGCATGTAACATACATATGTGAAAGCATGTCTGTGTTGGTCCTGATGCATCTCATGTGGCCCAGGGAATGCCTGGTACATAGAGGACCCAACAGATATTTGCTAAAATAATTCATATGACATATTTTTTATTACTTGGATGCAAATTATACATCTGAAATTTTAGTGGTGTTTTTATTGTGTAAATGTCACTATATTGACTTACCCAATATTAAAAGAGGATAAAACTAAATTTATTGGTCAATACAAAGATAGTTTGTATAATACTGTTTTACCTGCTCCATACTAAGATTTTCACCTCCTCTTCGTTTAAAACAAGTTTTTTGGAGGGAAATATATTTCTCAAAAAGTTGTACTAAGATGTAGCGATATTTTCATATAAGGCTAGTGGCAATATTAACTGCTATAACCTTTCTAAAAAGCCATTAAGTGTTATGTATCAGGATTCTAAAAAATGTGCATAAGTTTCACAAAGCAATTTTTCTTCTGAAATCTATCTTCCAAATTGGACCATGTGGATATAGTCATCACAGAGTTAGTTATGAATTAGAGATAGTTAAGAAACGAAAAAGTGACCGAAAAAGTAAATCCATTATGTGAAAATAGGTAAGTACATAATGATATATCCAAATAATGAGTTATTTTGCAGGTACTAAAATGCATGTTTGTGATTTGCTTTGAGTTGCTTTTAGTACCGTAAGAAAGTGCTTGTGCTGGAATAAGTGAGAAATAGGAGGATACAGAATTATACAAGGAGTGTTATCACAATTGTACAAAATATAATTTTAAGAAGTGGAAGTATGCCAGCTCTTTGGAAATTTCCCACTTCTTTGTACTTTACCTTTCATTCAGTCTGCAGTTAACATACACCACTTTTAAAATCAGAAAAGATGCCAGTGATGAAATATAAAAACATTTGATTGATTTTAAAATTACTATGAGAAAAAGGTCAAACGCCAAAGTAAAATTGATTTAAAAACTGAAAGTATTACCAGAATAAATGCTAAGTGGATTCAAGATCTAAATGTAAAAATTAAAACAGAGAATTTGTAAAGGAAACATGAATAAATTCCTTATAATCTATAGTGGGGAAATTCTAACTATGATTCAAAGGTAGAAGCAATAAAAAGATAAAAAATGAATTTATTAAAAACCTTATGGGGAAACAAGAAACACCACAAGCAAACAATGACAACAATACCAACAAAAGACAAATGGTGACGGGATATTTGTAACTCTTTTTTATAAAGGGCTAATGTCCCTAATATGTGGAAGGCTCTTACAATTGGGACGGAAAACAGCAAAACCTGAGAGAAAACTGGGCAGAGACTGTGACCATATGGTTTGTAGGAAAAGATACACAACGACTTTTAAATGGATGATACATGCTCGACGTCTTCCATAATAAGAAGACTGTAAGTGAAAACTACACTGAGATAGCATTTCTTACTTATTACCTGGTGGAAACCCACCAGCCCAGCCACACTGTGAGGCTGAAGAGTGGGGAGGGCAGCAGGCCTCTCACATCTCATTGGTGGGACGCATAATGGTACATTCCTATGGAGGACGGTTTGGCTATACCTATCAAAATTACACATGCATTTACCCTTTGACCAGCAATCTTATTCCTAAGAATCTTCACTGAAGATGAGCCTCCACGAATGTGGAAAAACATATGCATGAACGAATATGGTTATTCACAGTAGATTATTTAATAGCAAAAGATCAGAGATGGCCCACATGTCCATCAATGGGGAACTGGCTGGATCATCCAAGTAACAGAGAGCCTTGCAGCCATGAAAGAGAATCATGTACTGATACAGAGAGCTCTCCACATACATTGTTAAAGAAAAAAAAACAAGATGCAGACCTGTATGTATAGTATACTACCTTTGATGTAAAAAAGAAAGGAATATGAATATATGAGGTCTATGCAAAAGCTATCCAGCCATGTAATATGAAAGAGACATTTATTGAAGAAGATACAAGAAACACTGTACATAGGACAATGACGCCTCAGTCCCTTTCAAAGTAGGCACCTTGGGACCTTACACAGTTCTCCCAGTCGCTGTCAGCTGCCCCAGCATATTTCCCTGAATCTCATCAACAGTCTGAAATCTTTCCCCTTTCAAAGGTGATTTTAGTTTGGGAAAAGCCAGAAGTCGCAGGGTGCCAAATCTGGGCTGTAGGGGGGTTGAGTCATATGGGTGATTTGATGTTTCACCAAAGAACTCTGTATGAGACGTGATGGATGAGTGGGTGCATTGTTGTGATAAAGCCATCAATCACCAGTTGGCCATAGCTTCGGCCTTCTGAATCATGCAAATAGTTTCTGCACAGGGTGTTCAAGCTTAACACAAAATTTGATGCAGATTTGTTGCTCTATTCATTCAGTCATTTTGAATGAGGCAGTCACACAGTACATAGACATGCTCACTCAACGGCGTCTACCACCCCCACCGACCAGTACAGTGAAGTTGTCATTGTTCATGCATGTGCATTCCAGTCCACTCTCCTTGGCTGCCAGGTTACAGCAAGGTCACACAAACTGTTCTTGTTACATTAACAATGGCTGGACTTTTTCTAGACATACCTCATATAATTAAAGCAAGTTTCTTTAAAATTTTCAGTACAGACTGTGTAAGCCCCAAAGCAACATCACATCTGTAGAAATTATCTGCTTAATTCTTTTTATTTGGATATAATTACATTTTATTACAATCACCTGTGTTCAAGCTCTGTGTGTGTGCATGCTATTCTCAGTGTGCTCATTCCTGTTTTCCCTCACTTGATTCACATTGATCAAGGTCTGCCTACATGTCAGGCACTGTACCAGGTCCCAGGAAAGCAATGTGGAGCAGCACTATGTTGTCTTCTGGGGGAGACACTTTGGTTGAAAGCATGGTTAGAATTAGCCAAAGATGTGCTCTTACCAAAGCTCTGCCTCCAGCTTCTCCTGAAGACGTCAGGCATGTAGGCTGTGCCCGGTGGCAGAAGCGGCACGGTTGGGCAAAGGTGAGCTTTATGGCAAATGTGTGAAGAGATACATCTACAGTCTCAAAGACTGTCATGCTGTTGTTGGCTTGGGTGTTGGAGAAGCATGCAAAGTCCGGCTAGAGCTGGTGGTTCTCATTCTCTGCTTGCATCATTCAGCTCGACACGTCTCTCAGACTTGGTTTTCTGTTTTGCAAAATGCAGTGAGGACTTAGCATAACAAGGTGATGAGAGTAAAGTGCCTGGCACTAGGCCTGACATGCAGCTTATGCCAAAGTGAAGGAGAGAATCAGCACTTATTTCTGAAAATGTTTAGGCTAACTCCAACTCTGCCTTTATTTCATTTATTCTTTACCATGACTCTATGAAAGAGCTGTTATTAATATTGTCCCCATTTTACAAATAAGGAGACTAAGTTCAGAAAGTTGGCAAGCTTGTCTAGGGTCACAGAGCCAGGTGGTAGATGTGGATCAAGAATTCAAATCCAGCCCTGGCTGGTGTGGATAAATGGACTGAGCGTCAGCCTATGAGCTGAAAGGCTGCTGGTTTGATTACCCATTGGGGCATATGCCTGGGTTATGGGCTAGGTCCCCAGTTGCGGGCGTGCAAGAGACAACCAGTCCATGTTTCTCTCCCTCTCTTTCTCCCTCGCTCCTTCTCTTTAAAAATAAATAAATAAAATATTTTAAAAAAAATTCAAATCCAAGGCTGTCTAAGCCCAAATTTTATATTCTTGATTTTTTATGCCATGATTCCCGTGGGAAGAGGAAAGATTGAATAAAATTTTTGGTCCCCTGACCCAAAGGAATGAGTTGACCTATAAAGTTTTTCTTTTGATAGTATTGGTCCATTACCATCTCATATTTCTCAACATTGTTCCTATAAACAAGGAGTTGCAAACTATTCCTGTGGCAAACTGTAACAGTAGCTGCCGCTCCCTTTTGTCTTATACCTGGCCTCCTTCCCCCACTTATGTTACCCATCTCTCCCTGTGAAAACTGAACTTATGCATAAACCTTTTCTATTTCTTTTTTTTAATGGTTTTATTTATTTATTTTTAGAGAGGGGAAGGGAGGGAGAAAGAGAGGGAGAGAAACATCACTGTGTGGTTGCCTCTCATGCGCCGCCTACTGGGGACCTGGCCTACAACACAGTCATGTGCCCTGACTGGGAATCTAACCGGCAATCCTCTGGTTCACAGGCCAGTGCTCAATCCATTAAGCCACACCAGCCAGGGCAATATATTTCTTATATTTACTCTTGCTAAGAACACTTGGTGTGTCCACACAAAGACTCATACAAATGTTCAGAGAGCTTTATTAAAGTACCAAAGAAAAACATGGAAACAATCCAAATGCCCATCAACAGTCATATGGATAAAAAAGTTTTGGAAGACCCATGCTATGGAATACTGCTCAGCGATCAAAAAGAAGAAGCAAAAGCTACACAGAGCAACATGGATGGATTTTTAAAACATTTTGCTGAGTGCAAGAAGCCAGACACAAAGAGTACACTCTATGATCCCATTTATTTGAAATTCCAACCTGTAGTGACAGAAACCAGATCAGTGGTTGCTTGGGGCTGGGAAGTGAAATGGCTGATGGAGACTGACCACAAGGGAGGGACACAGGGAGATTTAGGGGTGACGGAAATGTATGATGTATTGATTGTACTGGTGGTTATCCAACTGGGTGCATTTGTCAAAACTAAAATAGGTGCATTTAATTATATGTAAATTATACTTCAGTGAAGCATATGAATGTTTTTAAAGCACCTTTGTGTCTATTTTTTCAACTGCCCTGTTCTGCGTGTGTGCAGTTTGTGTTGAGTGAGCTGTAGGGTGCGCTAAGGAGAAAGCGTCTTAGGCTTAGACTCCCTAAGAACACGTCTCTGGGAAAGATCAGATGGGTCTCTTGAAAGTCAGCGCTGTTTTTCCATCACCAAGGGGATTGCTGCGGAACACCACCCCCGAAGTTCATTATCTCAGCATTTAATGTTTTGTTTTTGTTTTTTCAAAATACAAAAAAGTAATTAGAAGACATGATGGGCAATAACCTCTGTGCCAAATTACCTTGTTTTAATTTGATGACGCTTTTGAATTGTTCAAGCTCAAATAATTCATTAAAAAACTGCCAGTCTCTTGATAGGATTTTTTTTTTTTTTGGAATGTGCATGCCAAGTATTATAAGGAATGTTTTTCACAGTAAAATCTTAACACCCTAAGACACACAACGACTACCGGACCACTGATCTGCTTCAACTATTTGAAAGGTAATAAGCCACAGTTCGCAAGGGGAAATTATCACCAGCCAGCCTCTAGCAGTCTAGATTTGCCTTTTTCTTTAATGACATTATAAAACCCCAATGCTCTAATCAGATCATAAGAAGACTGAACCAGGTTTCAGATTCACTCGGGGTTGATAATTGAGCTCATTCCTGAAAGGCCTGAGAAGCACTAAAGCGCTGAAGTGAAACCATGGAAATTAGTGATTTGAATGGGAGAATTGTGAATTTGGTGAAGAAAACAACCCCTATCAGGGCGCTCATGGAACAAGGTTTGCCAAACCCTAGTAAGATTAATGAAGGTAAAATTAAGGAATACACTGTGAATCTTGTTTGCTAGAGGAGGAAAGACAAGTAAGGGGGGAGAAAAGATCAACTTCACCTACACCCTCACCTGTGGGAATGTGGGCCCAAGTTCCTTCTGGCTGAGGGAATGCAATGTCCACTTCTTCTCTTCCGCTGATGGCCTTTGCCTTCAGAATAGTTGGCCTCTCTAAATGAAAGCAGAGCAAACTTCCGAGCCATCTTTTGTAAATGTTTGTTCTCTGCAAGGGCAGGGTGACTTCCTAAGCGGGTAAGCTGGCTGAAGATCTGAGCAATCTTAGGAAAGAGACCGAGGCCTGCCCTTGAACTCCAGGAGCGGTGCACAGCAGCACATGCATGCTCCACCCTGCCTCAGGGCCCTGAAGTGGAGACCAAGGAAGCCTACTCTTTCCTCATTCACATGTCCTCAGACACACTGGCCGTCAGGGAGTCTGTCAACCTATTAGGCACACCCTGCCTCAGGAACAGCTTTCCCCCAAATGTCTGTGTGTCTTCCTCCCTCTCTTCAAGTCCTCATGCACCTTTTCAGTGAGGCCTTCTCTCTACTTCCACCAACCCCCTTATCCAGCTCCATTTTTTCTTTTTTCCATAGTTAACTCCTTCTAACATAGCTTGCAATTCACTTATCTATTATGTTTATGTATAACTCTCTTCCTACAACCTGAACTCCACGAGGGCATGCTTTTGTCTGTTTTCTATTGTGATAGCACTGATATGTGAACAGTGCCTGGTGCACAGGAGGCATTTAATAATTTTTGGATGAATAAGTGAATGAATTATCTTGCACTTGCCTTATGATGACACTATTCACTTTCATTGCAATTGTGTATTTCTGTTTTTCTTACTGGATTCTAAGCTCTATACAAGCAGGGATGTTTCAACTATTTCACTCAGTAAATACTCCCAGCTCTGGCTTTATGCCAGACACACAAACAGGCCTTCCACAATCACTTACTGAATAAAAGAATTAAGCCATCTTAACTATTTTCCTGAGTATACTGCAAGGGGAATAAGAAGGCCCAGATTCTAAGCAACTTTGGGAATATTTCTTGACCTTAGTAGATTCAGCTTCTCCATATGAACAGCAACAGTGTAGGGCCCTGGCTGGTGTGGCTCAGTGGATTGAGTGCCAGCCTGCAAACCAAAGGGTCGCTGGTTTGATTCCCAGTCATGACACAGGCCTGGGTTGTGGGCCAGGTCCCCACTGGGGGCTCTCAAGAGGCAACCAAACACTGATGTTTCTCTCCCTCTCTTTCTCTTTCCCTTCCCCTTTCTCTAAAAACAAATAAAGTCTTAAAAAAAAAATAGGGTTGGGCCACAGCAACAAGAAAGTCCTGTACAGACTCTGAATTCCATGGACCTATGCTTTCGTGCCTTGTCCTCCTCTCTACTTACCCATTTTAAAAAGTCTAGATCAAGTATGGTTACTAAGATGTGTTTTTGTAAATTGTTTGTTGTGATAGTTGGTGTTCCCAAAAGACCTTTCCGACGGCCCACGGCTTCGCGACAACAAGCGAATGAGATGGAAGAGACTGGCTCACCTTTTTTTTTCATCCTCACCTGAGGACATGCTTATTGATCCTTACCAGGGCCTGCAAACACAACCCAGGCATGTATATCGATCTGGAGTCGAACCTATGACACTTCAGTCTAGGGGATGATGCTCCAAGCAACTGAGCCACACCAACCAGGACAAGACTGGCTTATCTTTTGATACTTACGCCATTTGCCCAAAGTCTGTCTTTCTAAAGGTGCATAAGTTGTTGTCAGTTAAGGAAATCATAATTTTTTTTAAATCCCACTTAGAATAGTCTGTCCCACTGTTAATCATTCTGTTCTAATTTGAGATTCAGAAATCTTATACACAATGCTTCAGAAAATCATAAGATCCACAAAAGTGATAAAAAATAGAGTTGAATGTCTCCCAGAGGTGGAGTCAGTGAGAACTGACTTAGCTGACTGCTTATTTATTCAGAGCCTTTTCAAGGGTTACCCTTCTTTTCTAAATTCTAGATTACTATCTTGGTTTCTAGTGTCAGAAGGACGTGTTATCTACCAATGTCGCTTGAAATCAAGAAGTGAAAAAGCTAAGTTTGAGTGGTCTTTGCTTACTAGTGACCTATCTTCCTTGGCTTTTCTAAATGATCAAGTCTGTCCCATGCTATGTCACCAAGCACCGTGAGCAGCTTCCTTGGGATGGGGACAAGTCTCTTCAAACAGAGTGACCTATCACAGATTGAGTTCACTCCAGTGAGACCTTCGATAGGGGCTCAGCCAAGCCGGGGATGGAGGGGCACTAATGTTACATGGGTGGTTGAGGAGCTGACATTTGAAGACTCAAGGAAAAGGAATTCTCTGGAAAGGGAGTAGCATGTGCAAAGTCCTGAGGACCAAACATGCTTTGCATGTACAAGTAATATAAAAATACCAGTGAGACTGGTGTATGGTAAGTGAGCAGTCACATGGGATGAACCTATCTAAGTAAGTTTTATTCTTAATACCCAAGTCTCTCCTCCACAGTTTGGTATGACATCACTAGCAGCAATAGAACTGAAAATTCTGCACTCAGGTTGGGGGTCCCCAAGACAGAGATTGGATCAAAATCCTATTTCTGGACTTCTTGGACTGACTGGTTTTTAACTGGTGGTTTTTCAAATAAAGTCTCTCTACCTCTGATCTAACTTCCGTGTACTTTCCTTGTGTTCTAACCCCTGTCCTCCTTTTTCCACCCTTGACCACCTTGGTCTTCCAACACCTCTCCAGTGATCACAGCCCGAGACTACGTGGGTCAGTTCGAACCTCCCTTCCTGACCTGTCAAAGTGAAGAGATTTATGACCTAACAAATCAGCTTCCAAATTATTGCCTTTCCTCATCCCTGATAACTGTTATTTTCCATCCATTGTCCGGCTTTCACTTTGGCCTTCTCTCTCGCTCTCTAGCTGCATGCCACTGATAACACTACAAAAGTACTCTGCCTGGTCAGCCTGCTTCTAGTACTATGCACTGTGATGGAGGCTTTGAGCCTGGAGCTCACTTCCCCAACCTTCGGCCCAGCCAGATGGCAAGACACTTAAAGAACCAATGTTGGCTTGTAAGCACGGCTGGGATCAGAAAAGGAACGGGAGCTGCAACATCCTTTTCTGTTCTCAGAAATAACCTGTGCAGTATTTATTGGCAAATACTAACCGCCTGTATGGTAAAGGTTTCTTTCACTTGATCAGTTTCTTCTTTGAACTCAGCATCTCCTCATTTTCTGAACCACGCAGTTTGATGCTATGTCATAGGGTTTTGCATGGTTTTTTGTTTTGCGAATATTTTAATATTGCATCTTCATAAAATATAAAGTTCTTGAAAAGCAAAAACAAGTGTCTTGTGTTTTATTTGTAAATTTTTAGCCTTCTAAGAGTGTTATGCATACATACAGGTAGTGCCTAATAAATACTGGCTAATTGATATTTGTATTAAGTCAGCTATGAGCTTTTGGCACCAGAGCAGCAGTTACGGAAAGTGTAGTCCTCAGAAGACCCATGTCATTGGCGCTAAATGCTACCTCTGAAGTGGTGGCTAAAGTTAGAAAGTGGGAGGCTGAGCAACACGGCCCTCCCACATCCCTGGAAGGCCTACGGTTTCACAATTCTGGACAAAAGGGCAGCCCTTCCTGTTTCTGTGATGATTGGACTGTTTGCTCATCTGTTCATATTCAGTGAATATTATTATAATGTTCTGAGTCATGAGCATGTATTAATAATATGTATGAGGAAACATGCTCGGCATTATGGAGGACACACACACAAATCCTGAACCATGATATCCTAGCTCGGCCTGAGTTCTGATCCGATAAAATTCGTGAGGAAGAACCTCGAGGGCAGAATCTGCAAACAATGGGCACCCTGAGTCAGAATCTGGGCTGCTGGCTAGACTCCCGCCTCCTGGCTGGGATGTTACGTCCTGGTATAAGCCAAACCATGGACTGTGCCTTTTGAATCATGACTTTCCTCTTCTTTTTCAGGACTTCCCTCTTCTGTTGGTAGCAGGATGCCAAAAGCATTCCAATAAACCACAAGAAATCAGAAAAGTCGGGGGGAAAAGATTTTTAATTAGTTCAATGTGCACAGGCCTTATCCTAAAAGGGATTTGCTAATTTTACCAAAGGTCACAAATGCAATGACAGAAAGGTCTTACAAATGTGTTTCACCACACTGCCCATGCTGATGCTATGCTCAGTGCCTGTGCTAAACAGAGGCTTCATTCATTCATTCATTTGTTGGTTTATTTATTCTTTCTTTCACATATCCACTCATTTAACAAATATTTACTGAGTTCACACGTCGTGCCTGGGACTGTGATAGGAACTATGGATGATGGAAAGATGAATAAGATACCACCTCTGGTCTTAAAGCACTTGGGAAAGAGGAGGAAACAAAACACGCACTTAAATAAAACTCTAATGATTTCACTTCTATGTGGAATCTAATGAACAAAATATACAAAGTAGAAACAGACTCACACATACAGAGAACAGACTGACAGTTGTCGGGGGGAGGCTGGGGAGACTAGGGGAAACCCTCATAGACACAGACAACAGTGTGGTGATGACCAGAGGGAAAGGGGGTGGGGGAGGTAGCAGGACGTAAATGGGGAATAAATGGTGACAGGACGCGACTAGGATGTGTGGCTGGTGAACACGCAACACAATATACGGATGATGTGTTAGAGAATCTCACACTTAAAACCTATGTAATTTTATTTACCAATGTCATCCCAATAAATTCAATAAAAAACGTAGATTAAAAATGTGATAAATCATCCAAGAAAATTAAAGTGCTACAGACGGGGATCTAGCTCAAGAGAAGGGCTTCCTAGAAGAAGTAGCTGAGGCCTTGGAAAAAGGGGTAGGAAATAGGTATGTGGAAATGGGAATGGGGTTGAAGATTGGGACTTAACAGGATTCAAGGCAAAAAAATGCAAGATCTGAATGTGGAAAAGTGAATAGTTTCATTTGATGGGAACAGAATGTGTATAAAAAAGGAAGGAGTGGAGACTCACGAATCCCCACCTAGGAAATCTGGGATACATTCACAGGTGAGTGGAACATATAATTTATCATCCAGATGAGGACGCATTTGAGAGTAAAAGGGAGATAAAAATAAATAAAATTACATATATTTTCAAAATATTTACTTATAATGGTAAATCTTCAAAAGAGTTCCATTGAAAGTCTATTTTCAAAAATGACATTTTTATAAATACTAAAAATTATCTGCCTATATCTCGATGAATAGATAACCTGGGAACATTCAAACAAAATTTGTAAATCTTTATGTTGATTGTCTGAACCTTTGCAAATAACGCAAATAGAACAACCGTCCTTGGTGCATATGCACATACTTGAGTCAGTCTCTTGGGTGGGTCTGTCTTTACTGCTATGGCAGAAGAATTTTAAATTTAAAAATGTTTAATTTTTCATAAAATTATCTGTTCTTCAAAGTTGCATTTTAAAATGAATTTGAAACTTCTGATACTTTTAATGAATAATTTTTATAGACCATAATTTCTATTAAAATACACTTATTCTACAGATCCTGAAGTGCCTGTTGAGCACAGAGAAAATTACACCAAATGGAGGATATTATCAATTTTATTTTTTAAATGTTTTATTTATTGATTTGAGAGAGAGAGAAAGGGGGAGAGAGAGAAACATCAATTTGTTATTCCACTTATTTATGCATTCATTGGTTGATTCTTGCCTTGACCAGGGATCAAACCCACAACCTTGGCGCATCGGGACAACATTCTAACAAACTGAGCTACCTTGCCAGAACTATCACTTCTATTTTTAAGAGAAAATTTATAAACATTTTAGTCTAAATACTTTACAAAATGCCTTCTTAATCAACTTCTTTGAGGTATAATTTACTTATAATAATAAATGTACTCGTTTCAAGTATAAAATTTGCTGAGTTTTGACATATAAACATCCATGTTCCCACCAACACAATTACACTATAGAATATTTATATCGCATCAAAAAGTTCCTTCATACCCTCCGTGGTCCATCTCACCACTCCACGCCCCTTGGTCCCATGGAACCAGCGATTTGCTTTCTCTTACTATAGATGAGTTCTGTGTGTTGCAGAGCCTCATTAAATAGAATTATACAGTAGGTGGTCTTCTGGATCTTCCTTCTTTCACTCAACAATGTTCTGAGATTCTTTCATGCAGATGTTCATTTCAGTAGCTTTTTCCTTTTTTATTACTGAGTTGTATTCTATTGTATGGATATACCTCATATTATAACCATTCACTTGTTTTCCAAAATTTTTTAGTGATAATGAATAAAGCTATTATGCATACTCATGCATAAGTCTTTTGTGGACATATGTCTTCCTTTCTCTTGGATAATACTTAGGAGTGAAATTGCTGGGTCATATGAAAAATGAGTGTTTAACTTTATAAGAAAGTATCAAACTGACTTTCAAAATAGCTGTACCATTTTACATTCCACTAACAGTGTATGACAGTTTCAATTACTTCACTTTCACTCACACTTGGTACCGTGAGTCTTTCTAATTTTAACCACTTTAATATATGTGTAGTGCTATCTCATTGTGATTTTTATTTGCTTTTAACTGATGACTAAAGATGTGGAGTATTTTTTCATGTGCTTGTTGGCCACTCTTCTTTAGTGAAGCTTTTGTTCAAATCTTTTACCCGATTTTAATTGAGTTTCTGTCTAATTATTAAGTTGTAAACACTATATATTTTGGGTACAAGTTCCTTGTCAAAGTATTGTAAATATTGCCTCCTACTCACTAGTTTACCTTTTCTTTACTTTAATGGTTACTTTAGAAGAGCAAAAGTTTTCAATTTTAGCAAAATACAATTTATCAATTTTTTTCATTTATGGTTTGTGTGTGTGTGTGTATGTGTGTGTGTCCTATCTAGGAAATCTTTGCTTTCCCTCAGTCACAAAAAGGTTCTTCTGTGTTTTCTTCTAGAAGTTTTGCAGCTCTGATATTTAGATCATGATCATTTTCATTATGATTAAAATAGTTTTTATGTATGATTTGAATACATATGAATATCCATTTGGAACACTTCCACATCCTGGGGAATAGGGAACTGTCTTTTTTTTTTTTTTTTTTTAAGATTTTATTCATTTAGTTTTAGAAGGGAGGGCGAGAAACATTGATGTGCAAGAGAAACATCGTTGGTTGCCTCTCACATGGGCCTGGACCAGGGATTGAACCCACAACTCAGGCATGTGCTCAGATCAGGAATCAAACCTGCAAGCTTTTAGTTTACAGGATGACGCTTCAACCAACTGAGCCACACTGGTCATGGCGAGGATTATCTTTCTTTGTGGGATTACCTTGACACCTTTGCCAAAAATTTGACTGTAACTAATGTATAAATTAACCTTTATCATTTGAAAAAAATCTCCTAATATATGTATGGGTCTATTTCTGTGATACATGTTCTATTCTACTAATCTATGTATCCATCCTTACACTACATTGACACTGTTCAATTAATACAGCTTCATAGCAAGTTTTTAAATCTTTTTTTAAAAAAGATTTTATTTATTTATTTTTAGACAGAAGGCAATGGAGGGAGAAAGAGATGGGGAGAAACATCAATGTGTGGTTGCATCTCACGTGACTCCCCTGGGGACCTGGCCTGCAACCCAGGCATGTGCCCTGACTGGGAATCAACCGGTGACCCTTTGGTTCGCAGCCTGCACTCAATCCACTGAGCTACACCAGCCAGGGTAAGTTTTTAAATCTTGTAAAGTTATTTCTACAATTTTCTTTTTCATCCTTACAAATTGAGAAAACCAATTTGATTTCTTTTCATAACAACCTGTCAGTCAACAGCAATATCACAGATGCAATTATGAATTACATGGTCACCACAACCAATTGCAAGATACTTTTCTACTCCAGACTGAGTTTCTTATTTTAATACAAGCATTACTTTATGTCAACTCTGTGCTCCACCACAATTCACATTTGTATTATCACCAGAAACATAAATCATTTTATCTGCATTGATGGACTTATTAACTAAATTTATAATAGCACTAACAATAATGGCAGATGTTTCACCTTTGACCAAATGAACTTTAAAATGTTTTCCTCTAATTCATGAATTGGATTAAAAAGTAGACCCACTATTAAAATGAATGAATTGAGTTTTTGTTTGAAATATCTGATACAATCCATATAAATTGAGCATATGTTGCCAATTTAGCTATTTGCAAAGTTCTCCTACTCATGGAGCCAACACCTCAATAGCTTTGCTATATTATAAGTGCACAAGAAAAACTACACACCTCGTGTTCCTGTTGTGCACCCCTCCAGGTTTTCCCAGCCTCACCGTTTCTGCTTGATCACCACACCAGAGCATCCCGACAGGTTTTCACCTTGGCTCCGCACCCTCGGTCTGGATTTCTTACCTTCTGCGCAGCGTGTCTTTGTGGACGCCCAGGCAAAATACCACGTTTTGCCGTGTGTAACGTGCTCCCCTAGATAACACAAGCCCACGTTTTTGGCCCAAACTTTCAGGAAAAAATTTTTTGTTTTAATTTTTTAATTTAACTATTTATTTATTTATATTTAGAAACAAAACCAATGATCACATTCCAGGGTATTATTTTGCATATGGATATTGTTATTGCTTTCTAGAGTTAAACTTTTAATGCATAAGCATAAATAAAAAGAATTAAAAGCATTTCTATAGATACAGAATTAGTACTACCCATGTACTTATTTTTCTCTCAAAAATTGGGGCAAAAAAGTGCACATTATATATGGCAAAATACGGTATTTGGCATGCAAGCACAATTTGGAAGTAAGATAATGGCCCCTGAAAGGAACCTTTAACCAATGAGGCTAATTATTAAGTGTTTCCCTTTTCTTCATGTGCAGGACTGTCTTGAGCTGTGTTTAATGATAATGTGGCTCTTCAGGAAGTCTGACAGGTTGAAAAGTATGTCACAAGTAGTAGTGGTCCACTTTGGTAATACTTTATGTTGACTCTCCTTCCTTCCCAGTCTCTTATTCCTGCTACCCAAACTGCATTCACAAGTAAAATATTTAATGTAAAGATTTATCTTAGGCACTACTTTCTGGGGAACCCAGGCTAATATTACTCAAATCAAAAGGAGTAAAATTAATTTATAGAAGTGAAAAGTCGTGCTTTAAAAGGTGACGCCTAAACTTCTGAAGCCGCCTGTGTTATCTTCTTAAAATAACTACTAACTTAATACCTCTTCAAAACATTTGTGTCTTCTGGTTTCCATGAGTCAATGATATTATCACTGTAGACCCCATAATTGATGGTCAATGTACACAAATATTATGTGCAAGTTATAATTTCATCAACTTTCTTGAATAATAACGCAGTTCTTATTTATAAAACTAACCTTCCTTCCTGCTTTCCTTCCCTCCCTGCCCCTCTCTCTCTCCTCTCTCTCCCCTCCCTCCCTCTCTTTCTTCCTTTCTCTGTTGGGTTACCTTGACAACTTAATATTAGATACAGATTTCTATGTTTGTGTAAGAATTTTACACATCTTTCCTCTTTATAGCAACCCCACAGCACTGTGATAATTACCTTAATACATGCAAAACACTTAGAATGGTGCCTGACACTTGGCAAAGACTTAATAAATGTAAGTTGATAATATTAATTTTCTTTGGGGATGAATTAGAAACAGGAAAAATGTCAGAATTAGACAGAATTTACTGGGAAAATTTCAGCATCTGTTTGGGATTTTTCCCCTTCGTTAGTATTCATTTACTCATTGGTTGAGCACCTAGTCATTATAACTCTTTTGATTATGTGAGGTTGGTTGCCATGTAATCAATATAATTTAATCACATTGATGTGACCAATACAATTCTATTGTTGCATCAAATTCTTTAACCAATCTTAACTGAGCCAGAACCAGATAAACCATATAATAAAAATTTACAAAGAAAATAGCTTCAAAAATAGTTTGCAGATTAAATGAACTCATTCTGATGTTCAATTTCCAACCAATAATTGCCCTACAGAAATGCCAGCAGGACACAAGAGGCTGTGAAGTCAGAAATGTGAACGTTAACAGAACAGCAAGGTCAGTTATGAAGTCATTAAATAAAACACACTCACAGAACCAGAAGCCACACAGACCATAAAACAGCTGATTTCTTTCCACAGAGAAAGACCAAACACATCTGCTGTGAGGACTGTTCATGCTAGTTAAGTTGTATATTAGATATTTTCCATCTACTGAATGAGTATAATCAGGAACTCCAAGGATTTGATTAAAATGTATTTAAAGCATGTGATACTATAAAATCAAGTTTACTTCATTTTAACTTTTTAGCTCTTTTTAAAAAATGTTATTGAAATTACTGAGGTGACGTTATATAGGTTTCAGGTGTACAATTCTACATGACATCGTCTGTATGTTGTACTGTGTGTTCACCACCCCAAGTCAAGTCTCCTTCCATCACCACGTATCCCCCTTTACCCTCTTTTACCTCCCCCACCTCCTTTCCCTCTGGTCATCAGCATATGTTGTCTGTGCCTTTGAGTTTTTAATTTAATTTGCTTAATCCCTTCACCTTCTTCACCCAGCCGCCCCCCCATACACCTTCCCTCTGACAGCTGTCAGTCTATTCTCCGTCTCTATGAGTTTGTTTCTATTTTGTTTATTTTGTTCATTAGGGTCCACATATAAATGAAATCACATGGTATTTGTCTTTCTCTGACTGGCTTATTTCACTTAGCATAACGCTCTCCAGTTTCATCCTATAAAATTAATTTTAAAAGCATAAACCAAGTACTGAAATTTATGTTTTTAAATATTCTCCATCTTTCTGAACATAATGTGTTAAATAAGAGACATCTAAGTGAAAGAGTAACAGATCTAATAAATAGTCATTTGATAAGTTTTGGCAAAAACTTTGGGTTTACATCCCAGCAATTGAGAAAGCAAATTATTTTAATAGCTGAAGCACACATCCTTTTACAAAATTAAAGGAGGTTATAATATAGTTGTCCATCAACAGAAAATTAAAACTAATTTTATACTAGATATTTATGTTATTTTAAATATACAATTTGGAAAAAATTTAAAGAATCAAACGGCATTGCCATAATAAAATTTGTTCTATTTATGAATGCACTTCTCAATGCTTACATATAAAAGAAAAATTGGAGCCCTGGCTGGTGTAGCTCAGTGGATTGAGCGCGGGCTGGGAACCAGAAGGTCCCGGTTCGATTCCCAGTCAGGGCACATGCCTGGGCTGCAGGCCAGCTCCCCAGTGAGGGCCACGTGAGAGGCAACCATACATTGCTGTTTCTCTCCCTCTCTTTCTCCCTCCCTTCCCCTCTCTCTAAAAATAAATAAATAAATAAAATTAAAAAAAATTAAAAAAAAATTGGAATGTATTTGATGCAGAAATGCTATCTTGTTCTAGCAGTAAGTAATATTTATCCATGGATGTATAGATCAGTTTTTAAAAAGGCCCATCTATCTCATTAATCACTTACTTTTTGTGGTTAATAATTATTTATCACAGTTTGTAATACATTTTATAATCTTTTGTTTAATTGCCACATACTGTGTAATTGTAATGAAAACTCAGTCCAGAAGAAAAAATTTAACTGTTAGAGGTATATGATCACAGTTATTTTTTAAAATTTCAATTTATTTACACATTTCTGTGACAGAGAAATATGAGAAAGTGATCAATAAAAGACTTTTAAAATTAAAATAATTTACATGAGAGTGAAAATCTATGGGTGAACTAGAATGAAATATAAACTCCAGGGGAAAGAAAAAGGATATCGAATTTTTGACTGTTAAAAAGAGCGAGTCCATGTATTCTTTAAAAGCCTGATGGAGGGCAACCGACACCGAAGTATATAAAGGATGTAAGTCCAGTTTTATTTTTAAATATTCATGTTTACAATATACCCAAAATTATTTTGTTTGCAACCTTCTAAACTTATGATAACATTTTTCGATGGTAAATATAAATTGTACAAGGGGGTGCATGAATTTTCAAAATGAGATTGGTGCATATTAGAGCAAAAACAAGTGAGGCATAATGTCCACACTGAACCCAAAGGCTGGAGCAGCGCTGTCCAGGGCAAGGGCACTGGGGGCTGCAGGGCAGCCCCTGACGGGCCGGAGCAAAGGCTGGGAGACTGGAGACAGAGGATGACGTATTTAAGGGAAAAGTGTTTCACACAGCTGGAGCGTGGCCCCAGGAAGATCGCTGAATCTGTGTGAGTACAGACCGTCCAGGTGAAAAGTTAGAATCAGCAGAGCTGCAGAGTCTAAGGAGAGAGCCTGGGAGACAGAGAAGGTGCAGAGGATTTCTGAGGAATTTAAGAAGTGGTCCAAGAAGTGGAAAGAGAATGGAGAGGAGGAATCATGTAAGCCAACAGGGAAAAGGGTTTCAAGAAAGGGAACTAACAACAGTGTCCACTGGATTTAAAGGGGAGGAGGATTGCTAGTGAATGCTTTGGTTAAGAGTGTATGTAGCAAGCCTCAGAAAGTAGTTTAAACCAGAAAAATGGTAGTGTAAAAAGTCAGAGGAAGAGCTGAACATCCCAGCAGGAATCAATGCGGCTGCAGGAACTTGGGCTGGAGCCTAGGTGGACTCAGTCTTTAGCATGCTGCCTGCCATTCACCAGATCAGCTTCAATCACTTCCAGTCTCTGATTTTTATGCAAGTTTCAAACTTCTGGGAGATTGGCCCAGCTCAGGACAGGTGTCTACTCTGAAATATTCAGCCATGGCCACGGGGTATGATAACGTAGTGCAGAAATGGCCAGTGTGAGCCTATTTTTATGTATTGGGGCTGAATTAGAAAAGGGGGTGTTGTTGTGAGCAGGGAAGAACCCTGGACCTGTGGGTTCTACCAAAGATTGCCTCAGCAAGAGAAGTGATAGGAGCGGAGGTCAGACTGCAGTGCACAAGGAGTGAATGGCTTTCAAAAACTTGTCCAGGATGGGACAGAGGGAGAGGAGGTGGTGACCCGGGAGAGTGACTGGATTAGGTATCTTAATCCAATGGAACAGTCTATACACATCTAGTGTTTCCCCTTTCCCCCATGTACATGAGAATCTGGTTTTAAAGTTCACCTGTAATAGTTTCTCAATATGCCTGAACTATAAGATAGCTGATGTCAGGGGAAACCACAACGTGGGGGAAAGAACATGGACTTCAGATACAGAAGACCTGAGTTTGAAACCTGGGCTGTGCTTCTGAGTAGTTTAGTTTCTCCAAGCCTCCTTCCTAATGCATAAAATGGGCATAACAAGAAATGTGGAATTATCAAATCATAGAATGGGTGTAGCCATTTTATAAACTATAAAGAGCCAAACAAACAACATTATGGAACATCTATAACAAACACACGCGTTAGAAACGTGTCACATACACTGACAGCGGCGCAGGGCTTTGGAGATGAAAGGGTCACCAGCAGTCGTAACGGTCTGGTTGTGTTCAACAGAAGCTGGTGTCCAGAGGAGTTCAGCGACTCATCCAAGGTCACACAGGTAGTAAGAGGCAAGGTGAGGACTTGACTCAAGCTTTCCTGGCGTCTAATCCTGTACTCATTCCACTTTAGCTTCTACTTCTTGTTATCTGATTTGTATGTTGAAGTGTAACATGCTATTTCTGCTATATTATATGTGGTTTTTTAAAGTCTTTCTACTATAGTGAAATTGGCTGCTTCAGAAGTAAGAGGGCTGCCTATACCGCGTAGTCTCAAACGGGAAGAGAAACTTCTGTTGGAGCCCTTGCCTTTCAGTGGCGGGGGGTAAGGAATCACGCTCACACAGCTTAAGGGAACGGCTCCTCGGAGGCAACAGCAGCCTCAAACTACAAAGCCTTCTTGGGAGCACAGGTCTGAATCTTGGCGGGGTCAACATGAGAGCTTAACCTTTTAAGACAGATAAGTTGAGTTCCTGGAATGCCCCTATTTAGTGGGCTCGTAGGGGTCTTTCGGATGAGCCCCTTGCTAAGTGAAGCTCTGTCTGCTTTGCGTCAACTTTACACAATCTTGAGATAATCTCAGACTGGATCTCCCTGAAGCCAAAGCCAGCAGTAGGAAATTCAGTCTATCAACTCTTTATTTGGCCTGGAAGAAATTTCTATATTGTCTACTGCAACATTATTTATCATAGTAAAGTGTGGAAACTGCCTGGATATCCAAAAATTAGAAAATGTTTACATGGGTTATGATCCATTTATTTCAAGGAATATTGTACAGCCAATGAAAACCAGGCTTTCCTGGAATCTCAGCATTGTAGAGAGCTAATTTTAAAATTTTATATTTTTGACGAATATTGGCACAGTGTTTACTCAGCCTGGGTGACATCTTGTATGAGTCCTTCTATAATGTTTTTATTTACTAATCATTATATTATCTGGCCCATCCCATAGCTCTTAACTATGACCACTGCAGACAACGTCTGGGTTCCAATGGGATTTATTAGGAGGGTGGTGTAAATAAATAATTCTAGATGTGGGGTTTTAATCTTTTACACTGAAAGATGTGAAAACTCTTAAAGAGTTAAAAGCACTATATAAATTTATGTGCTGTATCTCTATTAAATACTTTTTCTAGTCTAAATAATAAAATACTTTTCCTACTAAGTAATTCTTTTTCTAGCCTAATAATTTCTCAGTGCTGTAATTCCTGCATCGTAACAATGGTACGAATAAACTCTGATAAGCTATACTCAAATGACTGTAATAATTTTAGGAAGTATGTGAAGTTGGAACCCTCAGACATCACTCATGGGAATGTAAAATGGCACGGTGTTTTGGAAACAGTTTGGCAGTTCCTCAGAATGTTAAACTGAGAGTTGCCATTATGACCCAGGCATTTTGCCTTGATAGACATTAATGCATATGTCCATGTAAAACATATGCTCAAATGTTAATAGCACCATTATTCGTTATAGCCAAAAAGTGTTCCACTAACTAATGAAGGGATACACAAAATGTAGTATATTCATACAATGGAATATTATTTGCCATAAAAAAGGAATGAAGTAGCCCTGGCTGGTGTAGCTCAGTGGATTGAGCGCAGGCTGGGAACCAGAGGGTTCCGGTTCGATTCCCAGTCAGGGCACATGCCTGGGTTGTGGGACAGGTCCCCAGTGAAGACCACGTGAGAGGCAACCATACACTGATGTTTCTCTCCCTCTCTTTCTCCTTCCCTTCCCTTCTATCTAAAAATAATTAAATAAATAAATAAAAAGGAATGAAGTACCAATACATGCTATAACACGGATGAACTTTGGAAACATGATGCTAAGGGAAAGAAGCCAATCATGGTGGGCCACATATTGTATTTGAAACACCCAGCATAGGCAAATTTATACGGACAGAAAATAGAAGAGCAGTTGTCTAAGGCTGGGGGTGAATGGGGTATTTGGGGGAAACAGACTGACTCCTGGCGGGTACAGTTTCCTTTTCGAGTGGTGAAATGTTCTAAAATTGACTGCGGTGATGGTTATACAACTCTGTGAATATACTAAAGACCATTGAATTGCACACCTTAAATGGGTGAACTATGTGGTATATGAATTATATCTCAATAAAGCTGTTAAAAACAACCTCAGATACTAAATTTCTCTTCTCCAATTAAATGCAAGGTCAAACATACTGGAAAGTGTAGTGTTTCCTTTCTGAACGCAAAAGGCTTGAGGTACCTGTAAGTTAAGATCTCAGATGAGTGGGGAAAGGCACCTCGGAAGCCACCAACAAATGAGGAAAATCCCTGCTGTAAAATTTAGATCAGAAGCGCAGCACACCTTGACTGGTTTTGAAGACACCATCAAATGGTAGATGACGATGTTGATGCAATGAAACAAGCTAAATATAAACCAAAGAATTCTGTTTTATACCTCTCCCACAAAAATAATTTAAACTATCACAAAAGTCCGTGGAAAACCATAATTTGCATGGTATTTAGTGATCCTGCTCTGTGATTTCCTTAACCAATTGATCCCGATCTGCCTATCAGAAGTGAAGGCAATGTTGATATATCTTTTGCTTTAGCCGGAGGGAGGAAGACATTCCCACGTAATAATCACATCCTTATAGAAATTGAAAACGTATGTTCAAGCCATGGTGGTCCTGCAAAAATATAAGCTCATAAAAGGGTTCTTGATTCATTGTCATCGTTCATTTTGTTCACTGGAATAACCAGAGTTTTGCCAGACTATAAAATGACTGATAGCTTTTTCATAAAAGGATATTTTACAAAATATTGAAATGTAGCCTATTTCTACCTGATAAATGCCTGGACCTGTAAACTTTGAACCCGCATTGGCCTTTGTTGCTCATGACCTTGTTTAAATGATTAATGTTCTTTTAACAACTGCAGGCTGCAGGAGGCAGCATGAACTTACTGGGTCCAGATCCTCTATTTGAGGCAAAAAAAAAAAGCTGTTCAAACATAAAACTGCTAATAATATGCTTTAGTACCTGTGGAGTTGTATCCTTTTTAATTTCAGTTACCTTACTAAAGGGCAGCATGTATTTTTGAGAGACATTTTTTTTATTTTAAAAAGTTCCAAAGGATGCCTCATTTTTAATTTCTATAAAAATAGAACACTATGTTGATACAATTTATTCATCATCTCCAAACTAAAAATGAATGAACAATTAGGATTATTTTATCACACATTTGAAATTAATCTTGTCTTATCATGTTTAGCAGCACTTTTTACCACTTTGCTATTATCATCGAAGTTGGTGAGTTGGATCATTACCGAGCTATGTGAAGTCTTAACCCCCCTAATTCTACCTTGTGTTAGTATCCATCTTAAGATATCAAATAATATATCAATCTCCACTTAAATATCAAAGATCTGCATTTAGCAGAAGTCAATAGAATTTCTTTCAGGAATTAAATGACAAATGAACTGGATTTTTCTTAATTAACATCACTCTGGAGATGGGGAAGATATAGCAAATTTTTTCCCTTGGCTTTATACCAGAGTTGAAAACAAAAGCGAAAAAAAAACCCCACACATTCTACTGGTCTACAAAATGTTTTGTGAGCCCAATGTTCCCTGAAAATGTTCGCAAGAAATAAAAAATTAGAAGTTGTTAGCAACTTATTTGGTACACATCATTACTTCCAGTGGGTAAAAGGGTATTTGCAACTCTTAAAGTGAATGTGTTTGATAAAATACATTTTCTTATGACTGCGGTAAAAAAAAAATGTCTTTGTTTAAGGATAAGGGGAACCCAGGGGGTCACCCTATTAGGGCTAGAGAGAGCAGCTTTGTTTTAAAGAGTTCATCTACGATGAAATCAATGGAGTATTACATGAGCACCACAAGTGAGGCATTTCCTACCTCGTCCAAGATCCACATCACTATATGTAGGGTTTTTGTTTAGCAATTTACATAAAATATTACTAGAGGTAAGTTTTTTTTTTCTTAATGGCTCCAAGGTTAAAGTTGAAAATACCAACTTGAGGTTGTGCAGAGATGTGGCCATATTGAATGTCATTTCCACATTTTCCAGTAAATCATTTCATTATCCATAATAATAATCTTCACTGGCTTTACAAATAATTGCTTTGCTAAACTTAAAGGAAGTCTGATTTTAATTTGCTATCTACATCTACATTCTCATATCCTTTTTATAGATTTTTTAAAGAGTTATCAGTAGAATCTCCATTCACTCAAACATAAGTGAAAGTTTTATCTATCTTGAGATATCACTAAAATAATTTATTGCTGGGGAAACAAAACCTTTTGTCTCAAAATATATTTCTTCCCGACAGCTGTGGTATTTCAGGGAAAGCACCAAAGCTATGATGGTCTGGACTGCAATCAACCATTCTTAATAGGAAATTTTACAGACTCCTAATAAGATATCCTCCAATAATTTATGGGGAGAGGTTTTGAAGTGAAGAGGCATTGTTTGGCAATATGTTCTTCCTCTAATCTCAGGAAATTTAAATAAAAGAGTGCTCATTTCCTCTGAATTCAGCAGTTCTCCTTAAAAAAAAAAAAATTAAGAAAAACACCTGCTACGACAGTCCCAAAACATGGCTTACTTGCCTCGAATGAAATTGTGCTAAAACAAACAAACAAACACATTAGTGCCTAAAGATTTCTCTTGCAGACTTCCTGGCCTGTGAAGGGTTAGGAATTTCCACAAGGCCATAGTTGTTTGAACACCATCAGAGAAATGTCCCTTGTTTACTAAATGTATAGAATAACCCCCAGGTCACCCTGCTCCCTTGCACCAGCGGTTTCCAATCTGCTGTCTATCATGACCCCCCACCCCCTGGCTATTTTTTTTTAATGTTAGCTTGATGTTATCTGTAATTCTTCCCATTACATTTTCCACATTCATCTTATTGATTTCCTACCATTTTATTGTGGGTTTTGTTTGTTTGTGTGGATTTTGTGTATAATGTTGTTTTCCTACTTAAAAATGGAACTTTCAACTCTTTTCCTGCATTAAAGTGGCAATTTTATCATTTTAGGATGTACCAGCATCCATTCCCTTTGGATCCTCCACGGGGTAGGAGATGGATCACATCTGTGCCTCCCACATTTTATCGTACACACGAATCACTGGGCGCCCCACTGAGAAAGTAGTTCTGACTTGGAGGGCCTGAGGAGGGGCTAGAAACTCTGCATCCCGAAACAGCCCCAGGCGATGCCAATGCTGCCGGCCTCTGCAGTACATTTTGAGTAGCAAGGACTAGATGATATCAATGGTCCCTTCCCACCTTAAATACTGCTTCCTGGGGTTTCCAGTGGGGTTCCTGTGAAGTTACTAGAGAGCCTAGGAAATGACCCAAAATTCTGATCAGAAAATTTCAAAAAATTTGACAGCCACATATATTGCCCTTCTTCAACAACTGCAGCCAGGAGAGATAAAACAAACCAATGTAAGCTGAGAGCAGCAAGTGTGATGTTGAATACATCTCTGTCTTCGGTCAAGAGATAATTATTTTATTCATCTTTATGCTCTTTCCCTCTCTCTCTTTTGTTCCAATAAACTTGACCCCTCTCTCCCACACACACATTCAGCTGGGTAGCTCCTGTACTTACATAAATTTTGCTTTAATTCATCAACCATCATCCAGAAACTCACAGCTGTACTGTTTAAAAAAAAAAAAAAGATACCACACTATGCCTCTGGTAAGATGTACACAAATTTACTCAAAGCATAGTCGTGCCCTCAAGGAAGAATGGGAGGAAATGAGAACTCATCCTAAATGTTCCCAAGACATCCCGAGGCTTTAGCCACTAATCCAGGAGACTTTTTTCCCCAGTACCAGCTCATTCCTACATCATTCATATCACGTAAGTAGCTAGAGATGGGTGAAGCTAAAACCTTTAGCCAAAATATGAATCAAAAATTTCCCCAAATTTAAAAAATAATTTACTAGCTTAGAATCTATTGTCGTGGGCTGGGTTTTCATGGATTTTTCTTCTGTTCTTTTTGAAGTAAGAAATATACTAATTTAGAAAGGTGGAAAACTGATAACTGGTTTCTGATATCTTTGTTTCCATTTTATGTATTTTTATATAGCTCAAAGGTGATGACCTCAATTTTACACTTCACTTTGTACATGAATACCCAGTTTAATGAAAGAAAAGATTTCAAGAACACTCAAGTTACATTGGAGAAATGTGAGTGGAAAGGACTTTTAGTCTTTCAAGAACTTTTAAATTTGAAATGTATTTGCATCCCATAAGCCTTAGGTCAGATCATTTTGATCTGTTCAGAGACCAAAACGACTGAGGTCTGACATAAATTCAAAGACCTTCAGCAGCAAAAACAAAGCAAACAAACAAAAGATGGAGACCGGGGCAGGGGACAGGGTGGGAAGAGCAGGCTGGAACTGAAATAGCTGTCTCTGCCTGAGAAGGTTTTTCTTCAGAGAACATTTAAGAGCTGCGAGGGAGGAAGAGAATATCAGCTTAACCAGTATAATCCAAGGGATCAACCATATAGCTGATTATACAGGCAGTTGACCTTCAATTAAAGTTATTTATTGCCACATAACAAGCTATCCTGAAACTTAGGGTAGTTTGTTAGATAGCTCTTCTTATTATATCTTATAATTTTGTGCATCGGGATTTTGAGAAGGGCCTGGCTGTTCCATGTGGTCACCGAGGGGTATTCAGCTGGTAGATGGGCTTGTCTGTAGGATCCAAGACCCCTCTACCCATATGCCTGGTAACTTGAGAGGATAGCTGTAAAGCTAGGCTCGGCTGGGACTGGCGACCAGACTGTCATCATGCGGCTTCTCCAGCATGGCATTTGAGGGGTCAGCTGGTGTCCCACTGAACAAGGAGGAATCTGCATGGCCTGGCTCATAAAAATGGATCATAAAAGGCCATGCAGATTCCTCCTTGTTCATTTTGGAAGTCACACACCAGCACTTCCTTTTGGTCAAAGCAGTCACAAACCTGCCCACACTCAAAGGAAGGGAACACAGGCCCCATCTCTGGAAGGGAGAAGTGTCAAAGAATTTGTGGCCATCTTGAAAACCCGCCACACCCTCCAATCCATGAAGTAATGTTAGAAATGGTCATCGTCATTGAAGGACTGGCCAGTACAGAGAAAGCAAACTCGAAGTTAAGTGTACCTTGTCTTCTCCACGTATGTATAAAAGGATATATTTGAAATACAAGCTGCATCTCCTTAATCACATATTCAAATGTAGAAATTAATCCTCTAAAACTTTATTACTCATTTTTGGCACATTTGATCACTTTTTAAAGATTACTCACTACTGGCAATTATATTCTATTGCCACCTGCCTTTTAAAACATGCAAATAATGGTACCCACTGTCGACTACAAGACAATGAATTATAGCTCTTACTAATAACAATATACTGTTAGCTTACTGTAAGGTATTTTTTCTGTTAGGATTTTACTCAATAACCCTGAAAAATAGATAATGCTCAGTTTACAAAGTGTTTGCTATCTGTGAATTAAATAGTACAGGGGGGCAAAAAAAATTGTCGTTAGCAACTGTAGTCACAGTGTGTTCAGTGGCTTTGTGCCAGGTGTTGTTTCTAATCCTTTGCTTAAAATTACCGAGCTTCTCCCCACCACTTTGGAGGCAGGTTATTAAATTCTTATTATTTTTAACTGGCAAAACAAATTAAAATCCAGGGAGGATTTATTTTTAGAAAAGCGATGACATAGAATGATATAGAAAACTTTGTAAACCTCACACTTTTAGTTGCTCACTGTCCAAATTGCTTTCCTCGGCTTCGCATGCAGCTAGAAAGGAATTGGCACAAGCAGGCTCATCAGAGAAAGCGGCATCCTCACACGCTTAAGGACCCGATCCTCATGGATGGTGTTTTCCTGGACAACTTCTTCTGCCTTTTTATTTACAGGTCACTTAAATATAAATAGACTTGGAATTTTGAAAGGATGCAGAATGAAAAATATATATAAACACGCTTGGGGAGTGACTGCTAAGGGGTACGGCGGTTCTCTCAGGGGTGATGAGTGCTCCAGAATCCAACATGGCGCCACTTGCATAACTTTCTGGAAAAACAAACCCCCCTGAATTGCAGATTTTTAAAGGGTGAGTTTTATGGTAGGTGAGTTCTATCTCAACAAAAATATAACCCTGCTACTAATAATACATGACCCTTACAGAAAAATTAGGGAAAGTGATATTACGAACAACTAAAAACCTTTAAAAGTACTTCAGCAAGGAAGGGATTGTAAAGCACAATCTAATTTATATTTCCCACCACTGTGTTGACAGTACCAGCCACAGCGAGGTATTAAACTCTGCAGTCAGGCGAAATGAATAGTGAGTTAATCTTCGCCACTCGTCCCCACTTACTATCACCACGCCAGCCACACTCCCTAAACTGCTCATTAAAATGTCAGGGGAAGAATGTGACCCAACCCTCTCCAGCTGGGCTCTAACAAGGCTATCAGCACCACCAAATCAATATGTAAACTCACACGCTCCGTTTGATCAATTATTCAAACGAATGTTTACTTTGAAACTCATTTGAAGCCACAGCACCAAAAACACCCACCACACTGAAAATTGCTGCTCATGGTTACTAATATGGATGGCTTCTTTTTTTTTTTTTGGTCTTTTCTCCATCTAATTCATTTATCCATTATTAAGGTTCACACTATTTTGAAAATTCAGTTTCTAATAGACTCTTTCCTGCAAAAAAAAAAAAAGGCAACAAAAATGCCTGCCAGTAACTAGTACTTAGGGAGTATGGCTGATACTAACATTCTGAGATAATACACATAAAATATCTTTTAAATTCCCAGTCTAAATTGGTGGAAAACAAAGTTTCTTGAAATAAGTCACCGAATGCTAGGGTTACAGCTATAATTCTATACCCCCCACCACATTCTTTTATAATAAAAACATTGACCCAGAATTTTTGCCACAGGAAACTAATTGCCACTGGAAATATCAGGGGCTGCTAAGAGACTAGATTGAAGTCACATAGCTGAGCTGCAAAGAGCACCAGCAAGCACCTCTCTCTCTGAATGGGAGGGTACAAGACCTTGAAGTAGTGAGGTCACCTGGAGCTTACGCTCCCTCTCCTGGCATTCTCAGGCCCCTAGTGGCCCCCCACTACCCTTGTGCTGAGGGGAGCCCTCTGACATGTCTCTCCACTCAAGCTGTCACCTCTGACCATGGCCTTTGCTCCCAAATTAGCCTTTTCATAGCTCTCCAGCAAAGCTCCTATTTCCTCATTGATCTCACCCCATAAATATTAGAAAAGTGATATGGAATATTTACAAGATGATCTTTGACCCCCCCCCAAGGTTCTGTACAAATGGCCTTTGTTATTATAACTGAGATGTTACTATGCTGTGTGCTTTACTTGCATATTAAAAGAGGCTGCTTGTGGTGACACTTCCCCAAGGAATGAATCTCATGGTAGAATGATAAAGGGGAGGAATGTTTTGGGAGACAGAGGTTTCCCATCCAACTATCTGTTTATCCATCCATCACATCACGCAACTGCTATCTACTCTGTGATATAGTCAAACGTGTAAGGTTTCCGAATTTCATTGGTTCACAGTTAGGACTGAACTTAGCATCTCTAATGCTAAATTGCTTATTATTTTATTAATACTATCCATATGGTTGAGAAAATATGAATTACTTCACTTCAGGGAGTTTCTGACTATGTTTAGCAAGAGCTTACTATTACACAGGGGTTGTTCATTATCCCAGGGGCGTCCCTCCTACTCTGGCCCTTTAAATTGTCTGACCCACCAGGCACCACACCCTAGTTCTTTGTGAAAAGGAGGCACAAGCAGCAGGAGCCTCCTTGACCACAGGGAGGATCATTTCCCAGATTCTCTATCACTGTGTTGTCGATTTAGGGCCTCAGATGCTTGGCTCCACCCTCTCCAGTGTGTGCTTCTCCCCCTCTGTTTGAAGACCGACCACGTCCCCTTCTGGCTTTTTGAACTTCGGTTTTTCGCAACATTCTCAACTCAGCTCCCTCTCCCAGTTTTGGCACACCATTTAATTTCAGACGGGGAAACTCTACCCGCATAGAGCTGTATAGGGCCAGCTTCACGTCCCAGCAAAGAGGTGTAGATTCACCCAGGAAGAATCGTACCTTCCACACTAGTAATTGTTGGATAAGATAATGATTTGTCATACAATGGCTTACTTAAATTCAAATTAGCTGGAACAACCTAAGAAAATAAGTTCTTTTCTTTGTGAGACTCTAAATCCCCTTCAACCAACCTTAGATGACGCCAGACACATGACATATTCTTGCATGTTTTGAAAAATGTTTACTCCAGGCTCCAATAGTTACTGCCTCACATTTAACTTTGGGAGGCACGTTGTCCTGGGCCACTGAAGGCAGCTGCATCTAGCAGTGGATATGAAGAATATGCACGATTTTTGTTGCTGCTGTTTTACAAAAGTGAGACACCTTCTTCTGATGTTGCTTCATAAAGCATGATAAATGTAGCCAATTTAGACTTGGCCCAAGAGTCTTTCCACAGGCAGCTTTATAAAGGAAGAGGAAGGACGCCAGTGATCGCACTGTACTTTTTATGTGCTTGGTTGGTGCGAATTCCTTTGAGAGTATAACCTGAAGGCTAGATCTGTATATTTATAAATGTAAACAAATTGGTTTGAATTTAGCTGCCACCAAACTGACATGCCCAGAAGAAATCTTTCTTCTATCATGAGCTTCTGCTGCCAACGGTACACCAGTAGTTAGCACTCAGCATCCTTCCTTCTCGTAGTGTTCTATGTGGCAGAGTCTGCAAAGCGCAAGTGAAGGATATGTCCTAGAGTCACGGAAAGCTGGATGTATCATTTCCTGGGCTTGCTGGAACAAATTATCATATGTTAGGTGCCTTAAAAACAAGAGAAATGTATTCTCTCACAATTCTAGAGGCCAGAAATCCGAAAATAAGCTTTTGGCAGGGCCATGTCCCCTCTGGAGACTTTAGGGGAGAATCCTTCCACCAGCTGCTGGTGGCTCCAAGCCTTTATGGTTTGTGGCTGCATCACTCTCTTCTCTGCCTCCATCTTCAGGTGGCCTTCTCTTCTCCCTGTGTTATGTCCTCTTTGTTGCTTATAAAAACACTTGTCATTGGAATTAGGGTCCACCTGAATAATACAGGATGTTCTCATCTGAAGATTCTTAATGTAATTACTTCTGTAAAGATCCTTTTTCCAAGTAACGTTACATTCTCCCATCTTTGGGGAGCCACCATCCAACCCACTATGTCGGGGTTTCTGGATGTGAACTAGATGCTCTCCGTGAGATGCAGTGTGTGGGAGTCGGAAGGCAGAAGTGAGGAGGGGCCGTCTTTCCACTCCTTTGGCTGAAGGTGTTAGTAATCACAGTTCTGAAGGTCTTAGGGATAGCCTTTAACTTTGTGAAAGTCAAGGGCAGTTATAGGGCTGTGCAGCGGCTTCCGGATCTCCAAAGTGCAGCTCCAGTCCTGTATCAACAGGGGCCTCCTGGCCCTGGCCGGGTAGCTCAGTGGGTTAGAGCACGGTCTGGACATGCCAAGGTTGTGGGTTCTATCCCCAATCAGGGCACATACAAGAATCAACCAATGAATGCATAAATAAGTGGAACAACAAATTGATGTCTCTCTCTCTCCCTCCCCCACTTTCACCCTTCCTCTCTTTCTCTAAAATCAATATAAAACCAAAAGCAAGAGGCTCCTGATTCCCCCTTTCTCAACTGGGGCAGAGGTAGCAACTCCTCTGGTATGTTAGTTCTTTGGTATTGTCCTGGGAGTTATTCTGAAGGTTCAACCCTGAACTCATATTAAATCACTTTCTGCTTGAAATAGAAAGTTAGTTCTGCTTCTTGCAACCAAACCCTGTCAGTACATTTGTAGATGAAAATAAATTTTTAATATTTAAAATAGTATCCTTTTAGACTGAGCTCCATCCTGTCTCTGATGCTTGGAGGAGTAGACCAAGGAGTCGGTTGAACAACAAAGCACAGGGCATTTCTTTTTTAGGGCAATAAAACAAACTATTGTTACATAGTAGTGACGTATAAATGACACTGTACATTTGCCAAAACCCATAGAACTTCACGGCACAAGGAGTGAACCCAAATAAGCACAGATTTTCAAAAACTCATTTGGGAATCTGGTGTGTGGGTGGGGAGGGGTGTCCTCCTAAAGAATGTGATAAAATAATCACTCGTTTGTAATCATATGAAACAACTTCACTCAAGCAGTGAAGGGAAAAGATGCTGGCCTAAGTAACTTTAGAAATGAGTAGTCTATAAGGTTAAAGGCCAAACTAACTCTTTAAGAAACTACCATTTTAAATTTGCTTCAAGAGTTTTTTCCCATCTTTATTCTTATCTGAGACATCTGATAAGGAACATAGAAGAGAACCCTGGCCTTTATCATAAGTAACTTACATATTCTTAAAAATTCAAGATTTGTTCCTAAGCTAAAGTGCAAAGGTGGTAAAACAATGGCTCAAGGGCTGATTCAGCCGACAGACACACTGTGTAGTCTGCACAGTGTTTTAAGAATACTGGAATTAGTTGCTTATATTTTAAAATCAAAGGATTACATATAGATGGTATGGATTTCCAGCTTTTTTAAAAATCAGAAGTATGGCAACAATGGGCTGAAGCTAAGAAGGTGTTGGCTCTTTAGACAAGACCTGTTATCCAATTTGCCGTATTTACTGCTCACTTGTTACCTTGTCACCTGAGATGCCCCACTGGTGGCTGAGTTTGCAACCCCGGAGAATAGGAGGAGATTGGGGCAACCTTATGAAGGATTATGAAGAGGATAAAGCTTGTCCTTCTAGCCTACATCATGTCCCCTTCCAGCACTGCTTCAGCATCTTCTAGCCTCACTCTACCCACAATTCCCAAGGCTCCTTGATTTACTTCCTGCTTTCCCAGAGAAAAGCAGTCTGACAATGTGTAACTTAACACGGCGTCCTTGGCATTCGCAGCCTAGAAAACACCGTTTCTAACTGGAAGCTGTGGGTCTTTGATGACAACATTCTAGGCACCGGGAGGCAGGTTCTTGGCCATCACTGTTCTACCTATTTATAACATAGATCTTGGGCACATTCTCTGTATTAAAGCTGGAGAGGTGAGTCTTTAATTAGAATTGAGATTCCTCTTTTTCTCAACGTGGACATAGTAATAGTGAAACGTACTAGCTAGGAAGCCTTTAGTGTTGAAAACTACTCATTAAATTTATTGGTTCTTTGATGTCCAATTCATGAGCAAACTCTCATGGTTATTTTGCCAAAGGAAGTCAAAGTCATCAAGTTGTGTTTTTTAATGGGGATTGATACACTTTTATGAAAGGGACTTTGAGGAATTTTAAAAGGACATCCATTTCCCTTCTTCCTAAGTACGGTAACCTTGCCGTGACCCCTTGAGCCGACTCAATGCGAGTGTGAATTTGCTGCTCTTTCATGAATTGCACAACCCTTCCAACAAAGCATTCTGACTTTTCCCCCTAAATATCAAAAACGTTCAGTTAGCCAAGAGAAGAAAACATCCTTATCCCGAGTCTTTCTCGTACTTGCTTCTATGGAAACTAGTGACCGTATACAGGAAAAGAGCAGGCAGCCAAAGCCTGGATGGAGGCATTTATCTTCCCTTTATGATAAAAAGTTAGGCCGCCGACTTGGAAACTCACTACACGCTTCATTGGCAGAAATGCTCTTTCTGCTTGAAAGCGTGGGCACTTGAGAGGTGCCTCCCCTCCCTGGGATGAGTAAAAACAATATCATTTTCCATGATAGCTGCTGAACTGAAGTGAAGGATTATTTATTTAAACTTCTGAAGCATGAAGCAAAATGCAGCCAGTGTGTGCTGTGTCTGTCTTAGAGGCCGTCCGTCAGGGGAAGAGTTTACGGAGCGTTCGGTCAGCAGGCTGATTCCCACCCTCTTGTGTGGACGGCACCGAATGCGAGGTGGTCGCACAGGCCTCTGAACAGCGCCCCCCACCCCGATCCACAAAGATGCATTTTCTGCTCCTTACTTTCTACCACGGCCCAATCCTATTACCTCTTCTTTCCTCATGAAAATATGTTTTAAATTATTCCACTGCTGACAGTTGATGAAAAGCTCTTGTATTACTGACCAGCAGCCACTGTTATTACCAGGAACAGTGGGTCCGGAAGCCTTTGCTATCCCCAATCCAATCCTATGGACAGCCCCACACGACACCCTGGGTTTTCCAAATGCCGTCACCTCAGCACCTAATTGCTCCTGTGAGTTTGACACATGCCTTAAGCCCTGGGGTGGCTACCTGCCATCAGACCTCCTGCGTGCGAGTCTCCAGACATGGTCTCTCCAAAGCTGTTTGAGCAGAAGTTCAAGTTGCTAAAACAGATGTGGAAGGTGAAGTTTAACGACGGCCTTGTTAACTAGTCTTTTCACTTTTTTTCAGCTAAACACAAGTCCTTCACCAGACCACAGAAGCCCTCTAAGACTCAAAACTTCCCTGATTTTGTGTTACACTTCAAAATACACTGCCCTGCCCCTTTTTCTCTCTGTATTAGTTTCCTACCGCTGCTGTAACAAATCACCAGAAATTTAATGGCTTAAAACACAGAAATCTCTTATAATTCTGGAAGGCAAAAATTTAAAATAAGTCTTTCAGGGCTGACATTAGTGTTGGCTGGGCCGGTTTTTTCGGGAGACACCAGAGGAGAACCTATTACTTGCTTCCTCCAGTTTCCAGTGGCTGCAGGCATTCCTCGGATTGCGGCCCCCTCACTTCCACCTTTGCTTCTGTTGTCTTATCAAGCCTTCTCCTCTTCTCTTGTCAAATTTCTCCTTGTCTCCTTCTTACAAGAATACTTGGGATTGCATATAGATATAATCCAGGATAATCTCCCTATCTCCTCCTCAATTAAATCTTCCACTTAATCACAACTACAAAGTTCCTTTCATCATATAAGGTAACATGCACAGGTTCCCAGGATTAGCACGTGGATGTCTTTGGGGCAGAGGTAAGCACATTCAGTCCTCCAAATGCTCCAAGCGTGAATGAATGGCAGCGTTAACATTTCCTTCTAAGTAGTATTAAAAAATAAAGAACTTGGATAGTAAAAGAGCACAGTGATTTATCAGAGTAATAACTCTTTGAGGGGAAAAGCTTCAGGACTCTCATGAGCTGCTCTAAATGGGTGATGCTGTAAATATTCAAAGATTTTGATATTTGGATCTAGAAAAAAGTTTTTAAATTCAAAGAAGTCCTATTCCCCCCAGTTCTCAGATTGTGGTTTCTACATATCATTCCCCTCTAAAATGACCCAGAACTTCTTGGGTAAATAGCTGATTCCAGGTCTAGGATTAGAAATGTACAAAATGAGCCTGATCATCTCTCAGTGAAAGTTAGAATGCCTTCAAAAACTCCTCAGGTCTCCTAAAAGGAGTCAGGAGACAACTTGCAAAAGCTCCCTCTGGCCAGAAGTCACAATGGATTGAAATATATCAAATATCTCTAAATCCAGTAGTTCAGACTGATACTAAAAAGTGCATTCATGCCCTGGCTGGTGTAGCTCAGTGGATTGAGCGTGGGCTGGGAACCAGACGGTCCCGGTTCGATTCCCGGTCAGGGCACATGCCTGGGTTGCGGGCCAGGTCCCGGGTGAGGGCCATGTGAGAGGCAACCATACATTGCTGTTTCTCCCTCTCTTTCTCCCTCCCTTCTCCTCTCTCTAAAAATAAATAAATATATTCTTTAAAAAAATAAAAAATAAAAAGTGCATTCATGCCATCTTTGAAGGATACTAGGAGATCAGTTATTTTTAAATCTAGTCAATAAATGGAAAGAATCAAGCCTTTATCCTTTTATTTAATATGAACTACATACTGGAATAATCAAATAGAGGAAATTTCTCTTTATAGAATTCTTTCAGCTGATAAATAATGAAGGAATTCTAGAATTAGAAAAATCAAGGTAACCCTTAATGAATTAGTGAATTGAGCAAACCCTAGTGAATTACCTTATTTTTCAGACTATAAGACGCACCCCCCCCCAAATTTGGGAGGAAAATGGCGGTGCATCTTATAGTCCAAATGTTCTGTTTACATTTACATTTGGTGAAATATTACGTTATTTATGCTACATTTTTTACCACATTTTTTGCTTCAAAAATTTTTTTCCTATTTTCCTCCTCTAAAACCTAGGTGCATCTTATGGTCCGAAAAATACAGTAATGGATCCAGGTAATATTGATCTATGGCTGCTAATATCACAAAAACTGAAATAATCAGGCTTATGTGCCTGCTGATAGAAGTACACATCTATAAAGCATTACTTATAAAATGGCCTGCCAAAATATATGCAATTAAAACTCCAGATCTAATAACCAATTCAAAGGAAATACACTAGGTTAGATGTAATTTGTAAAATCTATATGTGAGCTACTCTACAGGACCAAAATCAAAAGAAAAAAGACCTGGAGAGAGAACCTATACATTGGAAGAGTCCCAGCTGACATATCAATCAATCAAAAGGTATAAAATCCACTTGCAGCCTTATTCAAGCAAACTTCAAAAATCTAACAATAAGACAACCAGGGAAACTTGAACTCTGACTAGATATTTAGTATGATGTTAAGGAATTGTGAATAAATTGTTAGGTACGGTAAGTTTTTATAAAAAGTCCTTATCATTTAGAACTACATATAGAAATGTTTATGGACAAGCAATACAATGTTTGGCATTTGCTTCAGAATAATCTGGGGGGGGGAATGCAAACCAATTGATGAAACAAGATCGGCCACAAATTAATAACTGTGGGAACTGGGTGACAGTTACATCAGAATTTATTGTATTATTCTCTCCACTTTTGTATATGTTTGAATTTTTTCATACTTGCCTTTGCTTTTCAGGTAAAATTTTGCTTTGGTTCTCAACTAAAACTGAACAACAATGAGAGTAATAATACTAAACACAATTTAGGCCATTTTCTTCTAAGTTATACACAGTTAATGTCATTAGCTGCAGTGCATCAGTCATCCAGAATTCCCAGTGGACTTGTTGGTAGGGAACATAAGTTCCAGGTGCAGGGATTGGGACACTGGCTAGCTGTTCCATGCACCTTGCATCCTACATGAATTTTACTTGAATGTCCCACTGTGTTTTGTTCTATCTATATTAGGGCTAGACGCAAGACTTAAACATGCTATAAACCCTAAGAGTTTATAGATGGTTCTTATTACCTGTTCTCAAATATCTTGTTAACATTCAAGGCTATAAATCTAAGGTTGGTTCCTGCCTTATGTACCTTGGCAGTGGAGAGAAAATACAAGCACAAATCAGCCCATCTCCTAAGGCAGACTGTTTTAGAAAGCAAGGCTGTAAAATATAAAAAATTATTTAAAATATACAATAGCATGCTTATTAATGGCTGTAAGGATCTTCCCACTAAAGACTTAGCTGTCTCTAAATAACGACATCATTCTCTCAGTAAACCAGACTCAACGCCATGGAGTCATCATAGACGTGTTCCATGTGCAATTTTAGGTACATATTTTTGAGTAACTGCTTTGTGCCAGATATTGTGCATGGCACTGAGGGTACAAAGGAAATACAACACATTTGTGTCCATAAAAAAATCAGCCAGGTGGGAGGGAGAGATGAATGAATGAAAATATCTGGCAAATGATCTGGTGGGAAGTCTCCAAGTTATCTAGCATTTGTATGTCGCCTTTCCCTCTGCTTCTCAGTGGACATTGTCTGAACCACCATCTTGGGTGACTGCAGATGGCATGGTCCCTTCCCAAGAGCTATTTGAGTTCAATGGTTAAGAGCACAGCCTTGGGTGCCAGACTGCATGAACTTCAGTGCTGGTTCCACTACTTCCTAAATATCTTGGAAGTATTTAACTTCCCTGTGCCTCTGTGTTCTTATCTATAAACCGAGGATAATAAAGTTAGTGCTAAGATGAAAGGAGTTAACATCTGTAGAGGCCTCAGAACAGTATCTGATGCAATAAGGACCTAAAGCTGTTTAAGTGTCTTATCCACTCCTTCAGGCTGCTGCCTTCCCATCAGTCTACAGAACTTCTAGCGGTTACAATTGCTTCCTTTAAGTTCACAAAGCACTGCTAATACACACTCTAGTGTTTGCGCAGACATTGCGGGAACCTAGAGTCAGTAGATGAGGCCTCTTTTCAAGAAGTCACTTACAGGATATTTCTCTGCTCAGCCCTCAGCCTGCTGTTGGGTTGCAGGGGTCAGCTCTTAAACCTCAAGACCAGGAGTCCCCTACAGCCTTTCCTCATCCCCCACCACAAGTCAGGCACCCCTAAAAACTCCTTTGGCCCCAGAAGTAAAAGCCCTGTAAAATAGTAATTTCTACAGAAATACTTCCTGCTCACAGCAAGACTGTTTTTCATTGTCAGGCAAAATAATTTAGCAACTGGTCCTGAACTGCCCTGTCTCAGAGCAGCATTCACTCTACCTTTACTTAATTCCAAATCCGTTTTAAGTTGTTTTCCTTACAAATACAAGAGCAACCAACAAAACAAACAGGCAAACAAAATATAACCAAAGACACTGAAATTAAGAACAAACTGACAGTGACCAGAGAGGAGAGGGGAGGGGATAATGGTGGGGGTGGGAGTGGTGAAGGGTTTTCAGGAACTACTATGAAGGACACATGGACAAAAACAAGGGGGGAGTGGAAACAGGGGAGGGAGGTGGGGAAGGCTGGGGTAGCGGGAGGGGTGGGGAAAAGGCAAAAAACTGTACTGGAATAACAATAAAATTCATAAGTATTCAATAAAAAATATAAAAAGAAGATAGCTGCAAAAATTAAAAAAAATTTTTTTAAGTATTTGGCACATGGACATATTCAATAAATGGCAGATAGTACTATCATCATTATAACTATCATCATTTTTGCTTTTTTAAATATGTGAATGTATTAGAAAAATAATAATAAACTATTCTTTAACAGTGAAAAAATAAAGAAAGAAAGTAAGTAAGTTGGGGAGGGGGGGAGGTAGAGCAATCTTCCTGTAAAGAATTCTGCAGTTACCTCTAGAATAGCTTACATTAGCCCTGGCTGGTGTGGCTCAGTGGATTGAATGCTGGTCTGCAAACTAAAGGGTTGCCAGTTTGATTCCCAATCAGGGCACATGCCTGGGTTGCAGGCCAGATCCCAGGTAGGAGACACATGAGAGTCAACCACACATTGCTGTTTCTCTCCCTCTGTTTCCCCTTCCCTTCCCCTCTCTCTAAAAATAAATAAGTAAAATCTTTAAGAAAAGAATAGCTTACATTAATTACACTTATTTCATGTCGCTTGAAATTTTTTTGGCCCTGCTACATCTGTATACAATATTATCAGAGAGAACAAATCCTGCATGGAAATCCAAGAAGGCTTCCCATAGGAGGTGACATATAAGCTTTAAATCATCTTTATTTCAATATTCTTCTCCTCAAATGTCTGTTAAGGGTAATGAATGTGAAGGACTAAAAGAACTATGGCAAAACATCAGCAGTGAGTATGTCAGGGTAAAGGACTTTCGGTGGTTATTTTCTTTATATTTTTTATACTTTCCGCTTGCTATAATACACATATTACATTTAGCATAAGAGGACAAAATAGTATTTTAAAGCGTCTCTTATACCTGATTTTTGTCATTGCCCCCACCTTCTCCACGTTCCATCACTTTCCACGTTCCATCACTTCCATCTTGACACTTCCCTGCTTAAGACCTAACAGTAGTCTCCTTTTGCTGCTCTCCTCGTATTTCCCACTGCACACTCTCATCACCCAAAGACATGACCTTAAATTTCAACGGAAAAATGACTGCCTTTTCCCTGTTTCTGAGGGCTTTCAGGAAAATACCTCACAATGGCTAACCTTCCTTACTTGGGTAGGTGGTAAGAGGCAGAACTAAAAATAAAGATGTTTACACGTTTATCTTCTTTCAGGAATCACCATTATTTGTTTACATTATTAATAGCTGCATTTCATAGATAAGGTTAAGTAACTTGCCCAAGATCATACAACTCGAAGATATCAGAGCCTGGATTGAACCCAAGTAGGCTGGGGGCCAAAGCCACACTCTTTCCACTATACCAAGCCCTTGGCAAGCAGAGCTAATCGCATTTACATGCACTCTCAGTTGCATACATTGATATACCAGCTTTGAACTAAAAAATCACTTCTAACCAAGCTAATTCACTCCCATAGCTCTGGTAGCCTACGGCTCAGGATTCAGCATATTTTATACTGCCGTGTATTTTTGCTAATTTTTCCTGATGTATAAATCTTGTCTCCTTAATCAGATTATGGGCTTCATGAGGTGATGGCCATGTGCAAAGCACATACTAAGGACTCACTGCAGCATATAGTAAGTACATACTATGAACTCACATACTAAGAACTCACATACTGACAACTTCATTTCAGTTGAAGGCTTGCTTTATCAAAATAGTATCTTAAAGGTTATATGATTCCTAACCAAAATACTTGAATAAAAAAATAATTTACCAACTTAGAGAATGCTTAATAAGTGAGATAATGTTTTCACAATGGCCAAGAAAAAGCTAATATGTCCCTTATTAAACTTTTTATTACATCATCCTCTATTAATATTTCTCAAATACTGAGGATTCTCAAACGCTGCTACCCTTACAAAGAAAAGCACCTTATCATCATAATCCACAAAAGAAAACACAAGCAGACATAAAATTTAAAACATAATATTATTATGGAACTGCATGGGCTAACAGGAGACAGAAAGATAAAATACAAAGGAGGTGCAGCCAGCTCAGACTTGCATTCAAGGGACCTAAAGAAATAATTTAATATGCCCAGGATCGGTTTTTACCCAAAAAATACCTGAGAAAATGAAAGCAACTGAGGGACTGAGCCGAGATGTTTGTCATGAGATTTACTGATGTTTGCTACCAAGTAACTCATGGTTCGGAAAATGTCGAACTGTCGTTTGGAAGCATTGCTTTTGGAAGCATGGGATGCATGACGCAACCACGTAGGAAATAAAGTTTTCTACCTGGGGAAGCATTTTCCTGTTTCTTCTGTCCATGCTGCCCCACCAGAGGGAGTGGGATGACAGCGGTGTGGCGTTCATGAGCAAATCGTCGTCTTCATTAGGGCAAATGACATGACTGTCTTCTCTTCGTGGGGAGTTTCCTGCACTTCCTCCCATTTCTTCCCCCTCCAGCATGTTCCTTGTGGATTGGATCACACTTTCATGCATTTGTTTTCATTTCATTGAGGAATCATATCTCCCCAGGTAGACCATAAGCTTTCCAGGGTTGTTTTTCTCTATTTTCTATAAGCTCCTTTGGCTCTTTATACAGTAAAGTGCTGAAATAGGCATTCAATAAATTAAAGTATTATTGGGTCTTATTATTTTAGGGAGACAGAAACAGAGTCGTCCCTCTGCTTTACTCCTTGATTCTTTGGACTTCACTAAAACCACAGCACAGCTGAAATAACAACAGCACCAGCTTGCATTTTTACAGTACCATATACTTTTCAAAGTGTTTTCACATCTCTTATCTCATTTATTCCTCACCAAAATCCTATGAGGTAAGTAGAGCAGATATGGCTCGTCTCATTTGATAGATGGTGAAACGGAGGAAGAGAGAGGTTAAGTGACTTGCCCAGTCTCTCACCACTCCAGTACATCTGCCAGAATTATCTTCCTAAAAATAAATATAAACATGACATTTCCCTGCATAAAATCATCAACAGGACTCTAGCTGTCTCCAGGGTAAAGTGCAAACTCCTTAGCAGAGCATGCAAGTCCCTTCACTTCCTGGCCCCATGCTCCTCACCAGCTTCCTCTTCCACTACTTCCCTGGCACGCCCATGCCTCCCGCCACACAGAACTGCCACTTCATCGGCTCTCAAGACTGCGTGCCTTCGGTATGGTGCCAGGAGGGTACTGGAAGTATAGGGGGGGAACGCTTTGTAAAGGATATGATTGTCTAATCACTATGCTGTACACCTGAAGCCAATACAAAATAATATTGGAAGTAAACTGTACTTGAAAAAATATGTACTGTATGATTTGCTAATTTATTAAGTCTTCTTCTCTGTGTACCCCTGCTGGAATGTAAGCCCCACAGGGGCAGGGACCTTTGCTGGTTTTGTTCACTGGTGTATCCCAAGTGCCCAGAAGAGTGCCTGACAGAGTAAGTGCACCGGAAATTCAGGAAGCATGAACTAAGCACCCGCTGTTCTGGCACTGAGACTGCAGAGCTGAGACACAGCCTCCGGCGAGGAGAAAGAGAAGTGTAGTAAACATTTCAACGTGCGGGGTGATGATGCGGTGAGAGTGGTGAGCACTGGGCGAGATGAGAACGCAGATAAGGAGCGGCCAGTGAGGCCAGGGCCAAGCGGGGTGTAGAAGAGAGCAGGAGACAGGAAAGGCTTAGGCTTCATCCCGAAGGCGATACATAAAGAGAGCCTTGACAGCCATGCCCAAGTTCACAAGTTCAGAAGGAGGTGGGGAGAATCTCTGCATTTCCGAAATTACAAGAAATTTTTTCTCCGTTGATCTTACATCTGATACAAGATGTAAGTCCGAAGAAGTAGTATCTGTACAGAAGAGGGAGACAGAGCTCCTGAACATAAAGAGCTATGTTTTGGCCTCAGATTAAAATGTAATTAGGTTGTTTCTACCTCCAAAACAAGTGTGCTTCAGAACACACTTTATCTACAATGAAAAACTGCCAGAAATGATCATTCTGATGTTAATAGTTTAGAGAGGAAAACAGTCTGGAGGTCGGGATATTTCACATTGATCCTCTGAGACTTTATAAGAAAATCCTAGAGTGCATATCTTGAAATATTAATCCTGCTCATTCATGGAGCTTCCAGATCAGCAGAAATTTGATATGTTTTTCTTTATTAAGCCATTTCTTTTGCCCTTTTATAGTTTTGAAAGAATCTGCATGGCTGGAGGTATATCTAGTTAGAGATGAATTGTGGTACTTGGCTTAATTTCAAGAGAGCAATATTTGTATTCTTTGAGTGACTCGGTGTTTTTAAGCCATCTAAGGACTACTGAGCACTATGCGAGGCTCTTTGCTACAAAGGCTAATACAACAGGGTCATGGCTGTTGAGGGGCACACTGAATAGTAAGGGGAGGCAGACGTGTAAGTATAATCTAATGTTGCAAAGGTCAAACATGGAAGTGTGCATAGGGTACAGAGGGCAGACAAAGAAGCGGGTGCTTCATTCCCCTGGGCACAGGGAGAGAGGGAGGTGTGCACAGGAGGTTTCCCAGAACAGCTAATGCTTGATCAGAGGCTTGGGAGTTAGTATGTGTTCACCAGGGGATGCAGGACAGTAAACATTCAAAGTAAAGAGAGAAGCGTAGCAAAGGCTTGAGGATATGAACAGGTTGGTGGGCTCAGGAAGTACCATTGAATATGACTGGATCTGTGGGGTGAGCGCGGTGCATGTGCGTGTAGGCACTGAGGCCATGTGATTCTTTATATGCTGCGGTAAGGAACTGAGATTTTATTCAATAGGCCAGTATTTCTCAAATCGTGATATGTAAACATTTCATTCAATAGTAATTGCACTAAAGATTTTTTCAGGGAGGAAAGAGCAGACTAACCAGCTTCATTATTGTTTTTGGATGATCTACAGACGGTGCACCTTCCAGTGTCCATACCCTGCGGTAGACCCCTCCCACCACCCTGCCCGTGGCATGCCACCAGATACATGCACTTTTGGGTATGCATGTTATGTTTCAATATCAAGGTAAAAAGAAGAAAGGCTGTCTGGGGCAGCTCACGGCATTGCTGGAAGAGCTGGACAAACAGGCTTGAGGGCCTTTGAAACAACTCCCCAGTCATGGCCTGCCCGGCCTACTAAAACCATTACTGCTGCTGCTGACATTGTCATCGCTGAAAGCCAGGGACCTCTACCACCACCTTTGCCAAGCAAACTGACTGTGCATAGGGCTTTCTTCTTCAAGTTGCCCATTTCCAAATATGCTTTCAAGTGGATCTATCTAACTGATAGAGCCTGGGTCAAATTTTGGACAATTTGTATTCTGGATTGCCCCTCAGGGGAGATAGGAATCGGAAGACTAGAAATCCAGAAAGTGATAAGTAGCCAAAAAAAAAAAAAAAAATAAGAGAAAGTCTACTACAACATGCTTCTTAGCTGTTCAATGTCAACATGTCCTTATTCAATACTTAAACTCATTAACAGCACATGAACAATCACAATAAAATTCTCCTGAGGAACAAAATGCAAATATTCCTCAGTCTCTTCCAAAAGGGAGACAATCTTAAAACAAATCTCATCCAAGTACTGCATCCAGCCCAGAATCTTAGCTCTCTGGATGACATGCAGGTCCAGATGTGTCTCCTCAGGGCCCAGTGACCTTAATACTAAAAGATAAAGGCAACTGCCTCCAAAACACTGAATATCTGACAACAGACAAGGAGCAGGAAGGCAGTAACAACTCTGGTTCGGGAAAGAAGAGAGTGGGAAACACAGGGTAGCCATAGCAAATATCAAACACTGTGTTCTGGCATCTGGATTGAAGATTCCTTGCTGATGGTATAAGATCTTGGTTAGCAAATCTGACAGCCCCTGCTTCTGCCTCCTAGCCCACTCTCATCTGTGGCCTCATATCAGAAGGGCTTGGGTAAGGACGCATTTCTTGCTGGCCTCACAGAGCCCTCCCGGTCCACTTCTAGTGAGTGTGAGTTTAGGGACCTGGGATGGCCTTAGGGAGTGAACAATCATAGGTTATTGTCAGACAAGTCTGGAGTTCCTTTGGCAGTACCCTGTTGTGAGACAATTTTCCTTGAGTTTCTTGTATCTCTACCTACCTTGTATGCAGAGGCACTGCTGGCTGCTTGCTTCAGACTATCTTTTCAAGGATGTTTGTATAGCAAACAGCCTTGAAGACAGATATAGTGTTTCCCTCCAGAACAAAGGGCAGACATGCTCTGAGTGCATTATAAACTGTTTGGGTTCCCGAAGTCAGGGTTCCTTTCCTGTAATGCACACGTCTGATGCACGCGTGAGCCCATCCACATAGTCTGAATTCACCTCTATCCTTTGGGTCTTGGCTGAAAGTGGCAAGAAGTAACCAGAATATGTCAACATGAATTATATCTACTCTTTTCCCTCATGACAACAACATAAAACACCACAGTTTATGTCTCAAGAAACAAAAGGAGACAGTTTTCCATGGAGGACTTTTTGACAGCATATACCAACATTCACACTCTTTTTAGCCAGCAGAATCTGTGCCCTCATTGTCAAAGCCTTACCTCTTTCAGTAAGCAATTCTGTATTTTAGGTTCTGTTACTCAAAGCACTCCACTTCAGGTACTAAATCTGTTCGGTTAGGTCGGCTCCAAGTAACAAAATAACACTGATATATAGTGCCCTAGACAAATAAGGCATGAATATTCCTTACAAAACCAGAAATCCACAGGTAAGTCCCCCAGGGCTGGAAAGGTGGTTCCATAATGAATCAGGACAGAGAAAGGCAAAGGGATAGAGGCTCCTGCCAGTCAAGTATGCCTCCACTTAAAGAACTTAGAAACCCCCACAGAGCAACTCCCCTTTCATCTTAGTCAAAAGACGTTGCATCCTCAGCCCAGCTGCAAAATCGTCTTAGAAACAATACTGTAGGTGAACGAGATGCTACCCTGAACAAAAGCAGGATCCTGCTAAAGAGAAAAGTGTGCATTGGATAAGTTACCAGCAGTGTCTACCACAGCGGTTATTTTTTTACATTTAAATACTGTGTAGGACAAATAAACTATATCTGTTCTGCAGGTTCTCTGGGTACCATCTCAGAGGATGAGGGGCAAGACAGTGAACGTGGAGGTAAGGAGAACAGATAGGAAAGGACTTAACCACCCAGACGAGAGCTGATGAGGCTCTGAGAGTGGCGTAAATCAAAAGGATAGAAGAGCTGTCCAGAGTCGGGGGAAATCGGCTTTGTCATAGTTCTTAGATAGTGCCCTATTCCTCCTGTTTCCTTCCAAGTGACGAGAGCTCTACACGGTGCACACTGTGAAACTTCTGTCACTCTGTATCTGTATCTCCCTCTCCCTTCAGGGAAGCTGAGTGATTTCTCTGATCAATATGTGTAGAAAGCATATCTATGTTCCTTTCAGGTCCACCATTCACTCGAGGGTGGGCCTCCCATGGAGTGCAGCCTTATGATGGGAAACTGGAGGCTTCTTTCCCTACGGTCCCTGAATAAAGGGAACTTTCTCTTGAGTAAGTTGGACACAGAGAGCATGAGTTCTATGCTCCTCCAGGGTATAAGTCAGACTGTATCAGAGGCCTCCCTCTCTAGCCTTGCCTATGGCTGAGTGAATAAATCTGCCCAATTTTGGAGATGAGGGTTACCTAGCATAATCTATTAATAGTCAAAGCCATGCCATATGACCTACGTCTATAGTAATGAGATCTTATTTCATCCCCCACCTGCCTCTCCTGCACATGATTTATTTCTTTTTAAAGATAGCTCTGTTGATATAATTCACATATCATACAATTCACCCATTGAAGTATATGATTCAATGTTTTTAGTATATACATAGAGTTGTGCAAATCAATTATTAACATTTTCATCATTCCATGAAGAAACCTCTTACCTTCCATTCATTAACTCTCATTGTTTCCTCCTTAACCTCTCACCCCTCACCCCCACCAATGGAATCATACAATATGTATTGTTTCTGGCTTCTTTCACTCAGCATATTTTCAAGGTTCATCATATTGTAGCATGTATCAGTCTTCCGTTCCTTTTTGTTACCAAATAATATTCCATTGCATGAATATACCACATTCTGTTTATTCACTTGGCTATTAACAATAATGTTGCTATGGAAATTTGTGTATATGTTTTTGCATGGACATATATTTTCAGACCTCTTGAATACATACCTAGGAGTGAAATTACTGAGTCATATGATAACTCCATGTTTAGCCTTTTATGAAACAGCCAGACTGTTTTCCAAAGTGGTTGTCTCACTTTACATTCCCACCAGCAGTATTTGAGGGTTCCATATCCTCCACATTCTCATCAACACTTATTCTTGTCTATCTGTTTTATTATAGCCATCCTAGCACGTGGGAAAGGCTATCTCGTCTTGGCTTTGATTTGTGTTTCTCCAATGGCTAAGGAATACTCTCTTTTTTAGCCCCAGATGATGGTTACATGTGTATGTTCATGGGGATAACTCATCAAAGTGTACACTTAGGGTTGGTGCATTTTTCTGAACATTATACTTCAATAAAAAGGTTTATTTTAAAAGTACATATTCTACCTCAAGTAAAGAGTTACATTCTAGGACTTCCAGCCAAGATGGAGCTGTAGATAGACAGGCTGTGCCACCTTGCACAACCAAAAAAAGGACAACGACAAATTTAAAAACAAAAAAACAACCAGAAGTGCCAGAAAATCGAACTGTATGGAAGTCCAACAACCAAGGAGTTAAAGAAGAAACACTCACCCAGACGGTAGGAGGAGCAGAGATGGGCAGCTGGGCAGAGAGGACTAGCAGCAAGGCAGCAGCTGGAAGATCGGAGCAGGCAAGGTGGCAGCTGGAGGACTGGGTGGTCCCACATTTGCATGCAGATAAACCAGGAGGAACAACTGGGGAGCAAGACAGACCATGCAAATCAGGGTTCCAGCAGGGGAAATAAAGTCTCAAAACCTCTGACTGAAAACACCTGTGGGGGTTACAACGGTGGGAGAAACTCCCAGCCTCACAGGAGAGTTCACTGGAGAGACCCACAGGGTCCTAGAATGTACGCAAAACCACCCACCCTGGAATCAGCACCAGAAAAGCACAGTTTGCTTGTGGGTAGCGGGGCAAGTGACTGAAAATGGGCGGAGAGCAGAGCAAGCAAGCAGCACTCTTCCCTCTCTGACACCTCCCCCACATACTGCATCACAATGCAGCGACGTGGGTTACCTCGTCCTAGTGAACACCTAAGGCTCTGCCCCTTAAAGTAACAGGCACACTGAGAAAAAAAAATGGCCCAAATGAAAGAACACTTCAAAGCTCCAGAAAAAATACAACTTAGTGACAAAGAGATAGCCAACCTATCAGATGCATAGTTCAAAACACTAGTAATCAGGATGCTCACAGAAATAGTTGAGTAGGGTTGCAAATCAGAGGGAAAAATGAAGGCAAAAAAAGTGAAATAAAGGAAAATGTACAGGGAACCAACAGTGACGGGAAGGAAACTGGGACTCAAATCAACAGTTTGGAGCATAAGGAAGAAATAAACATCCAACTAGAATAGAATGAAGAAACAAGGATTCAAAAAATGAGGATAGGCTTAGGAACCTTCAGGACAACTTTAAACGTTCCAGCATCCAAATCATAGGGTGCCAGAAGGAGAAGAGGAAGACCAAGAAATTTAAAACTTATTTGAATGAATAGTGAAGAACTTCTCCAAGATGGCAAAGGAAATAGACTTGCAGGAAGTCCAGGAAGCTCAGAGAGTCCCAAAGAAGTTGGATCCAAGGAGGAACACACCAAGGCACATCATAATTACATTAGCCAAGATTCAATTTAAGGAGAGAATCTTAAAAGCAGCAAGAGGAAAGGAAACAGTTACCTACAAAGGAGTTCCCATAAGACTATCAGCTGATTTCTCAAAAGAAACCTTGCAGGCCAGAAGGAGCTGGAAAGAAGTATTCAAAGTCATGAAAGGCAAGGACCTACATCCAAGATTACTCTACCTAGCAGAACTATCATTTAGAACGGAAGGGCAAATAAACTGCTTCCCAGATAAGGTCAAGTTCAGGGAGTTCATCATCACCCAGCCCTTATTATATGAAATGTTAAAGGGACTTATCTAAGAAAAAGAAGATGGTAAAAAATATGAACAGTAAAATGACAACAAACTCACAGCTATTAACAACTGAACCTAAAAAACAAAAGCAAACAACTAGAACAGGAACAGAATCACAGAAATGGAGATCACATGGAGGGTTATCAGCAAGGAGTGGGAGGAGGATAGAGGGAGAAAAGGTACAGGAAATAAGAAGCACCAATGATAGGTAGAAAATAGACAGGGGGAGGTTAAGAATAGTGTAGGAAATGTAGAAGACTAAGAACTTATATGTATAATCCATGGACATAAACTAAAGGGTGGGGGAATGTGGGTGGGAGGGGATGTGAGGGGGTGTGCAGGGTGGAGGGGAATAAAGGGGGGAAATAGGACAACTGTAATAGCATAATCAATAAAATATATTTTAAAAAGCCTTACATTCTATTTTTAAAATAAAATTATCACCGCCACCGCCACCACCATCACCAAAAAGACAAGAGCAGCAGCTTTTAAGTGAGACAGATTTGGACAGGAACCCATACTGTGTCTTCTGTAGGCAAGGCTTCCTAACCCATAGAGCCTCTGCTGCTTCATCTTTAGATTAAGTAATAATGGGGTGTTGGTTAATGTGGTTGATATAGAAGCTCCAAATAATGCTGTCTTCCTAAGTATAAAAGTCACTAGATCAGCCCTGGCTGGTGTGGCTCAGTGGATTAAGCTCAGGCTGTGAACCAAGGGGTTGCCAGTTCGATTCCCAGTCAGGGCACACACCTGGGTTGCGGGCCAGGTCCCCAGTGGGGGCCATGTGAGAGGCAACCACACATTGATGTTTCTCTCCCTCTCTTTCTCTCTCCCTTCCCCACTCTCTAAAAATAAATAAGTAAAATATTTTTAAAAATCACTAGATCATAAACTATCCTTGCATTTGTATTGTTTGTAGCTGATAAGCCTCTTGACCAGTGCATTCAGTTTTGCTCCTCTGGCATAGACATGCCTTTCTGAACTCATTTAAAAAACATAAATGATGAATGTGTCTTCCTTGGGTTTCACAAATTTATGAATGTTTCAATAATCAGCTATGTCATGCGAAGTGAAGAAGTTAACCTCATGAATTTTCTTACTACAAAGACTAATGGGAAGACTGACGTTTTCAAATGGTCAAAGTGCTTGAGATTTAAGGCCTTGTATTACCTCCATTGCTAACTCTACAGCTCAGGTGCAATATATTTCAAGAAGCCACCAATCAAGTGGTTTAAACATTAGTTGTTCCACCTATAAAGTCCCTATAATCCTATGTTGCATCACTAATATAAAATTTAATTATTAGCTATAAATCCCTGAGATCCTAAGATGATACTTACTTCAGTGTTATACCACCACAGCAGAGATTCCAAGGTCCCCACCATTTTAAATACACAGCACAAGAATTTGTTAACTTGCCCTTAATAAACCTTTTATTTACAAAATTATAACTTTAGATTTCAAAATTTTCTTTCTGTGTCAGTCAGGATTAGGTTCAGCTGTATATAAGGGAAATTCAATGTAATGGTGGATTAAACCAGATGGAGGTTTATTTTTCTCATATATAAAACAAGCCCGGAAGTAGACAGTCATCAGGCCAACACCACATCTTCCTGATGCCATCAGGGGTGTGGATTCCTTCCACCTTTCCTTTCCATTATCATGACTTCCACCTTTAAGACTACGTCTTGGTTATAGTTTGTTTGGCTGCTGCAAGTCCCACCATCAAGTTCATGTTTTAGGCAGCAAGAATAAATGGGGCAAGGGCAAAAGAGTCGGCTACCATGTTGAATGTGCTCCTTTTATAGAGGTTTCCCAGGAGCTACTCCTGAATTTCCCATTTGCATGTCATTGGCTATCCCTAGCCACAACAAGACCGACACATTTCGTTGCGTAGAAGAACACATTGCCACACCCACACTAGAGAGAGGGTTTTGCTCCGAAGGGAGGAGGGGATGGATAAAGGGTTGACAAGCAGCAGTCTCTGCCTCACTTTAAAAAAATTCTTTCCTGTGTCTTTCTAGAATGGTGTAGTCATTCCTCTATTTTTCATTCAAAATTAAAATTTAAAGCAATTATCAGAGATTTATTAAAAATCAATTTAGTTAGTTAAATTTTATGGTATCATTCATCAACATAGAAATACGTATTGTACCTTCTTTGTGTCGGGCTTCGATACGTGAAGGGATGCACTACAGACCACATCGCCCCTTCTCAGAGCTCCCAGCACAGCGGTTCAGTTCAAGGGTGATGACTCGTTACTGAAAAGGACGCCAACGTTGAAGGGTTACCCTCTATAATATAGCATTACTATTGAAGCAATTGGCTGCATGTGCTATTTTAACATAGAAATATACTTTCCTTTATCAGGTAAATAGTTCCATAGTTTTGAGAGGGCTAATATAGACTTGAAGACAAGTCTTAAATATTAATATCATGGAAAGCATTCTCCGTGCAGAAAAAAAAGGGGGGAGGGTGCAGTTTTGGCCCAATGATAAAAGTTCAGGTGAAAACATTCATATGCCCTTGGCAAATAGAATAATGAAAATATAGCTAAATCCAGTTTTTCTAGAACTTTTAATCAGAAAGAACAAGAAGCACTAGAGGGAAAGCAGACAAATTAAACAATAAAGAAGAACTATAAGTATTTGGTTATATTTTTCAGGTAAAAAAAATCAACCAAGAGAATATTGTCTTGAAGAAGATTGGGACTTTGCTCAACTTCTTGGTAATTCATTTTTGAAAGTTCTTAGGTTTGTTTATAAGAAGCTCTAAAGCATGATACAATAAATACAACAGGTTGCTATTATGTTGGAATAAATGACATTTCTCTTTTTATTGCCTTTAACACACCAGTGACCTGTATTTTATTTTGAGCAGAGGATCAAGTTGAAATTGGCCAGCTCCAGTTTCAACTGGCTCCAAATTTCTTTGTCTGCAACATTTGGAACATATGGGAATGCCATATATAGAAGAATAAACCATATTTCTTTACCACTTGTCTCAGTTAAGAGAGACTTATGTGAAAAAGAAAAAAAAGCCCACAGACCCCTTGCTTTAACAAAAATAAAGCTAAAATTAAAAAATATAGATTTAAAATCAATTTGAACCAAGATATAATTTTAAATGATTATGAAGCATAGGAAAATAGAATACACACCTTTTCCCATGAGATTGGTCTCTATCATTTATTTGGGAGTGGTTCTCCTACCCAGTAGCTATTAGGAATAGAACCCAATTTCCTGCATTTTGAAAATTAGGAGAAAAGTTTAGAAAACTGGGTTTCAAGCTGGGACACATGAGCATTCCCATCCCCAATCAAGATGTATCCCTTAATTTTGTTCACTCTCATATCCCAAGTGCCTAACCAGTACCTGGCACATAATAGAGATAAATACATATATGAATCAATAAATGAAAAAAGTATGAATAAATGAAATTTTCAAATAATTTTCCCATATTCTTTCACTATCTCCCTCTGGAGAACTTCCTCGAAAGAGTGTGCTTTTACTTCACAAAGTCCATAGAACGAAGAAAAATAGCAAAAGCAATAAGACTTTGAAATGTTCGATGGGACGGTACATGTATTTTTTACTTTGTGTTTCTAGAACTATGCAATAATGAAGTGTCTTGGGGGAGGCGCTCAGGGATTATTCCTTCAGGACCGGCAGTTATCTATTTGACTGCTTGCTGGGCGCTGGGCATGGAGGTAGGCGGAAGGAATGCTGGGTAAATGTGCACATACATTCCTGCCTTCAGGTTCAGGTGTTTCTCCATCAGCAAGGGTATTCCATACCATAATGAATCCTTTTAAGTTTAGTCTATCCAAATGTTTTCTGTCCTACCTACCCCTCTGTCTTTGTTTTGCCTGCTAATTTTTTATATTGAGGTACAATCATGATGTCAATAAACCACATATTTTTAAGTATACAACTTGATAAATCTTATATACACAGCCATGGCACACTTGCCACAATCAAGAAAATGAAAATATCCATGATCCCCCCAAATCTTCCTCACGCCCCTCTGTAACCCTTCTCTCCTTACTTCTTGCCTACTCCCCCTCACCAAGGTGACAACAATCCACAGTGCTGCCACTCTAGTTTGTATATTTGAGAGTTTTATATAAATGGAATTATACAGTACATCTGGTTTCTTTCATGCAGCAGAATTACTTTGAGATTCATCCGTATCATTGCATGTATCAATAGTTCATCCTTTTTTATTGCAGAGTAGTATTCTGTTACATAGGTATACAACAATTTGTTACCCATTTACCTGCTGATGAACATTTGAGTTGTTGTCTGGTTTGGAATATTAAAAATAAAGCTGCTGCCTTTTTGGAAAATAGCTCCTCAAAAGGCTAAACATACAGTTACCGTATAACTCAGCAATTTCATTCCTAGGTATATACCCTGGAATGAAATTACACAAAATCTTGTGCATAAATGTTCATAGAAGCATTATTCATAATAGCCAGACAATGGAACAACCCAGATATGCTTCCGCTGATAAATGGATAAATAAAATGTGGTATATTTGTAACAATGGAATATTATTAAGCAATAAAAAGGAATGAAGAACCAGCACTGACTGGTGTGGTTCAGTGGATTGAGTGCTGGACTGTGAACCAAAGGGCTGCTGGTTTGACTCCCAGTCAGGGCACATGTCTGGGTTGCAGGCCAGGTACCCGGTAGGGCCTGTGAGAGGTAACCACACATTAACGTTTCTCTCCCTCTTTCTCCCTTCCTTCCCCTCTGTCTAAAAATAAATAAAATCTTAAAAAACAAAAACAAAACTGATCCATGACACAACCTTGAAAACATTATGCTAGATGAAATAAGCCAGACACAGAAGTGGTCAATTTCAACACACCTGTTGGAGTGATCCTTTACCAAAAACAAACAAAAAACTTTAGTTTGATCTCATGCTTCCACTCAAAATCTGTCTGAGGTTTGCCAGTTCATTAAGAGTCGAAGCCAAAATTCTTAGACCACAAGACCATGATCTAGCCATGGCTATGTCATTTGCTATTGCTCTCTTACTTTCTTACTGAAATCCAGCCCACAGGCCTCCTTGCATCTTCCTCGCGTCCTTTTATTTATTTATTTGCTTTTCCGCATGAAAAGCTTTCTTGCCATTTTCTTCATTGGTACTTTCTTCATTTTCTTCAGCTCTCAATTTCTTTGATCACTCTATCTAAAAAGATATGCACACGCTCCTATACGCCACCCTCTTTCTCAGCGCTTGTTTTCTTAGTGTTAGTTAACATGTTATATATGGCAATTATTTAATAATAGCTCACACATTCAGTGCTCAGCCTGTGCTTTATATATTAAGTTACTTAATCCTCACAACACTTAAAGTATTTAATCCTATTTTCCCAAGAGGAAGCTGAAATTAAAGATTAAGCAATTGTCCCGAGTCAGCAAGGATCTCACCCCAAGGAGTCCGTGCTGTAAAACACGATGCCATCCAGGACCACCTTTCTAGTAACTGCAACGTTTATGTTCTGTGTGTCCCCACTGGAATGTAAGCTGCACGTGAAAGCGTCTTTTAAAAGCTGTTATTCCCAGCGCACAGAACACTGCCTGCCAGGTCGTGCCTAAATGAAGGCTGAAAAATGGGTTAAATGATAACTCAAAAAAAAAAGTTAAGTTTTACAGACTCAGCAACAAATGCATATTCCAAAGGCTCTTTCGGGATTGCTAAGGAGTTAGATTCGGTGGCGTGTAAAAGGGAGGCAGGGCCGAGTGGCTTCTGGGAGCAAGGTATGAGGCGCCTAGAAGTGTGAGGGGTCGAAGCTTGAACAGAACGACTGTTCTGATCACAGCTAATTTTCTTCACCCAACAGTCTTAAATCTTCAAGCAGGAGACCCGCCAAGTAAACTGCAAGCTAAACCGTCTTAGAAGTTAAAGCTGGGAGAGACTGCGTAGGGAGCGGCCCCAGAGGGCACGCCCGCCCCACCTCCAGACGCGGCCAAAGCGTGTAGTCTGATTGGCCCCCGTGGCCCCGCCTGTCCCGGTGACTCCGCCCCTCAGGACGCGCGCGAGGTGACCCGGAAGCAGTTGTAAAGCGCCACCGAGCGTCTCAGCTCTCTTTTCCGGCCGCCGTTGTTGGTGAGTGGAGTGTCTGCCACGTCCGGGTCTTCATCATGAGTGTCCCGGCCTTCATCGACATCAGTGAAGAAGATCAGGTGTGCTCCCGGGCGGGGGGGGAGGGAGCTAAGGTGGAGTTGGGCGAGCCTTGGTATGTGAAGGCCAAGTCGAGGCTGGGCCTGGGGGGAGGAACGCCTCCCCGCGGAGCCGGCTCTAGGGCTGAGAGCCGCAGCTCACCTCGCACGTGGGAGTGGAGAGTCGGGAGGCTGGGGCGCGCCTTCGTGGCTTGGAGTTGCACCAGCCCGCTGGCCGGCGGTCCCAGCGCTGGGCCCGAGGCTCCACTCCAGTTTCCTGGTCGGCGTCGGTACTTTTTCAGCCCGGAGACGCTTCTGACAGCACGGTACTGTTTGACTCATTGGTATCTGCTTCCGTCCCCCAAATGCAGCCACATCCGGAGTAGGAGGTGGCAAATATTTAGACGGCGTACACAGGCTAAGGAAAAGTAATTTTATATTGAAGATCAAAGTGGTGTTAGTGGAACCACAAAGGCACAGGTGACCTATTTTGTACGTAGAAAATACTTTATATTCCTACTGTGCAAGCGTGAGACGTCTGTAACCTGAAAATGAAACGTCAGTTCCACCTTCATACTTTGAGGCATTCATCTGGTGGGCCGTCCTAACATTTTAAATGTTCTGTTTGGGTGGGGTTTGCACTTTCCCCATAACAAAAGTTGAACTGTAGTTGGTGGGACTTAAACTAAACACGAAATGATCTCTAAGTTAGTTCTGCAGGCTGAAAACCGTTCCGTGAAGTTGTGAGTGTTGTCATTTTTTATTTCACTACTCTTCCACTAACACGGAAATTATGGTTTCCATAGAAGACAGCATTACTGCTCTGACACACTTTCAGAATTGCAGATGTCATTCACCACGCACGCCTTCCAGAAGAAATGCAGACCCTCAGCCCTGAAGAGCAAAGTAGAGCAAAGTAAAGAATTGAAATGAAAAAAAAAAATTTAAATAAGTCTGGAAAAGGGGCTGAGCACAGTTAGATGTGAACAAGAAGGAAAAAAGCGTGCCTTATTTGTCATGCAATCATGTTGTCAACAGTTGACTATTAGGTGACTGAAAAAAAGTATTTGTAAATGCAGGAAGTTATTAATCATATTTTAGTTTTAAAGTGTCATTTCTAGTTGTTATGCTATTGTTGTAATGCATCATTTTCACACTGCACATTCCTTTCAGGTAAAATAGGTGGTTGCTTTCAGGAGTTTAACTTTGATCAAATTCCCCATTTCATTAAAGCTGAGAAAAGGAGTTGAGAATCCTTGTTTCTTTCCTTTGTTTGTAACCCCTCCACAACCACTGCTTGTGACCAGTGACAATGACAGATTAAAAACAACAAACTGTTGAATAGTTATTAGAGAAAGTTCACTTTGTGTCTATAAAGCAGAAACTGAACAAGTGCCTTTTTTTTTTTTTTTTGACCGTGTTACATTTTTTTAATAGAGAAGTACACTTCCCAGTGGTATTTTAATGCTCTCTGGTAGGGTGACAGTTGTTTTATGGAGTCTTGTTTTACTGCCAGCTCATGTGAGGTTACTATGTGCTTAGCTGAGGATAGTACCATCAGATCTACAGACTTAATATGCTTTTCTTAGGTAGCCAAAACATATTTGTGGGTTTAGCAAATGTGATACCCAGGCATTTACTAATGGTATCCCTACCTCTCCCCTTAAATTTAAATTTAAATTTTCCTCATTTTCTTATCTTAAATACCATATACACTGGTGTTGGGTTGCTGTACATACCAATCTCTAAAAGGAGCAAGTTATTAAACACAATATATACACATTAGAGTAGAAAATGTCTAAATACTGGATAAAGTCCTATAGATATACTTTCATAGGTCCAGAGGTGCTTGTTAATCCAGATAGGCATTTTGCATTTTAAAAGATTATTTATGTAATAGATCCAATTTGATACAAATAGTTTATTCAAGGAAACATTCAAAGGCCTCGTCTTTTTATCTTTGCTTCCCAAAATGCTCATCTCAGATAGGTTCTCAGACATTTCATTCAGAAATGATTATCCTTCTGCCCAGGTAATGTGTGTAACTTTAAAATAGCTATGTTACGTATACCTGAGAGCAGTGAAGTTTCATTTCTTTAAAACAAACTGAATTTATCAAGTCATACCTATGCGTCCTGGACCCTGAAGGCTCTGAGTTATATTAGGAAGAATGTTGCTGTGCACTGGAGTCCAGCAGGACAGAGGCGATACGAGAGAGATTCCGAAGGTGACCCTAGTGGATCTGTGTCGTCAGTCACAGGGTTTGTAGAGGGCACACTGTGGGGCTGTGGTGATGGATGAGGTAAAGTCATTGTTCGTTGCAGCATTTATATTTAATTTTGTCAGAAGTAGGACAGAATGGTTCGAGATCATGTATTTTGTCACTCGTGGTCAGTTTTACAGATAACACAGCAACCCCGTTTGCTTCGACAGGCTGCAGAGCTTCGAGCTTATCTGAAGTCTAAAGGAGCGGAAATTTCAGAAGAGAACTCAGAAGGGGGACTTCATGTAGACTTAGCTCAGATTATTGAAGCCTGTGATGTATGTCTGAAGGAAGATGATAAAGGTTTGTTTTTAATTTTTTGTAATATTTCTAAATAATGAGGAACCTACTTTTTAAATTTTCTTGTGAGTTATATTTGTTTTGTTTCAGACCTTAGAACTTTTAGGCACTGTTTCTAATCTTTGCAAATACTTTCAGTTTATTCTAATCTGTTATAACTATGAAGTAAGCTCATTTTGAGAAAACAACTTTTTTATATTTGGAATGATTTTTGAGTGTCTTGCACACACTAAATACTGATAATTTTAGATTGAACTAAAAAAAATGAAGCACTTCTTTTTCATAAGGTTTAAATTGATAGCAAGTAGAATATAATAACCAATCTAAAAGCCATTTAATTATTTGTCTGATGCCCTACTTATTGAAATGAAATCGGAGATTTTGAAAATTGGGAGTCCTAAAATCTCTGTTTAAAGTTTGAGATCAAACTTGGTATATGGCTCACAGCTTACACTCGAAAATTAGTGACCCAACCAGAAAGTAGACAGCTTTCATTTCTAAATAATTTTTCTGTTTGTATGTACGAAGTTTTCTTCCATTGGGAAAGCATCCTAGCCTAAGACCTAACCAGTAGCTTACACATGTTTGAAATATCTTGCCAGTAAAAGTTGAAACTATATATAGACATGAAATCAGTTTTCTCTTTTACTGATTGAAAACCAAATATTAGGTAATAATTTCTTTAATAAAATGTACAAGTTGTTTTCTGAATGTTAGTTCTACAACAGAGCTAGTTTAGTTTGAATTCATGTATATTTTTAGTATAATGTTGAAGGAAAAGTGGCCTTTAGAACTGTTTTACAGTAGCTAGATTACATCTTTTTAAACTAATGGTTACTGGTCTTTGAATGCTGGAAATGCATATTTAAGTTGATACAATAAGTATTAAAGTAACGCTGTTGTGTTACCTGTACATGTGTAGATGTTGAAAGCGTGATGAACAGTGTGGTATCTCTCCTGTTGATCCTGGAGCCAGAAAAGCAGGAAGCTCTGATTGAAAACCTCTGTGAAAAGCTGGTCAAATTTCGGGAAGGTGAACGCCCATCCCTGAGACTGCAGTTGTAAGTTAAGAAATGAAAGAGGCTGAGTTTTTCTCGGGAGTCTTCATTTGATGGTTAAAAGCAAGAATTCTGGAACTTGACTGTCAGCTATGGCTTTTATTAGCTGTGTGACTTTGGACAAGTCATTTAACTTTTCTGTGCAACCCCCTCCCTGACCCCACCCCTTCCCTCCTTGTAATGTGACGTTATTAATAGTATCTGTCTTGGGTTTGTTAGACCAGATAATCGCAACTGAATCACCATAGCTACTGATCTCAAACTTCTTTTTATTACTTGTTAACCAGGCTAAGCAACCTTTTCCATGGGATGGATAAGAATACGCCGGTAAGATACACAGTATATTGCAGCCTCATTAAAGTGGCAGCATCTTGTGGGGCCATCCAGTATATTCCAACTGAACTGGATCAAGTGAGTTATTATGTGGAATACTTGTTCTGCTTTTTTGTTTTCTTTTTTAAAGATTTTATTTATTTATATTTAGAGAGAGGGAGGGAGGGGAAAGAGAGAAACATCGATGTGTGGTTGCCTCTTGAGTGCCCCTACTGGGACCTGGCCTGCAACCCAGGCTTGTGCCCTGACTGGGAATCGAAAGAGTGACCCTTTGGTTCGCAGGCTGGTGCTAAATCCACTGAGCAACACCAGCCAGGGCACTTGTTCTGCTTTTAAGAACTGTAGTTTTGTACTGTAACTAAAATAAGTAGCAAATATATTAAGCTATATCACTAAATTTTCTCCTTTTGTCAATCTCATCATAGGTTAGAAAATGGATTTCTGACTGGAACCTCACCACTGAAAAAAAACACACCCTTTTAAGACTACTTTATGAGGCACTTGTGGATTGTAAGAAAAGGTATTCAGAATTAATGTCCTAACTTAAAACTTAACAGGCAAAATGAATAGTTGATGGCTGATTTTTAAAGATAGGTAAGGAAAGTGATTTTTGCTCTACTTGGTTCTCCATGAGTTGCTATAAATCTATTTCTGTAAATTTCACCTATTAAAGATAACTGCAAATTTTAAAATAGTTTTTCCCCATCTTTTAACTTCTTAAAAAGCAAAACTTGCTTTTGTTCTAAAAATGGTACATCTGTTAATCCCAAAGCTGTCTGTAAGACTAGATACGTTTATTTAATGGTGCTTTAATGTCTTAGTACAGAACAGTATTGTTGCTTTTGTTTAATAGAGGTGAGGGTCTAGCGGTTTCCACAAAGTGTCTTACACAAACAATGCCCCCCAGCTGAAACTTTGCAATAGGCTGTTCAAAATGAGTATCTATTGGGTTTCTAGGGCTTGTGTCCAGCCCAGCAAGCTTCATTTCCAAAATATTCTTCTTCTATATTACACAGGAAGTATTAATCACTGTTCAGTGTAGTTTTATTGCACACTTTTTATACTGGTTTTCAGTGCTAGGGTGTTGAATATGTTAGGATCAACAAGATTACTGTGTTTCTATTATGTTAAAAGAATGTAATTTTTTTGTAGACCATTTAAATTTAACAATGCAAGAAGGAAATTGTATTTTTGTTTTGCAAGTTGGAACGTTTATTATAGAAGATTAGCAGGGGATCTTGCATTAATAGCCTGTTTCTTTCTGAAGCAGTACTGGTCTGTTATGTGCTGGCACACTGGCAGCATTCCAGCCAGTTGTCAACACAGTGAGAAGACTTGGTAGTTAATAACAGACCATTTTGGATGGTGGGGAAGGCAGGGAGCATAAAAACAGTTGGAGGAATAATCCATATTTTAATCCACACTTAAAATATACAGGCTGTAGCATCAGACTACTGGCATTCAAATGTTGGTTTTTCTACTTGTATGACCTTAGATAAGTTATTTACCATCTGTGTACCTCCGTTTCCAACTTTGAAGTAGAAACACTAGTACGTAGCTCAAAGGGTTTTCAAAAAGATTAAAGATAAACACAAAACAGTGGCTTAAATATTGAGAAAGCACTTAGCAAATGTTGGATATTACTCCTATCACTACCCTTTTCATTTTTTTCACACTTTGAGAAGTTGGTCTCTATTTTCTGATACAGTAAACTAAAAACATGACTATTGTTTCCCTCCTGCCTAGCACTTACCACAGATGATGACTACTCATTGGATGATTTCTCTAATTGCTGTTTACTAGGTCCTCAGTCTGTTACTTGTCCTAAGGAAGTAATATTCTAAAGAATTCCAAAGCTAATTTTCAGAGAAACTGAGATAGGACATGAATATCCATCTTTGCTCTACTAGACATATCCTAATGGTAACATTAGAAATTTATCTGCGGCATTTGTCACAAATGATCACTTATTCCTTATTTAAAAAAAAAAGATTTTATTAGATTTATTGGGTAACATTGGTTAATAACAATACATAGTTTCAGGTATTCAATTTATAATACAACATCTGTATTCTTTATTATTGCTCACCACTTCAAGTCTACTCTCTTTCTGTCACTATGTATTTGACCTCCTTTGCCCTCTTCTCCCCAACGCCCCCCCCCCCACAGCCCCTTTCCTCTTTGGTAACCGCCATTTTGTTGTCTCTATCTATGACTTTGTTTTTTGTTTGTTTGTATTACTTGTTCATTTGTCGCTTGTTCTTTTATATCCCACATAAAAGTGAAAATACAGTTCTTGTCCTTTTCTGTTTATTTCACTTAGCACAATACTCTTAAGAGCCACCTATGTTGTGAAAATGACAGTATTTCATTTTTTATGGCCGAGTAGTATTCTTTTGTGTACATGTACCACGTCTTTACCCAGTCATCTGTCAAAGGACACTCAGGTTGTTTCCATGTCTTGGCTACTGTGAATAATGCTGCAATAAACAAGGGTGTGGATCATTGTTTTCAAGTTTTTCAGTAAATACCCAGAAGAGGGATTGCTGGGTCATACGTAGTTCCATTGTTAACTTGAGGAACCTCCATACTGTTGCCATAGTGGCTGCACCAGTTTACATTCCTACCAGCAGTGTGGGAGATTTCCCTCTCTACATCCTCTCCATCACTTACTTCTTTTCTCTTTTTTTTGAGATTTTTTTTTTTTTTTAAAGAGAGAGGGGAAGGGAAGAAAGGAATCAAGGAAGAGAAATATCAACGTGACAGAGAAACATCGATTGGTTGCCTCTCATACATGCCCCGACCCGGGACTGAGCCCACAACCTAGGCCTGTGCTCTGACCAGGAATTAAACAGGCGACCTTTTGCTTTGCCAGATGACACCCAAGTAACTGAGCCACGCTGGTCAGGGCACTTATGTTTGTCTCATTGATAACAGCCATTCTCACAGGTGTGAGGTGTTATCTCATGTGGTTTAGATGTACATTTTCCTTATAACTAGTGATTACATTCAGAACTTTAATTTATTGAGTTATTAGGTGTCAGCAGTCTGGTTTCTTTTGCATGCAGCTTTTCAGTTTTCTCAACACCATTTATTGACAAGACTTTTCTTTCTCCATTGAATGTTTTTGGCTCCTCTGTCAAAACTTAGATATGTGTGGGTTTACTTGTGGACTCTGAATTCTGTTCCATTAGTCTGTGTGTCTGTTTTTGTAGTTTTGTAGTATACTTTGACGTCTGACTTTGTTCTGTCTCAGGGTTGCTTTGGCTATTCAGGGTCTTGGATGGTTCCATACAAATTTGAGGATTTCTTTGGTTCTGTTTCTGTGATAAATGCCATTGGGATTTTGATGGGATTTTGCATTAAATTTGTGTATTCCATTAGTTAATATGGCAATTTTAATAGTGTTAATCTTTACAATCCATGAATACAGAATAGCTTTCATTTTTTTGTATATTCCTCAGTGTCTTTCAAACATGTCTTACAGTTTTTAGCTTATAGATCCTTCACTTCCTTTGTTAAGTTTATTCCTAGGTATTTTATCCTTTTTGTTGAAATTGTAAATGGGATTGTTTTCTTCCTTTCTTTTTCTGGTATTTCATTGTTAGTATATATGAATACAATGGATTTTTGTATATTGATTTTGTATCCTGCAACTTTACTGTTTTTCCTCATTGTTTCTGATAATCTTTTGTTGGATTCATTTCTAGACATAGAACCATGTTGTCTGCAAACAGTGACAGTTTTACTTCAGCCCCAATTGGAGCGCCTTTTATTTCTTCCTCTTGCCTGAATGTTCTGACTAGGACTTCTGTGCTATCAATATACTGAATAACAATGGTGAGAGTGGACATCCTCGTCTGGTACCTAATTTAGAGGAAAAGGTTTTAGTGTTTTACCATTGGTACATTAGTTGAGCGTTTGTCATACACGGCCTTTATTAGGTTGAGGTACTTTTCTTCTATATCCATTTGATTGTTGTAATCATAAATATACATTATGTCTTGTCAGATGCTTTTTCTGCACCTATTGCTATGATCATATGATTTTTCTTTTTGTTGTTGTTGATGTGGTGTGACACATTGGTTGATTTGCATATATGTTCAACCGTCCTTTGCATTCCTGGAATGAACCCCACTTGATCATGACGTATGATCCTTTTCATGTACTGTATTCAGTTTTCTAGTATTTTGTTTAGGATTTTTGCACCTGTGTTCATCAGAGATACTGGCCTGTAATTTATTGTTGTTGCTGCTGTTGTTGGACTGTCCTTGCCTGGTTTTGGTGTCAGGGTAGTGTTGGCCTCATAGAATGAGTTAGGGACTATTTCCTCCTTTTTGGAAACATTTGAGAAGGAGAGATACTAAACCATCTTAGAATGTTTGGTAGAATTCATCAATGAAGCCATCTGGTCGTGGACTTTTGATTTTTAGGAGGTTTTTGATTACTGTTTCAATTTCCTTACTAGTGATCAGTCTATTGAGGTTTTCCAGTTCTTCATCATTCTGTTTTGGAAGGTTACATATTTGTAAGGATTTGTCCATTTCTTCTAGGGTATCGAATTTGGTGGCGTACAGCCCTTCATAGTATATATTGTTGTATAATTCTGTGGTGTCCATTGTGAGGTCTTTCCTTTCTGATTTTGAGCCTTTTCTCTTTTATCCTTAGTGAGTCTAGCCAGAGGTTTGTCCGTGTTTATCTTTTCGGAGAACTAGCTCTTTGTTTTATTAGTTTTTTCCTATTGTCTTTTTGTTCTCTATTTTGTTCATTTCTGCTCTAATTTTTATTTCCTTCCCTTTGCTAACATTGGGCTTTGTTCTTATTTTCTAGTTCTTTAAGGTGTTAATGTTAGATTGAGATTTTTTTCTTGTTTCTTGAGTTAGGCATGTAATGCTATAAACTTTCCTCTTGGTACCACTTTTGCTGCATCCTAGAATTTTGATATGTCGTATTTTCATTTATCACAATGTATCTTTTGATGTCTTTGTTTTTTTTGACCCAATAGCATGTTTAAGTAGCATGTTTAATTTTCACATATTAGTGGTTTTTCTAACTCTCTTATAGTTAATTCCAGTTTCATGACATGGTGTGAAACTGTGCGATTTGATTTGTCTTTTTAAGTTTATTGAGACTAGTTTTGTGCTCCAACATATGACTGAGAAGAAACATACTTGAGAAGAAAGTACAGTCTGTCATTATGGAATGGAAGGTCTGAATATTAATCTTGTCCACTTGATGAAATGTGCCTTTTAAGAACTTAGTGACTTTCTTTTGGATGATTGCTGTCAGTGGGGTATTCAGGTCCTCTACAATAATTCTATTTTTGTCTCTTTCCCCTTTAGATTTCTAAGTCTTTATATATTTTGGTGCTCCCAGGTCGGGGGCACACATATTAATAACGTTGTGTCTTCTTGATGAATGATCCCCTTTACAATTATAAAATGTCTGTCTTTGTCTCTTACTACCTTTTTTATCTTGAAACCTATATTTTGTTGATACAAGTAATACTACATCAGCTTTTCTCTTGGCTGACATCTGGTTAGAGTATCATCTTCCACCCCTTCACTTTGATTTTGCCTTTGTAGCTGAGATGGGTCTCCTGAAGGCAGCATATAATTTGGTCCTATTTATTAATGCATCCACTACTCTGCCTTTGATTGGTGAGTTCGGTCCATTTACATTTAGGGCGATTATTGATACATGAGGAGTTATTACAGCCCTTTTACCTTTTCTGATAGCCCTGTGTCTTGTTTCTTTTCCCTTGTGTTTCTGTCTGCTGTTTTAGTTTCTTTTCTCTCATTTTCCTTTTTTCAAAAATGTTACATGTCTTATTAGCTCTATATTTGTTTTTATGTCTGTGTGTTATTACCACTAGATCTGTGTAATAAAATGTTTCACACATACAGTAGTCCACTTCTGATTGCATTTTATCTTCATTCACCTTTTATATTTTAGTTGCCACAAATTATCTCGTATGCTGTTCATTCATTTCCACATTGCAGTAGTTGTATCTTTAGGTGTTTTTTTTCCTCTTTAACCTTTATGTTATAATTGTTTGATCCCCTATCCGGAAATAGGGATGCAGTATCCTGCTCTGTCATCTTACTCAAAGTTCATATACTTTTGTCATTTCATTTCAGGTAGAAGAGCTCCTTTCAACATTCTTATAATGCAGGTCTTAGGGTAAATTCCCTTGGCTTTTATTTGCCTGAGAAAAGCCTTGATTCCTTCATATCTAAAGGATAACTTCGCTGGATATATTATTCTTGACTGGTGGTTTTTCTCTTTTAGTATTTTGGATATCTCATTTCACTCTCGTAGCTTGTAAGATTTCTACTGAAAAATCTGATCATGATCTAATGGGATTTTCATTGTAGGATATACGATTTTTCTTCCCCCGGCTGTCATAAGATGATTTTGTCATTAACTTTTCACAGTTTTAATGTAATGTGTCTTAGAAAAGGTCTTTTTGCATTAAAATAATTAGGGATTGTTACCTTTTTAAATTTGAGGGTCCAGCTCTTTCCATAGGTTTGGGAAGTTCTCATCAATTATTTATTTGAATAGGCTGTTTCCTTCTCCCTCTCTTCTGATATTATCCATTATTCTTATGTTGTTCTTTGTAATGGAGTCAGATAGTTCTTGCCGAGTTTTCTTATTTTTTTAAACTCTTAGTTCTTGCTCTTCCTCCATCTGAGTCATTTCTAGATTTCTGTCTTCAAGCTCACCAAATCTCTCTTCCATCTGGTCTGCTCTGTTTCTAGTATTATCTGTTCATTCTTAATATTATTTATTGAGTTATTCTGCTCTGGAATTTCCTTTTATAGTTTCAGTCTCTTTGGCAAAGTACCACTTTTGCTTGTTGATTTTTTACCTGACTACATTGAACTGCCTTGCCAAGTTTTCATGCATCTTGATTTTTCATAACTGCAATCATGAATTCTCTGTCATTTAACTTATAGTCTTCCAAGTCTTTGAGTTTGGTTTCTGGAGACTTCATTTTCTTTCTGAGCTACCTTGTTTCCTTGGTTAGCCGTGGCACTTGATAGATTATTTCTCTGCGTGGGCATTCGAGGTACTAAACTCTTCTTTTTAAGTATTGTTTTGCTCCTAACAATTCAGCAGGTTGGTAAGTAGTGGCCTTTCATTTGTTTTCCAGTAGGTGGTGCTATAGCACCAGTTTTTGTTTTCTCTTACTTGCCCTACTGGCACCTCTATGATCTTGGTGAGAAGGTGTTGCCTTAGTTGTGGAAAATGTCCCTTTATGTCCAGGTCACCTCAGTCTCAGGGACCACCCTTGTGGTGGCTGTGGTGGGCAGTGGGGCTCCAGGCCTGCAAGTTCCTGATGCTGCCCCCTTGTAACAAGAGGTTGCCAGCCGCGTTGTGCTGTCTGTGGCACCTCTGCCGGCTTCCACTGGTGAGGGGTGGGTGATGGGGGCGTGTTATGATTCTGTGGCTTGACCTTCTTGTTAGTAGTGGTGGCTGCCACTCCTAGCTGCTGCAGCACCATGTCTGCTCCCACCACCGAGATAGCCACAATAGGTACTAGCTACTCAGGGCAGAATGTTGCTTGGTCCCTACTACCCTCCGGGCTGCAGCCCGGCTCCTTCAGCACGACCACATCAGCTGGGCTGGGCAGGTGCCAGACTGCATTTGTGGGCCCTGTGTCTGTCCTTCCTCCATCCCACCAGCCCCCCTGCTTCCAGTACGCCTACCTTTGGATATCTCCATGCATGGTTCTCTCAGACGTGAATTATGGTTGCCTGCCTTGTAACTTTAAGGGGAGAAATAAAGGGGACACCTCACTCTGCCATGATGCTGACATCACTATCATTTTATTCTTGAACACTTTCTTCCATTGGCTTTTAGCACCCCTCTCTCTTGATTCTTTTCTTCATTCACAACTCCTAATTTTGGGGTTTCTCCTTATCTTCTGTAAACATTGGAATAACTCAGACCTGGGACTTTTCTGCTCTGTTGCATTCATTACTTATCCATGTCGTTTGTGGCTTTTTGCTGTGATTGTGAGGAAGGCTGAGTGCCAAAAGCATTTGGGTGGGAAATTCTTTGTATTGTTAGATTGTTAAGTTCACTGCTGGACACGTAGCACCCTGGCTCTCACCTACTGAAGTGCCAGTCAGTGCTTTTCAGTCATTAGAACAAATAGGACAGGCTCCGCACGGCGCCCCACTGGGAGCCAGTGCAACCGAAGCGCTCTTGTTCAGTCTTCTGCCTTCAGATACCATCCCTGTGCTAATGATCTTCACAGGTTTTATCTCCCATATCTCACCCCTCAACTCCAGATATCTGTTCCTGTGTATCGTCTCCATTCAGATATACAAAAGTCATCTCAAACTTGACATTTGCAAAAGCAAACCATTGAGTTTTCCTTCTAAATCTGCTCTTCTATTTTCTCCAACTCCGGAAACACCATTTCTAATGCTTCCAGTTTTTCAAAACCAAAACTTGGGGTTTATCCTCGATTTCTCTCATCTTGTTCACCACATCTAATTCAGCAGCAAACCGTGTCAGCTCTAAATCCAAAGTCAGACCACTCTCTCACTGCTCCCATTGCTAGCATGTGATCAGAGCTACTCTTATTTCTTACTTGGATTATTGAAGTATTCTCTTAGCCATCCTCCTACAGAATGTTCTTAATATAGCTGACAGAAAGTTCTGTTCAGTTGGAAGATCAGATTATGTTTCCTCTCTACTCAGAACCCTCCAGTGGCTTCATTCACGGTAAAAGGCAAAGCCAGCTCCATAGTCTCGGTGCCGGCCCTTCTTCCTGGAACACTGTTCTCGCAGGTATCCGTGAAATCTGCTCCGTGTTACCGCATCAGAAAGGCCCTCTCTGGTGGCTGTTTCTGTGTATAAAAACATTCCCCATCCTCTCACTACTTTTTTCCCATTGCACCTGTTGCTAATAGACATGCTCTATTTTTATGTTTATTATTTGTTGGTCCCCACTAGAATGTACATTACATCTGGGCAGGGCCTTTGTTTTATTCATTATTAGACTGGTGTCTGACACTGGAAGGCACTTAGTGTATATTTCTTGAAAGAATGACTATTTCTAAAATATAAACATGTTGTAAAAACAGTGGCTACAAGAAGGAGAGATGCAAGACGGTATGAAGCGGTTAATGGAACTATGGTGTATGCCTTCCCAAAGGCATTCAGATTAAAATATTTAAAAACATTTTGCAAGTATAAGATCCCTGACTTTTGGATTCACTGATGTTACGAAAAGTAGATTCCAGTGTTGCAGTGTTGGTTCCTTCGTTTTTAAGAATAGATAGCGTCCAGGGGTCGCTCTCCAGTCCCTGTCTTCCTTGACCTCAGCAGTATGTGACCACATGACCCCTTTCCTCATAGTCACAGAAACTTCTCTCGCCACAGGTGACACCACTCCTTGTGTTTCTCTAACCTCTCAGCATTCTTAGATGCCTCAGTACAGTAGTCTTTCTCTGTTCCATTAAATGCTGGTAGTAGGAGTTTGGCCTAGGACCTCCTCGCTACTCCTTCTCCCTGGGTCTTCTCTCCTATTCCTATGGCTTCCGTCACTTACTGGATGAAAACCTATGTCTCTAACCCACGCTTGTCTTCTGAGCTTCAGATTTTTATGTTCAATTGCTTTTTACCTGTTTCTACTTATTTTCACTTGGATGTGGCTCATCTGTGCCTCAAACTCAGCATGGCCCAAACGAACATTTTCTCCCTCTAAATTAGTCTATCTGTCACAGAACAAGAGTTCTGGAAGTGATCTTCCCTTTATTCTCTACTCTGCAACCACAGTGATCTTGTGAAATGAGAATTGCAGCATGCCATTCTTTAGGTTTTCATTTTCTTTAAGGTACATTACAAAATTCTTGGGATGGCACGTAAGTCCTCTCTGCGACAGGCTCCTACCTACTGCTGCAGCATGGGCTTGCCATTTTTGTATGCTGCCGTGACAACTGGAAACACTGTGCTTTGCTTATATGGATATTCCCTCTCACACCCCCCCAGCCTGCCCCCTTCCTCTTGGGCATCGCAGCCTACACATAGTGAACCATGCTCTTTCCCAGTCTAGACCTAGGACTGGCACCTGGTTTCGAATGACCTACTTACTAAGAATTGTTTGTACATTTTTAAATGGTTGAGGAAAACACTTTTTATGAATAATATTTTATGATGTGATTATTGTATGAAATTCAGATTTCAGTGTCTGTAAGATTTTATTGTAACATGGCCATACTTACTGTCTGGCTGCTTTTGCCGAGACTTGAATACTTGCAGCAAAGACCGTGAGGCCAGCAACGCCTAAACTATTTACTCTGTGTTGTGCCCTTCCCAGAAAGTTTACCTGCCAGTGGCCTAGACTTCACTCAACTTGGTTTCTCCGTCTGAAATCCTCCCACGTTTCTATTAGGTGCCCTCTTTCCACAGAACCCTCTACCTTTACCATGGCACCTAACACCCTTTGTTAAAAGGCATCTGTCAACCACTGTGTTCCCAAGGTGTCTGGCATATAATAGGTCTAAATGGATGAATGTATCCACACTTAGGGAACTAGAAGAGGTTGGTTATTTAAATGCTGTATTACTGTCATGCTAATGTAAATTTAAGACAGTTTTTGCCTAAGTACACAGAAAAATTTTTTTTTTCCTGATTCTAAATAGAATTCTCAAATTTGCCTTTCCCTTTTAGTAAGAATGCTTACATTTACGGATGCCACTTCATGATTTTTATACATATTGGTGGTTGATGAGTACAAACTATGTAACTTTCTTGAACCCTATATATGTATTGTATACATGTATTTCTTGAGCCCTGTAAAGTATATGTCAAATACATATACTTTACTTTTAATGGACTATTTTATCTCATCTTTGTGAATTCAGACTTCTTAAGCTGATAAAATGTACCCGAGGATACTGTGGCTGCTAAAACTGAACAGGGTGCCTGCACTTACAGTGTGGCACAAGAAGGACTGCTGAGTAAAACACAGTTTTTCTTAAATTTTTTTCTTTGAATTCTTCCAGTTATATAACTACATTTAAGATGCTGGTTACCACCTAACTACTCCTGTAATTACCGTATTTTTCAGACCATAAGACGCACCTAGGTTTTAGAGGAGGAAAATAGGAAAAAAACATTTTGAAGCAAGAAATGTGGTAAAATATTTAATAACATAATATTTCACCAATGTAAATATAAACAGCCAGGTAAGCTACATTCGGACTGTAAGACGCGCCCCCATTTTTCCTCCCAGATTTGGAGGGGCGGAGGGTGCATCTTATAGTCCAAAACATACGGTATGTAGTTTAATAAACCTTAGTTACTTTTGTGGGAGGTTTTAGAATATCATTTAACTTTTTAAAATAAATCATGGCCCTGGCTGGTGTGGCTCAGGTGGCTGAAGTGTCATATCATAGACCAAAAGGTGGTGGGTGAGATTCCGGGTCAGGGCGCATGCCTGGGTTGCGGGTACAGTTCCTGGTTGAAGTACCTATGAGAGGCAGCCAATCAATGTTTCTCTCACATCGATGTTTGTCTCCTGCCCCCTCCCCCATTCTCTCTGGAATAAGTTAAGTAAATCAAATAGCTCTTACTGATTTTTACCCAAGTTGAATCCAGATATGGGCAAGCAAAAGTGTTTCACAAAATGAAAAAAGAAAAAACCCTATTCTACTTAACAAAGCTTTATATAACTGGCTGAAGAGTCATCAGTCTATGAGAAGAAATGAAGGGTGAAGATAAACATTCTGTAGGTCAAAATTGATCATCTGCATAATTTTGAGGATGTTTTGATTGGAAGAATATCTTTAGTAGAGTTATTTAAACGGTTAGTGTAGTTCAACTTTGGCCATACTGTCCTAACAATTTCAGTTATTTTATATCCTTTAAATTTAAGTTTATGTGTTTTTTCTTGAGAGAGAGACTTGACCTGCTCATTTATATAAAGTAGCCCCTTCTTTTCTGTCTCTAGTTTTGTTACTCTATTAAATCACCATTTATTTCCTTTGTGGCATGCACTTGTTATGTCTCCTTAGTTGTCTGTCTTTCCTACTAGAAAGTTCCATGACTTTTCCCATAGAGAGGGACCTTTGTATGTACCATCAGCACAGTACGTGGCATAGTAAATATTTTTAAATGGATGTGTGACAGTGATGATAGAAATTCTTAAAGCAGTATTTCTTTTTAGTGATGCTGCTTCAAAAGTCATGGTCGAATTGCTAGGAAGTTACACAGAGGACAATGCTTCCCAGGCTCGAGTGGATGCCCACAGGTAATGTTTAACATGTTGTTCTAATGACAGCTATCAGCAGCTTAGAGCTGGCTACAGTATTCAGTCATTTAACTGAAATCATGTCTGCATCCAGCCATGATCCAAAGCCTTTGATACTCAGTGCACATTGGTGATTCTAATGACAATACTAAAATTCAAGATTTGCTATTGAAGGAACCATATATTATATGTGAACTAGCCGCATGGTCTTTGCTGTTTGGGTATTGCTGGTATGGGCTGAAAATCCCAACCTGAAAAACAGAATCTAATTTTAGGTCAATTACGGTGTGTAGATGAGGAAAAGTTGTTGGCTTGCTAAAAATAAATCATGGTATCTTACAGGGTTTTGCTTCACAAGGACCTGTACATGATAGATACTGGCTGAAAGGATAGTTAATAGAAAAGATCTTTGAGGTCATACTGCCTGCATTCAAATAATCCAACACTTAATTAGCCCTTACTGGGCGAGTTCTCTGAGCCTGTTTGGTCATTCATAAAATGGGCATGGTAAGACTATACATCTGCCAGGATATTGTGAGGATTAAATGCGTTAATGCACATAAAGTACCTGCCTTACTGTCTGGCATATGATAAAGTGCTACAACTGTTTTATTTATTCTTTGATTACTTTATGGTACTTTCTCTCCAGCTACATTTTTGTCTACAACTATTTTACTATTTTGTTAAGTCAGATATACTTGACAGATTTATTGGCCTATTTTAACCCCAGTCTTCCAGCTTTTCTTATAGTGTGTATATTGAACTCTTAAATATTTTACTGAAATAAATGTATTGCCTCCTGCAAATTCAGTGAAACATACCTGATTTTCAAGACTCTTGAGCTTGGATTTTTGTTTTCTAATTAAGGTGTATTGTACGAGCATTGAAAGATCCAAATGCATTTCTTTTTGACCATCTTCTTACTTTAAAACCAGTCAAGTTTTTGGAAGGAGAGCTTATTCATGATGTAAGTAGTTTATCTTTAATGTGAAAAATGTTCTCTTTTCCTAAATTTAACATACTGAAGCAGAACTCTTTCTTTGGATGAATGAACTCTTACTTTGTATTAATGAACAAAACTATTAGATGTGGAAAGAGAACTATTTATTCTTTTTATATCAGGAACAGACTGAAATTTAGGACCAGCTTTTCTCAAACCACTGAACACAGTTCTGTTCTTTTTCCTTTCCCTTCATCTCCTCACTTGCCTGGCCATTATGAACTTAGATAATACAGGTTTCTTTTTAGTATATGTCAGCCCCAGTTAAGAAGATAAATCTGGTATTTAAAAACACATTAACACCCTTTTCCAGTGCAAGTATAAATATTTTTGGGGTTATTTTCCCCATTTGCGCTATGCCATTACCACTATCTTTAGAGCTCACTGTACGAGGGGGGACCCCAAAAAAGTGGAATTTATTTATAAAAAATTGTGTATTCTTATGTGTTAAAACTTTAGTCACCTTCAAAGCACTTTCCATTTAATGTAATACACCTATCGAGATGTTTTTCCCACTGCTCAAAACAGTTTTTGAACTTGTCAATTTTGATGCCTTTTAGTGCGTCTGCCATTTTTTGTTTCACCTCTTCCACATTGGCGTTTTTTTTAATCTGGAGAACAAAAAAAATGTCTCTCAGGGTGAGATTGGGTGAATAGGAGGGTGGGGCACGGGGGTCCTGCTGTTTTTCTCAAAAAGCTGCTTAACTAAACTCAGTGCCTTGTGGACACATATTGAAAGAATCTTAAAAAAAAAAATTCACTGAAGGTGAATGCAGCCTCTCACAACAACACCAGTTGGTACACTGATACAGATGGGATCCTAGGATGCTCACCTAAACAAAGGAAGCCTGTATTACAGGGCGCCCACCCTCCAGAAGATAATTCAGGGGTGGGGAGTGGTTTGGGTCCCCCTTTGTATGTACTGAATCTTTCATATGAGTGTTACTAAACAAATGGTTTAGATGGTCATTTGATCAGATTGAAATTTCAGCACTGAAATAGACTTATTGCTGGGAGTCAGTGTCTTAAAAATATTTTGAGTTATAAACCATAATTCTGTATTGAATATTGTATCTTTATTTTTTGTCTATCTGTATAGCTTTTAACCATATTTGTGAGTGCTAAATTGGCATCATATGTCAAGTTTTATCAGAATAATAAAGACTTCATAGATTCACTTGGTAAGTTTTGGGGTTTATTCTTTGGAGGGGGAGAGGGATGGGAATGTGCTATTTTAGAACTGTTTTGTACTGTGCAGTCCAAATACGGCCGTGGCCTAATGTGTAGATTACCCTAACCAGTGGTGTAGGGGGGAGAGCAACAAACATGAGTTGGCAGTTTAAAAGGTTACTCAGAATGAATTGGGAATCAGAAACCAAAAAGGGATAGGAGGTAGTATTTGTGATAGAAAGAGCATGAAACTAGGAGTCAGAAAACCCCGGCATTTTTTTCCTCTCCGTAAGAACTTGTTGGATTTCGGGCCCTTCCAACTCTACTATACCATGATTCTCTGAGGTAAAGGCCTGGTGAGAGCAGGTGTTTGGAGAAGATTTGGTATTAATAGTCCCATTGATGTTTCTAAAATTTTGGAATGGGAGATGTAGCAGAAAAGCAACTTAAAGGACCACCATTAACTTTGATCACAATTTTAGAAGTACCCATTTTAAGAGCTGACAAAATATGATTAAAGGAACTTTATTATTGTTTAAAATAAAATTGTTTCTTTGTAAAAGACTTTACTCCTTATTCATATGCATGGTGATTTATATTTTTGGTGCTTTTTTTTAAAAAGCTAGTCACATAATTGTAACAAATAGTTGTTTCTCCCTCTAATATAGTATTTTGTTTGGTGCATACCCCAAATCCCAAATTAACAAGTTATAGAAAATACAGTATTGCTTAGTAGATCGAAGTGAAGCTGTAGATGGAATAAAAATGGAGTTGTAGTGATTTTACATGATAGGAGAAACTTTCCTAACTACAGTTTGCTGAAGACAGCAAAATAAATCTTAGCTTTGTGATTTTGCCTTTGAGCTTCTTTCTAGAACATAAGAGCTCAGTAAATGTTTGCCAAATTGAATCTTATTGAGCAAACTCCATATGTATTCAGTATTTTCCTTCTAGAGTATGTCTTTAACATTTGAGAATGAAAGCAACTCTGAAATAAGGTGCTTTGTTTTCCTACTAGGCAATAATCAAAATGCATTATATATTTTTCATATTAAAATTGAATCATTAGTCTTCCTGGTTGTTTGAAACATAGTTAAAGAATACATTTATAATCTACTTTAATTATACTGTTCTCAATGTAGTGATCATTAATTCCTGTCACCTGTAAACTTTGTGCAGCCATTGGAATTGAGCAAGATTGAATTATTCTTAACATAATAAGGCATTTGGAATACACCAAGATAAAGTATTTGCAAGTGTGTTTGTGTAGAATGCTTTGCCAGGTGCACCAGACCCAGAAAACCACACTCTGTCCCAGTTAATTTGTTTTGTGGCATGAAGCTATGTGATGGAATGTTAATGTCAGCAACCTCTTTATTTACTCACCAAGGAAAAAGGAGTAGTAATTAACACTTTGACACTCCCCCATTGATGTGTAATTGACTGTTTCAAAGGAGCACTGGTTCATAAGCTATTGCATGCATTAAAATTACGTTCCCTATATTGCAGCATTTTAAGGCAGGGGTCAGTGACAATGCAGAAATTGCTCAATGATGCACATTTTTTTATGACTGCACTAAGGTTTTGACATATTAGTAATGAATAAATGTTTCCATAAAATTAGATTTTTTATAACTTTAAAATTGAAATATGGCACAGAACACTGTGACTTTCTCTTTGAAGGTAATGTTCTACTTTCCTGAAATACAGCACAGCTTCTTAGAGTCTTTAACTCATACTTCCTGGCTTAATAGCTTGGTTTGAAAGCAAGAGTCCTAACATCTTTAAGTTTGCGATTTGATTTGAAGTGGTGACTTTAAACCAGTTTGAAATGTTTTTAAACACAGGCTCCCCTGTGTATGATAGATGATGGTTTTACAGAATTTATTCTAGAAATAATTTTAAGCTTGTAACTACAAAGAGTAGCAGTAAAATAAATTTTATTTCAAGAGTATTTTAATTATATCTTAGAAATATGAGAAGTTTCTATCACTTTAACACATTAAAAGGGAATTATATATGCCCACAGAACTGGGAATATTAAGGGACTTGCTTGTATTTGCAAATATTGAGAAAAATCTTAGTATTTGTTTTCTGTGACAGGAAAAACATTTTTAATTTATTGTGCCATCTGGAAATCAAATTGTTTTGCCTTCTGCTTCTTGAACATCTGTGCAAATTAGCTGTCTTTTATTAAAAATTTGTTTGTAAAAGATGATTTGAGGAAAACATCTTACTGTGTATATACTTAGTTGCAGATATACTATTAGACCTTTATTTATTAAGGCTTAAAGTCTGGTTACAAATGTCAGGATTCCACAGGTGGCAACAGTTTATCAGAACACTTTGTTTTATTAGCACTGACAAATTGGGCCGACAGTAGCATTATCGTGTGTCATCTGAATTGCTCTAACATGTCCACATACAATTTGGTGTTACCCAGTTTGCTACCTTCTTGCTTCAGAAAGTTAATCAGCATCTAATTTTCATTTGTTAATTAGCATTAATGTGCACTAATTAATTTCTTGATGCTTGTAGATTTCCATTAAACCTGGTTAGCAATACTTACTTGGGTAACTCATTCATTTGAGTTATGATGATGGTGTTTTTGTTGAATCTCTGCCAAATAGAAAGCCTGCATCATAATTATAGCTAATTAACAGACTATTATGTGCTATATTAATGGACTTCCCCAGTCATCTGAAAATATATGAATGTTGCATATTTCAAATTTATGGGGTGTTTAGGGAGAACTTCTTTAACAATACAAACTTGAGACTCTTAACACTTTTCGTACCGCTCACGAGTTTTCTCGTGTTTTGCGCGCCGTCTGTTAAGGATCGCATCACGAGGTGATTTAATTAACGTGCAGTTTGCCCAATATCGTGCAGTCCGTGGCGTATGTGTTAGAGATTTCTATGCAGTACGAAATGTGTTATTACAGGGTAACTGATCATTTGCTGAGTTTACATAATTTAAAATTTCAGAAAAGGATGATATGAAATTCTAGATTTTAGAAACTTGTTTTTACAATCAATAAGTTAGCATGTTACATAATTCAGCATCTACTTAGGAATAGATAAACACTTGGATGTTCAAGATTTATAAATATTTGTATTTCTAGGAGGGCCTTGGAGACAGGTTCAGGGGATAAGCAGGCACTGCCCATTGCTCCCTTGGTTGCAAGTCTTTTGAGGGTCCCCTAGAGTTTAAGAGATGCCTGCCTGTGGGGGGAAGGAGAGGGTGGAGGGAAAGGCGCAGGTGTGCTCCCAGTAGGGAGAGCGCACTAGTCACTTATTTTATAAATGAACCTCTTTTGAAGGCCTGGTACTGCCACTTTGTGACTGTAAGTAAGTCATTTAATTTCTTCACTCCTCAGTTTTATTGTTTCTGAAAGTGAAAGGATCAGGACCAAGTAATTTAAGTTTCCTTTTAGGTCTAACAATTGTTTTTATATGAATAACTATATAATAGCATGTTGCATTAGAAATTATATGGCAAAAATTTGAATTACTGATAGTTTTCTAGTTATGCCTTTTAAAGAACAAGTATCACCGATAATTAGTGTTTAACTTTTTCTACACTAGTCATTTTAGCCTGTAAATATTAGGTGATAAACACATCTTACAGTTTTGACTTTTTTTATAACTGAATATATTTGAAAATATTTTAGAACTCCATGTTTACCAGTAAAACACAGAACAAGTTATATGTAGATAAGGAATCCTTTGTTTAAAGAGATCTATTAGTAAAAATAAGCTTTAATAATTCAGTTAAATAAAAACTTTTCTTATGAAGTGTATTTTGTACATTTTATCTCCTAAAATATATAAATATTTAAAAAATTAAGATGTAAAAAACTTTTAGGGCCTAAAAATAACATTTTATAGCCCATTCTTAACTTTGGATCTATTACCTATGGCACTATAATAATAAAGAAATGTAGTTTTGCCCTGACCAGGTAGCTCAGCTTATTACAGCTTTGTCCCAACGTACCAAGGTTTTGGGTTCAATCCCAAGTCAGGGCACCATGCAAGAATCAATCAATGAATGCATAAGTTAAGTGGAAAAACAAATCATTGTTTCTCTCTTTCTCTCTCTCCTTCCTCCCCTCCCTCCCTCCCTAAAATCAATAAATAGAAATTAAAATAAATGTAGTTAGAGAAAAATAATTTTAAAGCTCCTTCATTTAATTATGTGGTCTGTTTATGGTTTGAAAAACATAACAAGCTTTGTCGAAATTACTCTATGTAAAGTGCTCAAACACAATGACTTCCACAGTTTAACAAAGAGTTGTAATTGTGTAGCTCTTTTAAGTTGACACTTTAATTAGACTTCGCTTCTATGTTGTTATTCAGGACTATTACATGAACAAAATATGGCAAAAATGAGACTACTTACTTTTATGGGAATGGCAGTGGAAAATAAAGAAATTTCTTTTGATACAATGCAACAGGAACTTCAGATTGGAGCTGATGATGTTGAAGCATTTGTTATTGATGGTAAGGCAATTAAAACATTTTTTTTCCTACTGTTTTTCACCCCATTGAATATAAGATTTTTAATCTTGAAACTGAGCCTTTTGCTAACAAAGCTAGATTCTTTGTAGCTAATGTGTATATTTAGTAGATTAGCAAATTATAATTGTAGTAGAGTGAAAATTCAGTGGAAATATAAATTGCTGTGTGGTTTTTAGGCAGTATACCAATAGTGGTTAAGAGCCTAGATTTTTCCATTAGACCTGGGTTTGAGACTGGGTCTTCCTTCATGAAACATGAATATAGAAGTAATTTGTAGTTGTGAGGGTTAAATGAATTAATACTGGTAAAGCACTTAGCCCAGTGCCTGGCAAATGTTAACCGTTATCAGTCTTTATGATTGGCCTAGAAACAGGACCTTCTTCCCCAACAGTTGTGTTATAAATTTAATGTGTTACTAAGTGTTCATTGGGATTTTTTTCTGAGCCTTTTTAAGTTTGAAAGTTGGGAGGATTGTACAATTAAGATTAATAAAATGAACAGAACTGTTGACATGGTCTCTAGTGCTTTAAGTCTTAAACATACCTATAAAGGAGTATCTTGCTGGCTAGTGTGGCTCAGTGGATTGAATGCCAACCTGGGAACCAAAGGGTTGCTGGTTTGATTCCCAGTTGGGGATCATGCCTGGGTTGTGGGCCAGGTCCCCAGTGGGGGCACGGGAGAAGCAACCACACATTAATGGTTCTCTTCCTCTCTTTCTCCTTTCCTCCCCTATCTCTAAATATAAATAAATAAAATCTTCTTTTAAAAAAGTATCTTATTCAGAAATTAGTCCCCCGCCCCCATGTGTGATTGTAATGAAAACTGTATGTGATACTCAACAGAGATCAGCCCAGCAACCATAGGATAAATAAATGGATGACCTTCCTCTTGGTTGAATCATATTGCTGTGCTTATTATTAGAATCAAAGAGCCAGTTTGTAAAATAATGTTGGAAAACTGTAAACTTTTATTATGGCATACTTGGTCACAGTTTCATACTTCAAGCTGGTTTGGTGGGGAGGGGGGTGGAATTTTCCATATAACGTATCATGTAAAATATCTTTTTTCAGCAGTGAAAACAAAAATGGTCTACTGCAAAATTGATCAGACCCAGAGAAAAGTAATTGTCAGGTAAGACATTTAATACTCTTACAGCATTTTGTAGAACAATTTAGTGTGTTCTGATTATTTCACTTACATGTTTAGAGAACCAAGGTAGTGTTCTTATCAGTTGACTGTCGTTAAATAGTTGCTATTTATCATAATTTTATTAAAGTTCAGACTGAATGTGATTAGCTTATTTAATGAAAGAGTCCTATTTTCCAGCACATTTCATTTAATGGCTCAGCACTGGCTAGAATACTAATGACTTTTGTGTCTGGTTTATGTAGTTCAGGAAAATGGAAGGTTCAGGATCAGTATGGTAAAGATTTTTTTTTTTTCATGTAAGCTTCTAATTTTTCTGTTACAGTCCTAAATTGTCTTTTATGTATATTTAACCTTGCTTTTGACTAGATACAAGCGTGTTGTATTGTAAAAGAATACCAGAGGATAAAAAAGGTTGACTAATGACTTTCTAATTTTTTAATTTCTAGTCATAGCACACACCGGACTTTTGGAAAGCAGCAGTGGCAACAACTGTACGACACACTCAATGCCTGGAAACAAAACTTGAACAAAGTGAAAAACAGCCTTCTGAGTCTTTCTGACACCTGAATCTTTATGCTATAACTTTCTTTTGCAGAAAAATATCTGAATGATAGTAAAACATTATAAGCTGAAATCTGACATAGTCTGAATATTTATTGTGTCAAATTCAAAGGAAAGTAAAAGAAATCACAGTCCTCAGGACATAAAGTAGTCAGTTGCAGAGGGGTCACTGTGTCTATTGTGTACAGGACTGAAGTTCTATGAGGAAGGGTTTTGAAGGTGCAACAAGAGCTTTGATGAAAAGCTATATATGGAGGACTTTAAGGGGAATTGGATGCTAAACAGCAAATTTGGCAGTCTCGGCTATCTTAAATGAAGCATTTGCTGAGCAAAATCATAATAGTAGTAATTTCATGACAGAAAAAGTTGGAAAAGTGAGCTGTACATCTGTAAAAACCTATAAATGTAACAGTCATTTTGCTGTAGTTAAAACCACATCAATATACTATTTCACCACAGAAATCATTATTTTTTAATCTGTTTTTTCCAACATCTCTTCTGCTTTTCTTTTTTTAGTTCGGTTGTCGTTTTCTAATGCTAGGTACTTTTCAGTTTCATTTCTTTGATCTGTTAGCAGCCTCTGCCAGTCGTCGTCCCCAGTAGAAGACACAGTTAAATCAGTAGTGTCTTTAATCCTGACAGACTGAAAATGGCTTTGCAGATTTGAGTTCAGAGGCTTTGTTTTCACCTAGGAAAGACCAAACTTGTTTTACCACTGAAATTATTACTCATTTTCTAAATACTCATCAACAAAAGAGTTTCAAGAATATCCTTAAACTTTTGCAATTATGAGCAGGTGATAAAGCCACCATTTTCTTGGCTAATTTCCAACTACTACTTTAGTAATTTTGTTACCAAAAAACTGTAAAATGTGAATCTGTAGGCTTATGTAGTAGCTTTTCAAGATCTTTTAATATATTCCAGGAATACCACAAACGTTCTCTAAAAGGTCTTGAGCTTACATTGAAAGATACTTAAAACAGGCAGATAAAAATCTGTTTTGTCTTCAACTCCCTTCCCTTCCCAAACATGTCTATGTTTTGTATCTTCTATCAAAACAAGGGAAAAATGGAAAATGCTAACAGAAGTAAACGACCACATAAAAACTGCCTTTTACTTCATGTTTCTTCTCATGCTTCACAGCACCGTTTTTGGAGAAACAGCAATGCAGTACTTTGGAAGCTGGTATGTTTCCAAAGCGCCATATTGGATCATACTTATTTATAATACTGTGCTAAAAATGTTCCCTTTTAAGTTTTTTTTCTGATAATAAAATATTGAAAATTTAGAGCATAGAGGAAAGTATAAAATAACTAAAATCGGTAGTAATTCACTATCCAGAGAGAACTTTCAACATTTTGGTACTGTTTGCTGCTAGTCTTTTTTTTCTATTTTTTATTATCATTGATCATTTTCTCTAGAATTTTATATCTTTGTTTTTCCTTCTGAGCTGTTTCCTAGGTGATTAAAATTTCTCACAAACTATTGTAAGTGGCTGTAAAATATTCCCTTTTATGGATGTGTGGTAATTTAACTATCTCCTGATTGAATATTTGTTTCAATTTATCCCTACCAAATAAATTTGAGGTAATTTCTTGAAAAAAATCTTTGATGGTGTTCTCACATTACCAGATAAAACCCCCTGTTAAAAGGAAGTGTTAGATTTTAGAAATAGGGAACAGGATAAGAATTACATTAAAATTACCCAAGATTCCAACCACCATTAAATATTTTGATATAAATATTCTGGTCACTTCTGTATATATAGACTTTTTAAAAATCTGAATCATACGTTTTCTCTTGTGTCAAAAAGTTCTTTTAGCATTTCCCTGTATTAAAAGTCTGTTAAGGGCATGGCTCTGCCCTGGCAGGAATGGCTCGATTGGCTGGGCATGGTCCCACAAAGTGGGTTGCCAGTGAGATTCCTGGTTGGGGCACATGCACAGGTTGTGGGTTCGGTTCCATTTGGAGTGTGTACAAGAGGCAACCGGATAGATCTTTCTCTCATCAGTGTTTCTTCCCACCTTCTTCTACCATCCCCCTCTCAAATAAAATCTTAAAAAAAAAAACAAAAAAACATGGCTCCCTTATATTCCATGTTCCATAATTTAATATACTGTTAGACATTTAAGTTGTTGGAAAACATTTATTGGTATAAGTTAGGCTAGGATGAAAATTATTTGTTCATGAATCTTTGAAGATCTCTGAATACTGCTTTACATTAAATCTTTTCCAATTGCGTTGGTGAAAGAGGCGTGTTCATAACAGTCTTTTTTCAAGATTTTATTTATTTTTTTTAAAGATTTTATTTATTTTTTTAGAGAGAGAAGGGAGAGAGAAAGAGCAATGTATGGTTGCCTCTCACATGGCCCTCACTGGGGACCTGGCCCGCAACCTAGGCATGTGCCCCGACTGGGAATCGAACCGGGACCCTCTAGTTCCCAGCCCGCGCTCAGTCCACTGAGCTACACCAGCCGGGCTCAAGATTTTATTTATTTTTTAAAGACATGAGAAGAGAGGGAAGAAAAAGCAATGTGTGAGACATTGATTGGTTGCCTCTTGCATGTGCCCCCAACTGGGGACCTAACCTGCAACCCAGACATGTGCTCTAACTGGGAATCGAACCAGCGACCTGCTTTGTGGGACAACACCTAACCAAATGAGCTGCACCAATCAGGGCAACATTGTCATTTTCAAAGTGAGATACAGTAATAATTTTTTATATGATCTTAAATGTTTACATTTAATCTCAGTTCCCTAAGAATTGCTCTTTTCGGTTTGTGAAAATTCTATAGTCTTGTCTCCTCCAAGTCCTAGGAAGATGCTGTGTTCATATTAGTCTGATTGCCTGTGTTCTTATAACAGGAAAACAAAAGTATTAGGAAGGACTGCCAAGAGACTAGGCAAGTCACTGACTTAACTTGTGGGCCTCAGTTTTCTCATCAGCTCCTTTTAGTTACAAAATGCTATTGTAAAGAGTAATTGGCAATGGATAAAAATATGCATAAATGTATATTTCTGATAATGTCTGGAGTATAAGTGTGTTCAGCACACTTCATTTAGCTTACAGGGCCAAAATGAATTACAAGTCATCCATGCAATATTGATATGAAGAAATGTATCAAATCCAAATCTAGGTTGCTACTGATTTTTTAAATGATTGATGATCTATGATTTAATGGTCCTGTTTTGCCATCAAAATGCTTCATGCGTTTTGGTGTATTTGACATCAAGTACAAATTACCCCATTTTCAAAAATCCCAACTTTTTGACTTTTTATCTTGATGAAAAGGAAGGAGACATTTACACATCACTGCTTTAGTTTCTTCCCCCAAACCACCTGCTTGGTGGGAGGGGCAGAAGCAGGGACTGGCTGTAGAGAGGAATGATATAATTAATGCAGATTAAAGTTTTATGTTTAACAAAACTTACCCTATTTAGTTTAAGTGCGGTTTTGCAGCTTACAAACTAATTCTAATTCTAAACCTGCTGCCACATATTTTTGCTCCTTTGTTTCCTATCTTCTAAAAATCACCTCCTAACCTTTTTCTGCCTGACTTAGAAGATCTGGTACTTGTCCTCAGGTTGCATTTTAAAATTTAACTTAAAGGAACCAAATTCATTGGATGTATAAACTGAGTGGCTTTCTTGGCTTACTTTGGCCCCTGTTTCCCATCCTCATCCCTAGGTATGATCAAGGATGCAGCAGGCTACCAACCTAACCCCTCCAAGAACAAAAAGGTGAATTAGCTCAAGAGACCTACCTAATAACATCATACAGGTTTAGTGGCGAGTGTACATAAAAAGGTTGAAAAATATAAAGAACTTTTATTCCCTTTCTGGCTATAAGTCTTCATAAAATTCATTTGTCTTCATTTAGAACAAAGGTTGGCAAAGTTTTTCTGTAAAGAGCCCCAAGTAAATATTTTTGGGTTTGTGGGCCAAGTGGCCTTCCTCATGACAGCTTAATTGTCACTGTAACACAAAGTAGCCATCAACAAGCGGTGAAGGAATGGGTGTGGTTGTGCTCTAATGAAACCGTTCTTACTAAAATGAGGCAGGTCTGCATTTGGCCACTGAGCCAGTTGGCCAAGGATTTTCCAATGCCAGATTTACTGGGCTTTAGTTATATCATATTTTAAAAACACACACCTGTACACACCAAGTTAAAAAAAAGTGCTGCTAAGTGCAGTGATGAGAAGGTGGACCTGATTTTAGTTTCAACCGTCTAAGAAGGAGAATGAAATATATTGTTAAAAGCTGTTAGATGTTGCCCTGAGCAGCGTGGCTGTTTGTTATGCATCACCCTGCAAAGCGGAAGGTCGGGGTTCTAATCTGGCCAGGGCACGTGCCTGGGTTGCAGGTTCAGTCCCCATTGGAGCTCATATAAGAGGCAACCAGTCGATGTTTCTCCCTCTTTCTCCCGCCCTCCCCCTCTAAAATAAAAATAAAAATTTTTTTAGAACTTTTGTTAGGGCTTTGTTAGTGCTATAATTTTCATCTTTTATGTGCTGAAGAGAAAGTGGTTTAATATGCATCTCTACAGTAAAAACAATATAGTACCTTGAAAATCTCACTATACAATTTTTAAAAAACTTTGCTAAACTTTTTTAGGTTACCTTTTAGCAGTTATGCCTATAATTGTCTGTGTTTTGTACTTTGAACAGCATAGCCTTTTTTGTACTGAAGTTTTGCACACTGAGATTAAAAACTTAATAAATGTTACCCAAAACGCTGTCAGCTGTAGTTAGTTGCTCTTCCTATGACAGAGAGACTCCGGAGCCATATAATCTCTACAAATAATTTGCTTAACATTTACATCCGTACTTGATACCATGTATTTATGGATATTTGGTCCTTTCTCCTGTGTTCTAATTGAAATAATTTAAACTTTTTCCTTCACTACAGTTTTCCTAAAATGTAAATTACACTAGCACTATTAAACACTTGAATTTATTAACTGATTATTTAAGGCATCTTAAATTAAAATAAAATTCTAAATGCTCAAACTAGTGAACTTTAAATAAATGTACAAATGCCACTATTCCTAAATTGAGGTGACTAAAATGCTGAAATACATAACACACTACCTCACACTTTCCTTCCCTGAACAGGCTGGACTGTATCTATTTGATTTATACGCTGTGACTTTTTCCTGCTGTTTTCCATCAACCTTAATTGTGAAAAATGGTGCCATGCTGCCCTCTTGATATTATTTTGGAGATCAGTTAGGTCTTAAAGCATCCAGATGCATACAGTTCTACACATATCTGTAGAATTAGCTCACTAAGGTCTACTTGGCAGTATTTTTAATTGACTTACATGTTCTGTGGGAAAAGAAGAATCATAAAAAGTCTCTGCAGTTGCATTCCTCTCTTCACTGGTCTCTCCCTTGGGATCTGGATGGATAGTGGAGTTACTCAAAGTGTCAGCAACTCTGTTAACGCTGGTAGTGTCTGCTTGACAAAGAGGAAATGGCAACAACTGAATTTTATTCTCTAGGCACCCATTTTAGTGGCTGAACTTGTTTTTCTCTGATTCCACGCTTTTGTATTTTAAAAGTAATTTCTATTTTCTTTTACTTTGAACTTTTAATAGTTTTCACAGACTTTGCCTCTTACATTACGCATTTCACTTCAGAGTTTTTTTATTGCTACTTTCTAAAACCTGATTTCACATTAAAACAAGTGAAATGGTATATCTTATAAAACAAAATGCTATCCTTATTGTACATGTAAACATTTATATAGTGAACGTCTTACAATTCAGAGTGAAAGAAATTGGCCACAAGTAGGCTGCCCAGCAAAGGACTGTCTAGTATTTAATAAATAGGTAAAAGTAACTTGATAAAATATGTCTGCTTTGAAGGTTACAAGATATTTATGAGAATGTTTTATGAGTTTGAGTACAAGTTCAATTTTTATGGAAGTTTAGATATCTCCCATTCTTATAATTTACATTATTGAGATTTAATTTAGAAGAAAGGACGTGTGAGAAAATGGTAAGCATCAGACCAGACCCTGGACTCATAGTACTTGACTAACCACAGCATTTGACAGACAAAATTAGTGGAATCTGAATACATTTTATTAGGAAAATAAGAGTTTGTGAAATGAGGCTTTACAGTGTTTTTGGTGTTTCCTATTTTTCTCCTACGTTACTTTTCCATTCATGAAGAAAGCAAGAAGGAAGTACTTAACGCTTTTAGTTTCTAATTGTTGAATTTTTGAATTCTAAATTTTCTCTTTTAAAAGAAGCCTGTTAGTCTGATGGCCACGCAAAGCGTTCCTTGTACCCTGCATTTCTTTTAATGGGTCTCCATGCATGTTATTAAACAAAGTCCCTCAAAATCTAAGCCTGTCTTAACCTGAGCAACTTTGAATATGCGGCTGCTATTGGCAAAGTAAACATTTTCCTCATGATCGTACTTGAACTATTGCTTGTTATCTCCAACTTACATTTACACAGCACCTATACACAATATGTAGTATATTTTTAATATGAAAAATTTCAAGTACACTAAAGTAGAGAGTATGAATCTCAATGTACCCATTACTCAGCTTCAGTATCCATCAATATTAAATCATATGTCTTCCATCCATTTACCTTTTCCCCTATTTTTTTTTATTCTGGTGCATTTTTAAAGCAAAACTTCAACATTGTTAATTCATGTGGTGGTTTTAAAGAATAGAACAGTCTATGAAATAGCATTTGAGTATTAATATAGATACATAATTATTAGGGGTTCAATTTAAAGTGTTTCAAGTGACAAATAGCAATCATATGATGTATTCATGCCATACCTCAATATTATAAAACAAAAGAGCTGGATTTGTGATGCTGGTGAAGGGATAGATAAAATAGGAAAATGAAGGAGCGGTGGAAAATTGGAGGAAGAAAATGACAAAACGGTTCTGGGGAAGGAAGGGTGTATGGGGGTATTTAAAGAGAAACATGCGCACTGGAAGAAGCTTTATCAACACTGCGTTTGCTCTAAAAAGTTAAGACCTCAGATTAGGTAGCTGTTCCCAATTTAAAATTAGTCACCTGAACCTGTGGTTTTTGCTATTTTCAGTTCCTTGATGAAATTTTTTTTTAAATTTCTACAATGCAATTGTACCTCAGTACATGTTGATAATACTGGTTCAGATTTAAATGAAAAGAAATCCACTTACATTTAAATAAAACCTTTACTACTTCTGTGTGTGTGTGTGTGTGTGTTGTATTTTAAGTTCAGGCAAAAAATAAATACTAATATATATGTTTTCATTTTAAACACAATCTGGAGAATTTTTAACAAAAATACTAAGTAGAAATAACTTTAAAAAAAACATTTTCTTACCTGGCCCAATATCCTTGCTGACATCATCCACACCCACATTTTTACAAAGCGTCATTGAAACAATCTTTTCGTTTTCTGATGGACCTATTGGTCTCTCCTTCAGCAACAAAGGAATGCTAGAAGTTGAAGTGCTCACTGTTTGACTTTCAGTTTGATTTACTTCTGACCAAGGACCAGGGTCTAAAAAATTCACGTATACTGGAGTTTTCTCAGTTTTTTTATCTGAAGTTAAAAGATCAAAGGCTGACCTGCCACTTCTGTTTACTAAATCCCCAGATGGCTGTATGTGAAATAAGCATGATTCTTCCAGCTGTCCTTCACTGTAAATTTTTCCTGAAATGATGTCATTTAATGACTCTGTTTTCTCAGTATTATTTAGCAGAGTATGCTGTCTTTCAGTAACATCCACAAACAGGGAAAGGTCATTTTTTGAGGCTTCAGTTATCTGATTCCCGTCAACATGACTCTCTTTATTAGAAAACTGTATTTCTGTGTAAGTTTTCATGTGAACAGCAGTTTTCCTGTCTTTGGCTCGTGAAGCATGTAGATTCTCATTGTTAACTTGAAGATGGGAAATGTTCGCACTGTTTTCTAAATATTCCATACAGTTCTTAAACTGACTGTTTTGTGTATCAGTCATGGGTTTACATACAGCTCTTTCCCCAGGGCTTGAGTTGGATTTCACCAACACAGGCATAATAGTACCATTTTTATCTGAATCCTTAAAAAGTACTTTCGAGTTATCACTGAAAACAGCAGATGGAATAGGGTGGTTGATTGCAGTGTCATGGGGAATAGTTAGTTTGGGTTTCTCTGAAGGGTCGGTACAGCCTTGCTGAACATCTGAAGTTTGTTTAAATGGTAATGTGCTGCACTCGCTTTCTTTATTTAACAACTGTATTTGCTCTGTTTTATACTGTTTATCATCTAAGATAACACTGCTTGAATCATGTAAACTGTACTTCTTTTTTACATCCAGAGATGAATCCAAATCTGTTTTGGTTTGGTCACTATTTGTAATTTCCTTGTCTGCAGCATTTTCTTGAGTTCCTGGAAGCAATCTAAACTGTTGTTTAGAAACATCTTTTTTATGATTTGTACTGTGAGCCACATCATTTAAGATGCTGTTAAATGATGTTCTGTGATTTTCAACCTCCAGATGTGAATCTGCATGGTGAACATCTAATTCAGTTCTTTCTAGGTGGATGTTCTCTGTTTCTATGGATACATCTACCACTAAAAAAGAATTATTTGATGATTTAAATTCTGTATATCCGTTGTCTTTTTCCAAGCTCACCTTGTCTTTAATTTCTGTATTAACTGGTTTTCTAAAGTCAGTAACATTCAAAGTTTGCCCTTGACTAATCAATTCTTTTTCTATGCGGAGGGTTTTGCTTAGAGAGATTTCACTCTGATTTTTGTCTTGAGGTAGAGTCATGTCAATTTCATTCTTGGAGATTTTGTCAATATGCTGTGAATCTGTCATGATGAGAACACAGTAATTTTTTATATTATGCACTAAAAAAGCAAAAATACTTCTGATTTTAAAACCCTGTAAATATTTTTAAATTTTGGAACACTTTTTGCCAAGTGTATAGAATATCTACTTAATTTGTTTCATCTGGGTTCCGGAGATTTCAAAATTTCAGTCTGGTCACAATAATCTGGAATACAAAGTTCAGGGCACTTGTAGGGTTTTTTTAGTCCAATTCTCTCTACAACATCTCCACCAAGTGGTAGTTCAGCCTAGTCTGAACACCTTCAAACAACCAGTAAACAACTCTTTCAAGCTGAACGAATTAGTAAATTATTCTAGTGTTTACTGAAAGGTCATTTGAATGACAAAATGTACTCTAGGTCTGGTCATCAGAAGGTTACCGTTAGCCCATAGCACATTCTCGGCAAAGCAGTGAAAGCAGAAACCAGAATGCAACAAGCAAAGGGGCGATAAGAAGGGAAGACAGAAATGTACTTTCCCCAAAAATACTGACTGTAAAAAATATTGACTCAAAGAAAGCCTGTTTTGTTAAGATATATACAAATAAAGTATTTCTCCAACTACACTACAGCTATTTTGAAAGCAAAGACTATAATTGATATTCCCCTACAAAGCTCAATATACAAATTAGAAAATATCAATATAATCTTAGATTACCTTCTATAATGGTTTCTTCTATAAGTGGGCCTTCTTTCCTTTCCTCCTTTTCTCTATATTCAGTATCAAAACAAAAATTCCCAATATTTTCTTCCCTTATTTTTTGCCCAGAATTATATTTCCGTATGATGTTTTGTGATTTCCCCATTGTCATTTTACTGTCTTCAGTATTTACTTCTAGAAGAGTCTAGTGTAAAATGGAAAAGATTCCTTAAATGTAAAAACAAATTATTAAAACGTATAAAACATTTAAACAAATTGCACCAATAAAAGTGGCATGTTGTTTCAGTTCAACCATCCAGCAGTTTCTATTTGAAAGCCAAATGAATTTTTAACTAAATTTAATATATTATTTGTAATAAGATCACTTTCAGTTCATTCTGTATATTGGGTTGGCCAAAAAGTTCATTTAGCTTTTTTCATTAAGATGTCTTTGGTAGCACTTAGTTGTCTTTAACTTCATTCAAAACAATTTTGTTAGATTATATTGTGACGGTTGTCATATCAGCGTACATTTAAAAAAAAATCAAAATCGGTGAATTTTGTGTAGCCCTTTAATATTGAAGATAAAATAAGCAACATTTATGGCATATTAAGCTTTTCTATTTCAAGAATGGTAGAAATGTAACTGAAATGCAAAAAGAATATTTGTTCAGTGCTGTAACTGATTTAACGTGTCAAAGTGGTTTGTAAAGTGCTGGAAATTTCTTGCTGGATGATGTTCCATAGTCAGGTAGACCAGTTAAAGTTGACAGCAATCAAATCAAGACATTCATTGAGAACAAGCAACATTATACACCATGTGGGAGATAGCTGACATACTCAAATACCCAGATCAATGAAGTTATTGGTGAAAATGAAAAATGTGTCTTTTATGGGGGAAAAAACAAACTTTTTGGCCAACCCAATATATAATCTACCATATTTAAACAAATAGAAACCTTCAGATGTTTTCAAACATGCACTCCACACTATTATACTACACATTATATGTAATAATAGAACCACTCCTTTATTAAAAGCAAGGCAGCCATGGCCGGCAAATTGTTTTGAGTGTTTGGCACTTTTATGTGTCTTTAAAATAGTGAATCAGGGACTTCCAGCCAAGATGGAGGAGTACGTAGACACACCATGCCTCCTTGTACAACCAAAATTCGGAAGACAACGATTTAGAAACAAAAACACAACCAGAACAGACAGAAAATAGAATCCTATGGAAGTCAGGCAACCAAAGAATTAAAGACATGTTCATCAGACCAGTAAGCGGGCGAGACGGCGGTTAGTGAAGCCGGGAGTGCAACTCAGAAACCTGGTGCGCAAGGCTGAAACCAGGTGTGCAACACTGAAACAGGCCGGGGGGACCTCGGCTGGCAGACCAGGACCCAGCCGGGTCTCACACCAGGAGAGAGGACGGTCCTGCGTTCGTGCACAGAAAAACCGGGAGAAAAAGTCGAGGAACAGAGTAGACCGCGCAGCCCAGGGGCACAGTGAGGAGAAATAAAGCCTCAAGCCACCAACTGAAAACACCTGTGGGGGTAGAGGCAGCAGCAGGAGGAACTCCCAGCCCCACAGGAGAGTTTGTTGGAGAGACCCACAGAGACTTAGAAATACACAAGCCCACCAACCGGAGAATCAGCACAGAAGGGCCCAGTTTGCTGGTGGGTAGCAAGGGAAGTGACTGAGAACAAGCAGAAAGTGGAGCAGGTGCCAATGTTTCCTCTCAAGCCCCGCCCCCACAGGCAGCATCACAAAACAACAAGGTGGGTTGCCCCGCCCTGGTTAACACCTAAGGCTCCACCCCCTATATGTAACAGGTGCACCAAGGAGAGGAAAAAAAAAAAATGGCCCAATTGAAAGAGGAGATCAAAACTCCAGAAAAAATACAACTAAGCGACAAAAAGATAGCCAACCTATCAGATGCACAGTTCGAAACACTGGTAATCAGGATGCTAACAGAACTGGTTGAATTTGGTTGCAAATTATTAGATGAAAAAATGAAGAATATTCTAAGAGAAATGAGGGGAAATGTACAGGAAACCAATAGTCACGGGAAGGAAACTGGGATTCAAGTCAACAGCGTGGACCAGAAAGAAGAAAAAAAAACATTCAGCCAGAAAAGAATGAAGAAACAAGAATGCAAAAAAATGAGGAGAGGCTTAGGAACCTCCAAGACATTTTTAAACGTCCCAACATCTGAGTCATAGGGGTACCAGAAGAAGAGGAAGACCAAGGGATTGAAAACTTACTTGAACAAATAATGAAGGAGAACTTCCCCAAGCTGGTGAAGGAAACAGACTTCCGGGAAGTACAGGAAGCTCAGAGAGTCCCAAAGAAGTTGGACCCAAAGAGGAACACACCAAGGCATATCATAATTACATTACCCAAGATTAAAAATAAGGAGAGAATCCTAGAAGCAGCAAGAGAAAAGGAGACAGTTACCTACAAAGGAATTCCCATAAGACTGTCAGCTCATTTCTTAAAAGAGACCTTGCAGGCAAGAAGGGGCTGGAAAGAAGTTTACCAAGTCATGAAAGGCAAGGACCTACATCCAAGAATACTCTATCCAGCAAAACTCTCATTTAAAACGGAAAGGCTGATAAGTGCTTCTCAGATAAAGTCAAGTTCAAGGAGTTCATTATCACACAGCCTTAATTATATGAAATGTTAAAGGGATTTATATAAGACATGGAGGGATATCAACAGGGGAGTGGGAGAGGTAGAGAAGAGGAAAAAGTACAGAGAATAAGTAGCATAAATGGTAGGTAGAAAACAGGGGGAGGTTAAGAATAGTATAGGAAATATGAAAGCCAAAGAACCTACAGATATGACCCATGGACAAAAACTAAAGGGTGAGGAATGGGGGGGTTGCAGGGCAGAGGGGAATAAAGGGGAGAAAATGGGACAACTGTAATAGCATAATCAATAAAATATATTAAAAAAATAGTGACTCAGTTCAACATCCTTTTATTCCCCTGTCTACTGAACACATGATACATGAAAGCACTGCACGAGGCTTTAAGATACAATGATGACCAAAAATACAGTCCCTCTCCTCAAAAACTTATCAGTCCAATGGGGAAAATGGTAAAAAAATAACAGGCAACTTTAAGAGACAGGAATAAGGAGACACTCCAGGGAGAACAAATGGTATATAAACTTACATAAAAGCAAGCGAGACTATATAGTACAAAGAACTGCTTGTGGCTTTCCTCAGCTAGAGCTTAGATGCTGAGGAACAGAAAGAAATTAAGGTTTGAGGTAAGCTAGGCCTAAGTCATTAAGGGCCTAAACAGCTTGCTAAGGAATTCCAACTACCAGGAAGACAATGAAAAGTCACGGAAGGGTTTTAGACAAGGTGATTAACATGAGCTGACTGATTAAATAACCACAGAACTAGAAGAAAGGTCATAACCTACCTAAATCAGTAATATTTTTTGGATGTCCCCTTGAGCAAAGAAACAAGCAAAAACAAACCAATGGGACTTCATCAGACCAAAGGGCTGTAGAGCAAAGGAAACCAATAAAAAAAAAAAACACCTACTGAACCAAAGAATATATTCACAAATGACTGACATATAATAAGAGGTTGATATCCAAAATATATAAGGAACTCATGAAACTAATAATAAAAAAAATTGGATAAAAAAAATGGGCAGAGGACATGAGATATTCCTCCAGAGAAGACAAATAGATGGCCAACAGACATGAAAGAACGCTCAACATCAATGATCATCAGAAAAATGCAAATCAATACAAACTAATCAAAATGGTTATTATCAAAAAGTCAACAAATAACATGTTGACAAGGGTGTAGAGAAAAGAGAACCCTTGTCCTAATTTCTTTGTACTCCCAATATATTTGGATTTTACCTGAAACTTATTGTCTTCCTCAAACTTCTGATCACACAATTCATTGTAATGTTCTTGTAACTTAATATGAGCTTCTTTAAGTGAAGATAACTCATTTTTAATCTCATTAATTTCTCCATTGAGTTCTTCAACCTAATATAAAATGTAATCAAAATGAGCATATATATAAAAGGGTCCAGTGTGAAAATACTTTACAAGTTTTGGGAAATAATTAAAAATGAAAATAATTCCAAAGTGCTAATATTAAGAGCTACCATTTTTTGAACTGTGCTGAGCACTCAATATTAACAATTTCATACTCATAAAAATCCTACGAGGTATTGTCAATCCTCGATTTACATGTGAGAAATGTGAGGCTCCCAGACATAAAGTAACTTGCCCAAGATCAGGTGGCTTTAAAGCGGAAGTCAGGACTCAAATCCAAAGCTAAATCTAGGAGTTGTGCTCTTAACTATTATGTTAAGCCACCTCTTGTTACAAATGAAAATTTATTTTTAATCATAAAAATTCTATAAATGTTGCCCTGGCTGGTATGGCTCAGTGGATTGTGCGGTGGCCTATGAACCACAGGGCTGCTGGTTCAATTCCCAGTCAGGGCACATGCCTGGGTTGCAAGCCAGGTCCCCAGTAGGGGACAGTTGAGAGGCAACCACACATGGTTGATGTTTCTCTCCCTCTCTTTCTCCCTCCCTTCCCCTCTGTCTAAAAATAAAATTTAAATTTAAAAAATGTCTATAAATGTTATACCTTCATTGTTTTTTAAATTTTATTTTCTTATTGCATATTTGATACATAGATTTTAATTCAACTAGATGAATAGTACTGAGCACTAAATAGTACAGTAGAAAGTGACTCTTCAGCCTATATTTACATCTATAGACAGGGCTTTCACTGGATATAAAATTTCATAATCTTTTTCTTGGGGGGAGTATTCATTCTTTCACGGGGACCTCGAATGTGAGATAAAGTTTCAAACTACCAAAAATTCCATAAATGCATATAATAGTTGTTATAGAGCCAACAGACATGAGGTCACCTATTACCTCCCCTTCATTTTATCTATTTTTTTTAAAGATTTTATTTTTATTCATTTTTTTTAGAGAGAGGAGATGGGAGGGAGAAAGAGAGGGAGAAAGCAATGTATGGCTGCCTCTCACATGGCCCCCACTGGGGACCCGGCCCGCAACGCAGGCATGTGCCACGACTGGGAATCGAACCGGGACCCCCCAGCCCCCAGCCCGTGCTCAATCCACTGAGCCACACCAGCCAGGCCATTTTATCTATTTTTAAACATCTTTCAATCTACCTCTGCACAGTGAGAGGCTCAACTCTCCATGTGTCCTTTACCCTCCCTCTCCTATCTCCCTTAGTGCTTAGCTCTAGCAGTGATCTCTCCTGCCCAGTCTCTCATCTTTCCTGCTATACCAGCTTGTTCTCCTCAGCCCACAAATAGGCTCTTCTCATGATCCTAATTTTTTTTCCTTGACTCAATTCTGTCTCTCAATTCTTGAAGTCCATACTTGCTACTGTCAAATTCTAACCTCCCATCACTCCTCAACAACCTGACTTCTACCCTCATTGTTCTACTGAATTTTTGGTCGTTTATCACCTACAAGTTAGCAAAAAAGATTTTTCTCCATTTTTTTTATCAACAGCTCTGTAGCATGGCGTGTTAACTACTTGTTCTTCAAACGGCCTCTTTTCTTCACATTCACGGTACCATCCTCTCTCCATCCTTCCCCCTTTCTCACTGTTCCGATCAGACTGCCCCTTCCCTGCACGCCTGCACACACACACCCTACTCAAAAAATGTTGGCACTCCCCAAGGTGCTTTCTTGTTCAGCCTTCAAGACCTCCCTTCCTTCCATAGATGATAATACCTATACTTTCAAATTTCATCTTTATGGTAATAACTCTTCAATCTATATCTCATCTCCCAACCTCTCTCCTATGATTAAGTTCACATTTTCAAATGCATGGTATGTATTTCAAGCTAGGTGTCCTGCAGGCACCGTAAGTTCAATAGTTCCCAAATTAAATTCATTCTTTTTACCTGCCAAATTGCTTCTGTCACACTCCCTATATCAGTCAGTGACATTATCACTCTACCAGTCATACTAACTTCAGAGACATATTTGACTCCTTTCCCCTTCTAAAACTCATTCCATGTAAAATGTCATTAACCCTACCAGCTCTACTTCCAAAATGCTCCCTCTCTCCCCCCACTCACTGCTACTGCCCTAATCGCAGCCTCATCGGCTCATGGTTAGATTCTTTGCAATATTCTTGTTGGTCTCTCTCCATAAAGCCATATGCCATACTGTTACAGGAGTTGTTTTTCTAAAACGCATGTAACTTCTCTATGTAACTTCTCTGCTTTATAATTCTCAATGTTTTTTTTTCCCATTATTTATAAAATAAAATTTAACTTCCTTAGTAAGGAACCTTTCAGAAGGCACTCTCAATCTATACTCCATGTCACATTCTAGATCAGGCTCTCACCCTTGAAAATGCAGTTTCATGCCTCCATTTTTCCCTTCCTTAAATGGAACAGCAAGTGTAGGAAATGAATGCCTATGGCCCGGTGAAACCCTTATTCACCTCTCAGGGCCAAACTCAATCTTCTCAATAAAACTTTTCCCAATCTACCTAAGTGACATGATTTATTTTGTGCTTTCATAGTGATGTGTTAATACAACTAAAAGCATTCCACATTATTGTAGTTAATTTCAGTTATCAGTCCCTTTGAGAGTTATTTCATGGATCGCTATATATTACTCTTTGGTCTTTTTTTCTCAGTTGGTTTAGAAATTGGGGAATTAAGAGGGAATACGATATGTATATCGGATCTATTGATAACCAAATGAAAAGATTTGAGCACTGGCTGGTATAGCTCCGTGGACTGAACGCAGGCTGTGAACCAAATTGTTGCTTGTTCAATTCCCAGTCAGGGCACATGCCTGGGTTGTGGGTCAGGTCCCCAGTAGGGGGCACATGAGAGGCAACCACACACTGATGTTTCTCTCCCTCTCCTTCTCCCTCCCTTCCCCTCTGTCTAAAAGTAAATAAAAAAATTTAAATAAGATAAAATAAAAATTTATCTATTTGCTGTTTCGTACTAAAGCATATGGAAGTGAAATGATTGTAGAAGCTAAAAATCCTAAAACAAAACCAATTTTATCCAAATTCAAAGATCGAGGCTTCACCAGTGAATCTGAATGATGATTTTTCTTAATTTAATTGACTTTTTATTCAGGAAGAGGCATGGCTGTGGTCTCATCAGGAAAAACGTATGTTTCATTTTCTTAGCTCAGCTAATATTTTCTTGGCATGCATATTTGGCATATTTTTTATATTCTCTTTTCACGTTATAGTTTTTCTTTATTCTGATAGTACCAGTTCCATGTTCTTTTAAACATTAGGAATTTTCCCAAGTATTGGGATGCAGTGTGGATTAGCAGAAGCTAAAATGAATATTACTATGCTTGGTACCTAATGATAGACTTTACTAGTAGAGATTATTAAGGATGTTTAGTATTCTGATACAATTAATTACAAAATATTTTTTGAGATTTAGGGAAAACTTATCAAATTAATCAGTGAAAACGTCATCTCTCAAATACAAAAGAACATGTTAGCTGAAAGAAATTGAAAAATCAAGAGTTACTTACATAATAATTTATACTAAAATCATCTACAGAAAATTTGTATCAAGTTGATATTTAGATATATAGTATATTACTATAAAATATATTAGCATAGTATTACAATAATACAGTATGCAGTAATCATTATAATAATCTAAACTATAATCTTACATTCCCAAAATATAGATGTCATAAACTCATACTGACTTCCTATTGTGTTAATTCTTGTAAAAGAATTGAAAGCCAATGAAAATAGATATTAAAACGGAATAATCAATTTTGGGGTTTACCAATTTTTAAAGTGAACCTTCATATTTCACATTAGTTTACATCACTTTATACTTTCATTAACTACTTCACTAAAATTAAAATTTAGTATCAAAGATGTAGTTTAAGAAAACAGCCATGTTTATAACCCAACTTTTATGATAAAATGTCAACACTATAGAACTCAACTACCGTACATGTGTTCTAAACATGGCTTTAATACATCTCAAAAAAACTGAGGAAAGCTAAATAGATCAGCTAACAATAATACCTATATAATTCTTTAATCACTTACTACAATACTATCAATGGTTTTATGAAAATGTAAATTAATTTTTCTTTGTCACATATGGGAAGTCATTCAAATTATACACACATGCATATGGTTCTTCATGCATAAAAGCATTACAGAATATGTTATTCAATTTAGCTTTTAAAGAGCATTCACTTCTTAGAAATATAAGTGCAAGAGAAAAATGTTCTGACTTTATTCCTAGATTATTTTTGCTGTATTTCCTTTGCATTTAATAGTTATTTTAAGTGTCTACAACTATTCCAAACATTTTAATATTTTAGTATTTAATAAACCTACATGCTTTTTCCAAGTTCGTAGTGCTTTCTCATGCTCATTTTGAAGATTAAGGAACTTTTCTTCATTTTCTTTTACCTTCTCCCTTTGCAGCTCATTATCTCTTTCAAGGGTCTGCAATAAAATTAATTATCCAAAAAATAATCAATACCACATTATGAATTTTGATGTATTTTATGTTGCTTGGACCTTCGCTTCTAACACCCTGAAGGTGCCATACAGATCAGTGATAATGTGCTATCTCAACAATAGTTTTCATAAATTAACAGAAAGGTACTTATAGTTTAGTTAACAGGAAATAGGGGGAGGTTATGAAAAAGAAATGGCTATAAAAGGGTATAAAAACATTGCCATTATTCAGTTTCACTGCGTAAGTTTTAATGTACTGAAAAAGTAATATAAAGTACAGCACTGAAAAATATGAAATGTAGCATAATCCTACTAAAAATGTGTAACTGCCACAGAACATTTTTTCCATATCTGTTTATTTTAGAAATTAACTGGCTAGAAAATCCTTAAATACAATTCTACTTTTTAATTTCAAATTAACACTTTTTAGTAGAGCTTCAATATTTACTATATTATTACTTCATAAATTAGCATAATATAAACACCATCACATGACCCTCTCCCCCCCAAAACAACCTTTAGAGAGTAAAATCACTACTGAGTGTGCTCTGAGACACAGGTTTTACAGCTGTTAACATCAGTGTCACAGATATTACTAGGTTTCTCTAATGTCTGCTGATAATCCAAGTGAAACTCTGTAAAAAGACAAATAGAACTCTAGTGACATGTATAATATACCTGGAATTCTTAAGTTTTCATTTGTTCATCATTATTAAAGCTATGTATATTCAGGGTAACCATTTCATGCCACACAAAGGAAAGAAAAGGTAAAGTTTTCCTCTATCGGTTTTCCACTTTTCCTCCCCAGAAGTAACCGCTCTAGCAGTTTCTTGGGCATCCTTCCAGAAACTGTCTATAAGCATAAAGAATATTTTTAAATACAGATGAGACAGTATCATATATATTGCGTTATTCTGTAATCTGTTTTTTAAAAATGAATAATAAATATGTCCTTACTTTCCATGTCATTCTATATAGATCTATCTCATTTTAAAGGCTTCACAGTGTTCCATCTATATAGAGTTCTCAATTTTATATAAAATGTCAACATGCAGACATAATTATGCAAAATTATAAAAATATCTAAAAAAGAACATTTTACAATTTTAACATGAAGATTCTCCTCTAGTTCATACAGAGCTATGTACTTTGAGAGTACTCAACAAATACCTATTTTGGTCTCCTCTACTTTAGGATAATGTAAATATATTTACAGAAGTCATATTTTCCTCTTAATTTATAGGTTTACAACATAATAATAGGGTAATTTCAAAATATTTACAATAATGTATATTTAATAGGTACTTAGTAGTTTAACATTCTAATAAATACTATTTTATACTATCTATATTGCTAACACTATTTTAGAATACACAAATCAAAGTTTAGAGGAGATATGAGAGAATATACCACAGTCTCTTGGTCACAATAAATGATCAAGAGCATTATATTCCTAAAACAGTGTATTAGGCATGTCAATCATTTCCTACCCCCACCCAGAGCCCCACCTAAAAAAACCCTGCGCATATCAGGTATTCTCTGTTTCCATTTTCTGGAGACATCCCAACCTTCCATTACAATTTGGACCTATTGTTCTTTCAGTCTGCTGCGCTGATCAGGTTATTTCTGAGGATTTCCTTCTATCCCCTGTGGCAAGTCTCCTATTTCCTATAGCTCATGGTTTCCTCTTTCCTGGTTTATTCCATTGTCTTGGTAAAGCAAACTTTCTATTACTTCGTGATAAAGCAGTCATAAATAGTACATTTTTGAGGCCCTGCATGTCTGAAAATATCTTCATTCAACCAATCCTTTCACTTTGCTGAATATGATTCAACCCTGCTTTGGAAATCAGCATCCTGACCTCTGAAGGCCTGGTCCCATTATCATCCACCTCCCAGTCTTGTCAGTGAGGTCTGAAACCACTGTGTTGCCACTCTCGCTCTGAATCCTTAGTACGTGACCTGCTTCTTCCCCTACAGCTTTAGAATTCTCTCTTTAAGTGTAGTAAGAAATTTCATAATGATATTCATTGGTGTTGAGCAAAACAAACTCAAATTGTTCGGTTCTGGGTTATTTTCTTATATTATTTCTTCGGTCATTTCCTCTTCTTCCATTTTCTCTGTTATCTCTAAAATCACCAGACCTTAGACTTAGCCCCTAATTTCCTTTCTCTGCTATTTTCCTTCTTTTGTCTTTTGGTTCTACTTTCTAGAAGACTATCTCAATATTATCTTCCAATCTTCCTACCGTATATTTTATGTCTAATATATTTAAGGGTTTTCTTTTCTTCTATAAATATTTCTTTTATAGACTCCTAATTCTTGTTTTGTGGATTAAAAAATATATTTCTCTTATATGAATACATTTTCTTAGTTTCTCCACATGTTTTTCACTGTCCTATTTGTTTTGTCTGTTTTTCACGTTGGAGACTTTCTTCAAATGTCCAATGATCCTTACCTGCCTGTTCGATTTTAAGAATGAAGTGTTAAAAAGCTGGTTCAAAGTTTTGGAAAATGGTGGGCTTCACTACAGGTTCATCTGGCAGAGCTAGACTGGGAAAGCTTAAGGGCCCGCAGCAATGGTCTTTTCTCGTGAGCAGGTTAGTCTGCCAGAAAGGAATCTTCAATGCTCTTGACTGAAGTTATAAGGCTCGCTGCCCTCTAAATGGGGAAACTGGGCCGGGAGGTCACAAATTCAGTATCTAGTCTTTCCACCCTTTTTCAATATGCAACTATCAGGAATATGCTAATAAATTGGTACTCAAAAAACCAAACCAAACTTGGTGTCCCACATTTGCCAACTTCATTAGTGTTAAATATTCCCACGATGGTTGATTGGAAGCGCGCTCACATGTAACCACCAGCTCACAAAACGACAACAGCTCTAGCGAACGGCTCTCCCTGGCGAAGCCATCTCCAGCACACCACTGGGTCTCCCCATCCACGTAAACCTCCGGTCTCCTTCCAAGCAGGAGAGAGGCAGTGCTCATTCGTGCAGGGTAGGGAAGAAAAATAGAGGTGCAATAGCTTCTTGAAAAGACCCAGTTTTTGGTTTCAGTTGTGCACCCTACTTCTAGAGGCACATGCAACTCCTGACCATCTCTGCATCTTTGACTTGGATTTCTACTTTCTCTCATTTACAAAATAAATTACTCATTTTCCATCTGGTTTTCACTTTTAAAACTTTATTTTTATAAAATTCTATTGTTTCGACTCCCTGTTTTCTTGTCCTTGTGGGTTTATTATTGTCGTTTTATTGCAGTTTCAGGAGGAAATAGAAGTGAATGTGTGGGTTCAATTCAATGTTTAAGTAGAAACCCTAACCTGGCAAAATCTGAACTTGCAAATAGTCTGAATTTACTTATTGTTAATCATTTGTTAATCTAATAAAATTTAGTGAGCTCCTACTATGTGCCAGATACTCTTTCAGGCTATGTTAGTGAAAATTTACTGTTCTCATTGAATGTATGCTCTATCAGGAAATTATTTGGTATTATTTGTACCTGGGTGAACAATCTAAAAACCCTAGCTGAAAAAAAATGGATATTATAGAAAGTCAAAATAAAACTATCTGTTAATACTTTTATATACCAAAAACTGAGTAAATTATCCTGGTTAACACTATGACTATAGGAGCAAACTAAGTAAATTATTCTTGTTAATACTATAACAGTACAGTTATACTTATGCCTGGACTAAACTATAATTAAATTATAGTAGAAAATATTTCCCATCACGAGAATTTAGTTCTCTGTGCTCCAAACTGCACTATAAAAATAAGACAGATGATAGCATGACTGCAGAGCCCTGAAAAACAGTTGACCATTACGAAGAGTAATGACCCCTTTTAGTACAGGTGGAATTAGAATGCTCGAGAAAACACTTGCGAAATCTATGCAGTTTAATCCCCAACAACAGTTCTATATTACTATTTTGTTACACTATATATCAGTGGTTCTCCAACACCAGTCTGCAAACAAGCACTGATCCATGACAGAATTTCTCTAGTCCACGGCAAAACATGTCAAAATAAGGTCATCAAGTGTCTTTTCTTGTAACAGACTGTCCTTTTTCCTGAGATTATATTCTTAGTATAGTGTTAGTATTAAAATGTTCTTTTTTATAAAGTGAAAGTGATGATAGATGGTATTTTTTTTCTTTCCTTACTTATAAAAAAGCTTACAATTCTATCCTATTCTTGCCAATACTTTGTTTGAAATTTTACTATATGAAACCTAGTTTCTCTATGTACTATCAAGGCTCAGGTAATAATGGTGCTAATTGAAGAGAGAGGCATTTGGATCTAAGATACTAGTAATACAATTAAAAGGCCCGAGAACCACAGTTACAGTTATCAATAACTCAAAGAAACACAGGACTATGTCTACGTCTATGACTACTACAGGCTCTGTAGAATCCAACGATACATAAATATTGGATTTAGAGCTCATGAAAGGCAACTTAAAAGCTGTGGTTTTCATATAACTGATCTAACCAAGGTGGCGGCTCTCATAGGTCTATGAAAAATACTAACAATGTAATGTAGAAACAGTGCTGGAATAGAATCAGGACAGATATTTACTCCTGGTTTTGCCACTAATTATGAGGCCTTGAACTACATGGCTTGTACTGTCTAGATCTCTAGTTCATCATGGAATGATAATTGCATTGACTAATCTATAGTATTTAGTTCATCCTATAAATCGATATTTCAACTGCTTTAAATGGGTTAGGAAACAATTCTGATAACTGCTACTCACAAAGAATGTGGGTAAAGTTATATCATATGTTTCTTGGGAGAAGGTTTAATATGTCAGAGAGATAGTTCCAGTTATCCATCTGTAGGGTGGGTAGAGGAGGTGGGAATGGGGAGATACTTACTTATAACTGGACCTTCAGAGAAATGATTTTTACTATTCTTTTATTGGAGTAGGTGAAGAGGTTAAGAGGAAAAAGAGGTTTGACTCAAGTACACCTCTTCCCTCTTCCTCTTCGAGGTCTAACTCCTATAGAATTGGGCGTAGGCAAGAGAAATAAGGAAGGCAAAACTCTCTTTGCACGGCCAGTCACAGAACATCAGTGGTGAAGAGATAAGTCTTGCATTGTTCATATTAGGTTTGGTCCCATTCCGTGATGATGGACTCAGCATAATTTGTGAGGCCCAGTGCAAAACAAATAAAAAAAGACAGGAAAAAAGTGCTATTAAAGATACTAAACTACAAAACTTATTTTCTTTATTTATGGTCCCTCACTCCCTTTGGTCCTCTCTTTCTCATTCTCCCTGTCAACCTGTCACAGGGCTTTTAATTTCCTATTTAATGTCACGGTCTTCCGGGCAGGGGGATACTCACAGGGCAAATGCAGATTCTCACAGATGCCTGAAGGCTACACATATGATCCACCACTTACTGAGTTCCACCTCCTGCAAGCAGCTGGACCCATGTCCTATGTCCTGACTGGGTACAGGGAAGTCAATCTCCCTATCCCACGGGCCCTCTGCCCAAATCCACGGCAGATGGGTAACCCCGAGAGACTGCAACCACCAAGAAGAGACGTACCAGTCAAAACACCCACCTAATGTGCCGAAGTACTGCCAACTCAGGACAGAGGGTGCTGCAGGGAACGTGCACTCCACTCAAACCCCCCTTCTGCATCTGGGCCTCCACTGGGGTAAAGGGTAACAGTAGAATACAGGCCTCACCAACGTGAGCCAGGCGCCACAGCAGTCATGAGACAGAAGGCAGGGAGGATGACCAGGCAGGGCCCAGGGCACCAAAGGGTGGGAGAGTCAGCAGCCAGGAACTGGTCCTGGGAGGCAGTGGGAGACAGGACGACGCCTGAGCTGAGGCTCCAAACCCACAGTACATCATCAGACTTACTTTACAAACATAAATTCAAAGATAAAAATTTATAAAAATTTCAAGACAGTAACCACAGAACATTAAGCCTGAAGCACAAAGCCCTTCTGAGAATAGGTCCCTGTGCAACTGCACTGATTACGTTCCCATGAAGCTGCTCTTGGCCTCTGCTGATGGTGGTCTTTACACAGGAGATTACTAGTTTTTTCAGGAAATGTTCAGCATCACCCTTTACTACCAAGAATCCCTTTAGAGGGACATAAACACCTTCTACTGGCCGCCCCTGTGGAACATGTCCCCAGCTCCTCCTCTTGAGTTGGACATCCCATCACGTGGCCCTGTAGCACACAGGGAAGTTCCTGCCCTTCCACTAACTTCTATGATCCTTCCTGGGGAGCCAAGCACCACTCAAGTTCTCTCTTCTGCATCCTTCCAGGTACATACAGTATTGGAACAAGCACAATATAGTTCAAGCCCCAATGGCACTGATTACTCCAAAAACTTTCCGCTTTGAAATTTCTAGACCATAACTGAGCATTATTCCATAAGTTCTTGGTACATGTCCAAGCCTCAAGAAACATATGTCAAGTTCTTCCACATAAACTTAACATGTTCTACTTTACTGGCAACACCGGAGTAGACATTTGGGTTTCTAGAACATCTCAAGCATCCATCTAAGAAACAAGATGGCAGTCCCCTCCTTCTTCTTGTACCCCAATCTTTACCAGTGATTTTCCTATAGATTCTCCTTATTTTTGTGAGGGGTAATGCACAGTCCTCTCTGCTAGAAATGCAAGAAAAAAGCCTCTCTTATTGAACCCTCACTCCCAAACATCAGCAACCATAACTTCCTGCCCTCCTAAACCGTTTTCTTATACACACTGGGAAGAAGATGACGGGTAAATGTTGAGGTAACAGGGTCAGTCCTATCACATTTCTGTAAAGGAGGGTCTGTCCTAATTTCTGGGTGCTCGCTGTTTACTTCCTTAGACTGTGATCTTGTCATCTTTTATTTTCTGTTTTGATCTTGGCCACAATTCTAAGACAAAGAAAAAAATCCCATTCAATCTGTTACAAAATTAAATCAGATGCTTGATATAATTGAATATTTAACTAGTGACTTAAATGTTTAAAAATCTGCTCATTACTTAAGACATTGATAACAAGTTGATGAAGGAGTCCATATCTTGTCCTTAAAATTCAAAATGATCTCAAAGTGAGACAGATGAGTACAAAGGAAAATATACTTTAAAATATAATATAAATATAACCTGATTATTTTCTCTTTGCACCTTCAATTCTGCTTCCATTTCACTATTAGCTTGAGTCTGTTGCTGGAGTAACTGCTGCATATGTTGAAATGAAATGATGATATCCTTTAAAAAAGTATAAATATGGTATATCAATTTTTAAAAGATTTTATTTATTTTATTTTTAGACAGAGGGGAAGGGTGGGAGAAAGAGAGGGAGAGAAACATCAATGTGTGGTTGCCTCCTATGCAGCCCCCACTGGGGACCTGGTCCACAACCCAGGCATGTACCCTGACTAGGAATCAAACCGGTGACCCTTTGGTTCACAGGATGACAATCAATCCACTGGGCCACATCAGCCAGGGCTGATATATCATTTAAACAAATTTTAAGATAGTACAGATGTTTCTAAACTCATTCTTAAAATATATTTTCTAGTTTCCTAACATATCTTTATAGTTTAATTTCAACATAATAGAGAATATACTGAAAAAAGCTAATGACACGTTTTACTAATTTAATATCTAAAAGAATTTATACTGCATGATTTCTTACAAAGTACTATTTCCAAGAGTTCCTCAAATAATTAGTTATTTGAAATGAGCCATGGATTCTGAGATACTATGGAAAATGTGAAGAATTCAAAACTAAAACTTTTGTTGGCTCACCCCCAAACTCGTAAACGTATCCCTACTAAAATGTCACATCGCTCATGGCCTAGGACACCATGGTACGCATTCAGAATCAAATGGAGGAAAAGCAGAAGAGAAAAAAGAAACAGACGTTTTCTTTCATGTACCTTTTTTCCCTTAAATAGAATTATAAACATAGATTCAAATGAGTATAATGTCCTGTAAACATAGGTTCTTAGCATATATATATTTCGATAATTATCTGCCAGGGTAACACTGGCCTAAACTATCAAGGAAAAAAACTGATTTTTATTCTTTTTGTTACTTATTTGTAAAATATTTTAATGTAATATTTTCTTCAGCTTTACTGAGATATAATTGATATATATCATTGTGTAAGTCTACAGTGACAAGTTAATGATCTGATACAGTATATATTGTGAAATAATTACAATAAGGTTAATTAACATCTCTATCACCTCACATAATTACCATTTTTTGTGTGTGTTGTGAGAACATGTATGATCTACTCTCCTAGCAAGTTTCAAGTAAATAATACAGTATGTGACTGAAGTCCTGCCGTACATTAAATCCCCAGAAGTTACTCATCTTATAATAGAAGTCCGTACCCTTTGACAAACATTTCTCCCTACCTCCCCTGATTTATTTTTCAATAGGCATATATGAGAGATCTGGTCTAAAATGTACACATGTATCCATTCAATACACTTGAGTGCTTACTATGTGCTAGCAATTGACATAAGCATGATTCCATCTGTTATTTTATTTTTTAATTGATTTTAGATAGAAGAAGGGTGGGAAGGTGAGGAGAGAGAGAGAGGCATTGATTCACTGTTCCACTTATTTACGCATTCATTGGTTGCTTCTTGTCTGTGCCCTGGGGACTGGGGATCCAACCCACAACCTTGGCATATCAGGACGACGCTCTAACCAACTGGGATACCCAGCCAGGGTGCCATCTGTTATTTAACTTTATTTCCACACATTGTATCTGGTTTTTAAAATATTTACTGGCTTCCAAAATATCTTATGATTGCTTGCCTGTTTTTCTTCTTGAATATGGGTAACCTCTTCTTTCATCTTCTTATTTAATTCCAATTCCTTTAAAAAAATTGAATACTTTTAAGTTATGATATAAAGTTCTGCAAATTCTACATTTCATTCAGTGCTCAACAAGCTTGGGCAGGTCATGAGTACCAACACCTGTTTGCTGTTGAAGCAGTGACATGAGTGAACTAAAGATGGTACTAGAGACCCAATACAGGCCGCTGCAGACTTGTCAGAGTCAATGTTAAATTAACAGAATTTCTCATCTCCAAAAGCTTCTCTGGAGACACCACTGTACCATAATCTGACACCATGTTAAAGTGGAAATAAAGTTACTATAGTCAAATTTTATTGTCTTAAAGTCCTGCTAATAATTAAAAAGATTCATAATGCCCTCTTTCCTATGTACATTAACTTTACAAAGAGCAAATGTTTTTGTATCTTCCTGAAATTCTCACAAATTTTTTAAAAATATACATTTTATAAACATGAATTCATTAATTAAATACCATGTTGAGTCTTTCTTGAAGTTCCTGAAATTTTTGTTCTTTAATTGTTAAACTGATGTTTTCTTCTCCCATCTTACGTTGCCACGTGACTTTGGACTTTATCAAGTCTGAGGTTACTTTTTCTAGTTCCTTCACAAAAGAAACATGAAAGAGAAAACTCAATATACACATTTCATCAAAGCCAGGTACTATTCTGACAGTTTTAAAGACCATTTTTAAACCTACCAGTATAATTTACTATATTCCATATATCAAGATAACACCACTGGTCCATCAAGGTGTACTTCCCTAGTTCCGTTGCAAGATAATCAGCCAAGGTGAGAGCAACATTTCTGACCATGGAATAAGCAAACACAATGACACGGATAGAATGCAGGATATTTGCTCTTGAAAGGAGGGCACTGACTAAACACACTAACCAACTGGAAGTAGGGTATTTTCCTTCATTATTTATCCAACAAAAATCTCTCGAGATAAAGAGGTGATAAATTCCCAAGTTCATTAGCATCTAATAATAAAAGATTTGTCTAAGAAATAATTACTACATAATGTGATTAGCACTATATTATGGGAATGCATAGAAGCATGAAGAAGAACACAGTTGGCTGAGGACATCAAGAAGGCATTACACAGAAAAGTGGTATGTGAATTGAGTTTTTAAAAGATAATTTGCAACAAAGACAAAAAAGGAGTAGACATTTCAAGCAAAAAGATTCTATGGGCACAAAGGTACAGAAATGTGAAAGAACATGGCATTTTTCAGGAAAACAAAATAAATATGATATGGCTAGAATATGTTATGTTATGGGTAAGGGGGAGGAGTTGAATATTGGTAATTGTGGTTAGAAATAATGCAGGATTCAGATACTGAAAGGGATTTGTAGGCCGAACTAGAGTTTTAATTTTATCCCATAGGCAATGAGGAAGAAACCATTGAAGGATTTTTAGTAGAACTACGTAAAAAGATTTGCATTTTAGAAAAATAACTCTGGCATCATAGTAGAGGATAGAGTTGAAGGTAATATAAAAGAAGTCTTAATTTGTGAAGTTACATGTTCATTGAGTTTAACAGATACCATCCAAACACATTAAAATCCTGAAATAAACCATTAAAAACCTTCTCAATTGGTGTGTATTACTGTACTGCTGTTCTCTGAATGCTGACTGTATTAAATACTCAAGGATCCGATTTTCACATTCTTGACTACACAGCATCTGAATTCCCTTTGAATTTTAGGAGCTCTACAATATAAGAGCCCACTGTCCACTAGAGAAGCTGGAAATGCCAGCTTTATAAGCAGGAGACCAGGCTCTGCTAATCAGATGCACCTGTCTTGGATACAAAATCAGGAATTATAACATAAAAGAACACGAACTATTGCAAGTCCATCTGCTGGTAGACAGCGGGCGCAGTGCTAGGACCCTCAAACTTCCATGGGCAAGACTGATCCCACTGCAGCGGTCACAGCACCCGCGGCGGTCAACAGCCACACACAAGCTGCGCTGTGCAGCACCCATAGCCACAGCCGCTTTCATGCTATGGTCTTGGACACCGCTACCTTCCCTTGTTTCTGACCACTGTCCAAGACGGCGATGACTAACGTCCACATTCCTTTTCTGACAAAATTATCGTACAGTTAAGAGACTTGACTAATATACACAAAATTTTAAAAAGCTGTATTTAAGAACTGAGTAATGATAAACAACTCTTGTAGAAAAAAAGGTGGTTTAGCAAGGCGGTGAAATTACAGGGAATTTTTATTTTCTTCATTGTGCTGATTAGTATCTTTTTTTTTCCTGAAATAACCACATTCCTCATGTATCAGTTTTTAAAATGGTATTTAAAGCTATGGAAACAGGTGCAATCACTTAGAGTTATTAGTTAAAAGAGAGAAGATGAACACACAATACAAAATACAGTTGACTATTACAGAATTGTACACTTGAAACCTATATAATTTTACTAACCAATGTTGCCCCAATAATTCAATAAAATTTTTCAAAATAAAAAAATAAACCCTTAAAAAAAGATGGCAAACAAGTCCCAAAGAACTCCAACACTCATGGATTAGAAAAACAGCCAGTACAGAAGGCTGAGAAGTACAGTCAACTGAGGTAGGAGAAAAGCCAAGAGAACGGGGTATCAAGGAAGCTGAGAAAGGAGCAGCAGCAAACAGAGAGTTCTACATGTTACAGCCTCAGCCACCCAAAGAGAAACTTGCCTGATTCTCTCTTCACCCCTATTTGAAAATCCAGGAGAAAGGATTCATTAGTCTTACTTCACATATCCCCTTTAGAAATGAGCACTACATAAAGTAACTGCTAAAGTAGCCACACAGGTCAAGAAGTAGGGCTTTATTCTCAGAAAAGCAGGCAGACAAACTAATGTCTGGTACAAAGGGAACAATCAGCACGAACTGAGTAATGAAAGAAGTCTGAATGAAGGAGGTAGGCCTTGAAGAATCAGAAGAATATTTTTCTATTTGTTCTCCATTTGTCCCTCCTGATTCTTTCCACCCTTTCTCCACACTGCTGTGCCCTGTGTGGCTCCTGGTTGGGTTCAATCTGTGGGAGGCACCAGTAAATCAATACACAGAAAAGAGAGAGAGATTGAAGTGTTTCCCCAACAGGACTATAAATTAGGAATACCTTTTCCAAAGGTCACAGCTTCTGAATTGCACTTCTACAGCTGTGCCTACAGCTCTCTCTCATTTCCAGTGTCTGCTTCCTTCCCCTGCCCCTTCAGGTGGCATGTCACTCCCCCACGGCTTCTGTCCCTGAGTGCTTTACTACCACACCCCTTTTTGGTTTCCCTTAACTCTGCCCACAACTTTGTAAATAGCTTCTTTGTCAGACTTTTTTCAATGACCCATTCCAGTGTGCTGTTACCTGCCTCAATCCTATTTAATAGAAATGAATTGAGGAAAGGCATTTCAAGTAGGGATAGGAGATATGGATAAAAACAAAGGCAAAAAGGAAAAAAGAATTAAGAATTATTGTAATTCTTAAAAAATGTGGAATTAAATAGAATCAAAGATGCTTGTTAGAAAGTCGTAGGAAACAATTTGAGAAAATGTAGAATAAGGCCAGGCCACGAAAGCTCTGGAAAGCCAATTAAAGAAGCCTGCGACTAAATCAAAAACGTTGCACACCTTAAACTCACACGATGTTATACGTCAATTACACCTTGATAAAGCGAAACAGCTTGGGACTTGATTTGATAGGCAAAGAAGAACTGTTCAGTCTATCATTCCTTCTATGTATATTAAGTATCTAGCATATGTCAGGTACACAGAAGCAATACATTAAACTAGTAACTTTTGCCAGGCTAAACTGAAGTTAGTTTGGCAAAAAAAGTGAGTAAAAACTAGGAAAAAAGCACTGGCTAAGAGGCTATTTTTTTAATCCAGGCATGGGATGATGAATGGCTCTACTATTGAGAAATGGAGAATTAAAAACATGAGATATTCTAAAGGAAGATATTATCTAGTAGACAAAGGGAATAAGGAAAAAGGTGATTCCAGAGTGTTTAGTGAAGTTCTTAGAAGAAATGAAAAAAAGGGACCATAAAATGTGAAAGAGAGAAGTATAAAAATGGAAAGGAAATGGAAAGTCTGCTTCACTAATGATATAGATAAAAAATGTATTTAAGACAATAAGTAACAAGAGAACAACAATGTTCTGATACCAACTCTTAAGAAAGCCAAAAAGCATAAATCATTAAGCTTGAGACATACAGACTATTACTGTTCTCAAAAAGAAGGTCCTTCATTCATGCTTTTTCAAATTATAAAAGGTTACCTATAATTAATTCCTCCAAATGTAGTTTCAACATACCAGAGATGGTTCATTCACCTTCACAGGCAGCAGGATGGCTTCCTTTGAAAGGAGGGTTGTATGAATTTGAAGGGGGGGGTTGGGATGGGGAGAATAAAGAATCAATCCAGTATGTGCCCTGTTGATCCTAAAGCTACAATAAGTCATGAAAGGAGATGACCCACAGGCAGTTGAAAATATAGAACTGGAGACTAAGACAAATCTGAGACTGGAAATATAAAGATGAAGTCATCCACATGAAGTGAATGACTGACTTAAGGAGTGTGAGCTAACTGAAAGACAAAAAAAATATGAAAAAAGAAGAATAGAGATCTTTGAATAGAGCTTTAGAGGAATGGGGAAAAAAAGATAATCAGAGTTTGGATGGGGTGGGGGGGGAGGGGAGGGGAGAAAATGCAGACAACTGTAATTGAACAATAAAGTAATCAAAAATAATAATAAAAAGAAAAAGAAAAAAAAAGATAATCAGAAAGCCAGAAAAATTTATTTGTACCAAAAGACCCTTAAAACGTGAACTATCAGATAGATGTTATAAAATTAATACATTTTATATTTTCAATATTTATCATTTTGTACAAAACATAACATTCTGTAATGAAAAACAGAAAGTGTCAGTATGAGTTACAATGAGATGATCTGAAGAAAATAGTCTGGAGCGAGCTAGTCATTGTAGAAATAGAATACAGTTCAAGCATGAAGGGAGAAAGAGCAGTTGATGACGAGTCAGACAGAGTTTCAGACTTACCCTATCTGATAAGGAATTCAGACACAAATGAGGCTATCTTTCAGTTGTCTTGAAAGTCTATACAAATAAATAACGCACCCACAAAGCTGAATCCTTCAAAACTGCCTTAATTTTAACCTAATTACACCTGCGAGCAAGATCCCATAAATTTCTACTGCATGTTAAACTTTCTGAAGTACTTTTCTATGTATTTATTTTATATGTATTACACGTATACAAACAGGAAAAGCAGATATCATTACACTTGCAAAAAGAGAATACAAAGGGGAAAAAGAGAAAAGCAACGCCAGTGTGGCCTGGGTCATGCACCTCCTTGGGATGACTACAACTGAAAGGTTTAGCTTTAAAGAAAACAGTAAAGTGATGAGTTAAGATAAGTACAATAATGAGAAACGCCATGCAGGAATTATGTGCAGGAATGAGCCAATGGATTGGGGGAAGTTGTGAGAACTGGAAGACAAGAGGTAAAGAAAATAGATTTGGGAGTGTAATGTTATGTAAAATAGGAAAAAAGTTCTCTGGTTGGAGAAAGAGGAGGGCTGAGTGACAGAGCCCAAAGGAAGTGGTGTTTAATGATGAGCTTCAAAGTAGGGATATGCTAGTCTACAGATCTGCACAGTCAAGGCATACAAAGAGCTGTTAGTTCAGCAATATAAACAGTGAACAATTTCCTTTTAATATATGCTTTCAAATGCAGAATGAAGGAGAAAAGAAACTTATGTGACTAAACTGCTCACACTGCTACTATTATCGGTAGAATGGTTAAGATCACAGGTTCGGGAGCCAAATTTGTCTGGGTTTTAATCCTGGCTCTATTTTCCTTTTGTGTAACCTTGGGTAACTTACTTATCTTCACTCTGACTCAAGTTCCTGATTTGTAAAATTAATATATAAGTTTCTTTTATTAATTGATGAGAGAGAGAGAGAAACATCAATTTGTTGTACCACTCATTTATGCACTCGCTTTTTTCTTGTCTGGAGATTGAACTCACGACATTGGTATATTGGGTCAACATTGCAACCAAATGAGCTACCCAACCAGGGCGAGTTTATAATTTTTTTCAAAAACAAAATGCCTGGCCCGGCTGGCATAGCTCAGTGGATTGAGCGCGGGCTGGGAACCAGAGGGTCCCAGTTCGATTCCTAGTCGGGGCACATGCCTGGGTTGCGGGCCAGGTCCCCAATGAGGGCCATGTGAGAGGCAACCATACATTGCTCTTTCTCCCTCCCTTCTCCTCTCTCTGAAAATAAATAAAATCTTTAAAAAAAAATGCCTGTCATATAACACTCCACGCAACAATATTTTTGAGCATCTACCATATGCCAAGCATTGTTACCTATTATTACTACTAAGGTGAATCCAAGGGATTCTACAATTATTTTCTCTACTTGTAAAATGTCTGAATTCTTAACACTTTTCGTATCGCTCACGAGTTTTCTCGTGTTTCGCGCGCCGTCTGTTAAGGACCGCATCACGAAATGATTTAATTAACGTGCAGTTTGCCCAATATCGTGCGGTCCCTCGCATATGTCTTAGAGATTTCTATGCGGTATGAAATGTGTTAATAGTGGAGTAAACATCTTTTATTTATTTAAAGAATTAAGATTGATTCTTTCATAGCTGATAGCAGTAAGAGTTTTCCTCGGGACAGTGAGCTCCTCAAGGAAAGGTAACATGTTTCACACTTACACCATAGGACTGTAATACAGGGATGTAGAGGAACTAAAAATTATGATGAACATAAGAACACAAGGATGACGAACATGATATGAAAAAATATGTAACTTATCTTTACCTAACATAACATTTGATAAAAACCAAAGATATTTATTCAGCATAAAGCAAATGGCAATAAAAATATTTGATAAGAGCAATCACTGACAGCCAACAGACTACTGTTAATGACATAAATATTCACAGTTCACTTGCAGAATTACATAGTATAGTGCTGAGAGTTTCATCACTGATTGAACCAGAGGGCTTCACTTTATTCAAAGTAATAACCATCGCCCTGTGGACCACCTTGTTACAGATAGATACTTCTGGTTTAAATGTGAACAGACCAGTGCAGTTTTCTTATTGATAATGGAAAAATAAAGCTTAGTAGATGATGAATCACTAGCATTATGTTAACTTTAAAAGAAAAGTATACTTTTTGAAATGCTGTAATAAATGTTGTAATTAAGAGCCCTAAATGTGTGAGCTTAAAATAGGTTTATTCTGCATTGTAAGTGCAGTTCCAAGAACATGCTAGAAAATAAGTTACAGAAATAAGGCAGTATAATAAAACATTACTCTAGTTAGTTAGTAAGCCAGGTGGTCTTTGACTTAATATACTTATGGAACAAAAAAAAATTATGGGTCTTATTATTTTCAACCTGAATAAAAATTCAAAAATAGACTATGGATACAAAAGAATATGAAAATAAATCTAGTAATTTCAGCAGTTAGCTTAACTTCTGAAAATTTTAAAATTTTAATTCAAGGGAAAAATACCTGTTAAAGGATCTTAAAGTTTTGATCTCAACCCAATTTTGAGGATGTTTGACTAATATTTATATTGTTATTCATTATTTAAGTCAAATATCCTCTGAGCAATCAAAGAAATTTTTTATGTTCAAGTGATTCTATTTTTTAATTATTTTTTAATTAAAAATTTACTTTATTGTTGTTCAATTACAGTTGTCTGCATTTTCCCCCCTTCCTTCTCTCCCACTCCAGCCAAACCCACCTCCCTCCCTTGCTTCCACCCTCCCCCTTGGTTTTGTCCATATGTCCTTTACAGTAGTTCCTGAAAACCCTTCTCCCCACATACCCCGTTCCTTCCACCTCTGGCTATTGTTAGATTGTTCTTTTTTTTTTTTTTTTAAAGATTTTATTTATTTATTTTCAGAGAGAGGAGAAGGGAGGGAGAAAGAGCAATGTATGGTTGCCTCTCACATGGCCCTCATTGGGGACCTGGCCCGCAACCCAGGCATGTGCCCGGACTGGGAATCGAACTGGGACCCTCTGGTTCCCAGCCCGCGCTCAATCCACTGAGCTACACCAGCCAGGCTGTTAGATTGTTCTTAACTTCAATGTCTCTGGTTATGTTTTTCTTGCTTTTTTCTTTTGTTGATTATATTCCAGTTAAAGGCGAGATCATATGGTATTTGTCCCTCACCGCCTGGCTTACTTCACTTAGCATAATGCTCTCCAGTTTCATCCATGCTGTTGAAAAGGGTATAAGCTCCTTCCTCCTCTCTGCTGTGTAGAATTCCATTGTGTAAATGTACCATTGTTTCTTGATCCACTCATTTGCTGATGGGCACTTAGGTAGCTTCCAGCACTTGGCTATTGTAAATTGTGCTGCTATGAACATTGAGCTGCACAGGTTCTTTTGGATTGGTGTTTCATGGCTCTTAGGGTACTATCCCAGCAGTGGAATTGCTGAGTCAAAAGGCAGTTCCATTTTTAGTTTTCTGAGGAAATTCCATACTGTTTTCCACAGTGGCTGTACCAGTCCGCATTCCCACCAGCAATACACTAGGGTTCCCTTTTCTCTGCATCCTCTCCAACACTTGCTTGTTGATTTGTTTATGATGGCCATTCTGACCGGTGTGAGGTGGTATCTCATTGTGGTTTTAATTTGCATCTTTGTGACGGCTAGTGATGCTGAGCATCTTTTCATATGTCTCTGGGCCCTCTGTATGTCCTCCTTCGAGAAGTGTCTGTTCAAGTCTTTTGCCCATTTTTTAATTGGGTTTTTGTCTTCCAGGAGTGGAGTCGTATGAGTTCTTTATATATTTTGGAGATCAAACCCTTGTCTGAGGTATCATTGGCAAATATGTTTTCCCATACAGCTGGTTCTCTTTTTATTTTAATACTGTTTTCTTTAGCCCTGCAGAAGCTTTTCATTTTGATGAGGAGCCATTTGTTTATTCTTCCCTTTATGTCCCTTGCTCTAGGGGACATATCAGTGAAGATGTTGGTGCGTGGAATGTCTGAGATTTTCCTACTGATTTTCCTCTAGGACTTTTATGGTGTTGTGACTTATATTTAAGTCTTTTATCCACCTTGAATTTATTTTTGTGTATGGTGTAAGTTGGTGCTCGAGTTTCATTTTTTTGCATGTAGCTGTCCAGATCTCCCAACACCATTTGTTGAAGAAGTTATTTTCACTGCATTTTATGCTGCTGCCTTGTCAAAAATTAATTGGCCATAGAGACTTGGGTTTATTTCTGGGCTCTCTATTCTGTTCCATTGGTCTGTCTGTTTTTATGCCAGTACCAGGCTGTTTTGATTACAATGGCCTTGTAATACAGTTTGATATCAGGTATTGTGATCCCTCCTACTTTGCTCTTCTTTCTCAAAATTGCAGCAGATATTCTGGGTTGTTTATGGTTCCATATAAATTTTTGAAGTGTTTGTTCTATATCTGTGAAATATGCCATTGGTCCTTTGATAGGGATTGCATTGAATCTATAAATTGTTTTGGTTAGTAGGGACATTTTGATGATGTTGATTCTTCTGATCCATGAGCACAGTACATGTTTCCATTTGTTTGTATCTTCCATGATTTCTTCAGTGTTGTCTACTTTTCTGAGTACAAGTCTTTTACCTCCTTGGTTAGGTTTATTCCCAGGAATTTTATTTTTTTGTTGCTATATCAAATGGGATTTTTTTCCTGATTTCTGCTTCTGATGTTTCATTGTTGGTATACAAAAATGCCTTTGATTTCTGGATATTGACTTTGTATCTCGCTGTTTTGCCAAATTCATTCATTAGGTCGAGTCGTTTTTCGGCGGAGTCTATAGGATTTTCTATGTACACTATCATGTCATCTGCAAACAATGACAGTTTTGTTTCCTCCTTTCTAATTTGGATGCCTTTTATTTCCTTTTCTTGTCTGATTGCTGTAGCTAAAACTTCCAATACTATGTTGAATAAAAGTGGTGATAGTGGACAACCTTGTCTAGTTCCTGATCTTAGTGGGAAAGATTTTAGTTTTTGCCCATTGAGTATGATGCTGACTGTAGGTCTCTCATATATGGCCTTTATTATGTTTAGGAATGCTCCCTCTATTCCCACTTTGCTGAATGTTTTTATCATAAATGGGTGCTGTACCTTATCAAATGCTTTTTCCGCATCTATTGATATGATCATCTGATTTTTGTCTTTGCTTTTGTTTATGTGATGTATTACATTTATTGATTTGTGAATACTGTACCATCCTTGCATCCCTGGGATGAATCCTACTTGGTCATGGTGTATGATCTTTATAATGTATTGCTGGATGTGGTTTGCCAGTATTTTGTTGAGGATTTTAGCATCTATGTTCATCAGCGATATTGGCCTGAAGTTTTCCTTCTTTGTTGTGTCTTTATCTGGTTTTGGGATTAGGATGATGCTGGCTTTATAAAAAGAGTTTGGGAGTCTTCCACCATTTTGGATTTTTTGGAACAGTCTGTGAAGGATAGGGGTTAGCTCTTCCTTAAATGCTTTGTAGAATTCTCCTGTGAAACCATCTGGTCCACAGTTTTTGTGTGTTGGGAGTTTTTTGATTACTGCTTTAATTTCATTCGCTGTTATTGGTCGGTTCAGGCTTCCTGCTTCTTCTTCATTGAGTTTTGGAAGATTATATTTTTCTAGAAATTTGTCCATTTCTCCTAGGTTTTCAAATTTCTTGGCATACAATTCTTCGTAGTAGTTTCTTACAATCCTCCTATTTCTGTGGCATCAGTTGTAATCTCTCCTCTTTCATTTCGGATTGTGTTTATTTGGGTCCTCTCTCTATTTTTCTTGATGAGTCTGCTTAAAGGCTTGTCAATTTGTCTGTCTTTTCAAAGAACCAGCTCCTGGATTCATCAATCCTTAGAACTGTGCTTTTAGTCTCTATGTCATTTAATTCTGCCCTGATCTTGGTTATTTCCTTCCTTCTACTTGCTCTGGGCTGTCTTTGTTGTTGTTGCCCAAGTTCTTGTAGGCATAGGGTTAGGCTGTTTGTTTGAAATGTTTCTATCTTTTTTAGGTAGGTCTGTATCGCTATGAACTTCCCTCTCAGGACTGCCTTCGCTGTGTTCCATAAGTTTTGGGTTGTTATGAGTTCATTTTCATTTGTTTCAAGAAACTTTTTGATTTCTACCCTAATCTCATTCTTGACATTTAAAAAAAATTTTAAGATTTTATTTATTTATTTCTAGAGAGAGGGGAAGGGAGGGAGAAAGAGAGGGAGAGAAACATCAATGTGTGAGAGATACATCAATCGGTTTGCCTCTCACATGCCCCCAACTGGAGACCCGGCTACAACCCAGCCATGCGCTCTGGAATCAAACCAGTGACTTTTCAGTTCGCAGGCTGGCACTCCATCCACTGAGCCTCAGAAGCCAGGGTTGATTCTATTTTTTAAATAAGACACCAATATTTGGTTTAATATCACGTACACCTTTCTTCACTCAATGGTGTTTCTAAACACTAGTTTTCCAGCTGCTCTTTGTGCACTAAAATGGTAACTTTTAAGAGAAAACTTGCACCATTTTTCCTTTAAATTTTTACATTGGTTTTTCCTAAAGATACACTGGTATAAAGTAAATAAATATCTAAACAACTTGGAAAGTAAATTATTACATCACTTGTTTTATACTAGTGATCTTTTCTAGGTCCAGTCCTAAGACACGATGTCCCACTGATAAAATATAATTAAGCTGAGGTACATGGCTAAAACATATGTTCATACAAAGTGGCTCACCATTCTCTGAATTAATAAGGGAGGGTAGGTTTTATGAAAGTTTTTTCTTCTGTCAAGTTTACAAAATACAACAAACTTCTATGTCTTACTACATTTTTCGACTACTAAAAACATGGAGGTGTTGTGACCAGCCAAGTTTTATAGGAGATTCTCTAAAATGCATCAATTCCTGTTACAATAATTATTATGAAACAACAGGGTAGTGGGAAGGGTAGGCAGGGGTGAAAACCCACTACATGACTGACAAAAGTAAAAACTAATCATTTCTTATGTCTTTCTTTTTCTCTTATAATTACTTAATCTTAAGAGCATAATAAATTAACATCAGAGACCTCCATGAAATGATTCTCTGCTGAAAATATGCTTGTGATTTTATAGCCCTAATAGCTTTTAAATATCCTGAACTTTTAGTATTGTCTGTTTTCTAACCATTTTATTCAGAGCTGTTAGTGCAGCAAATAAACAGCACATGCTTTGATCTTATTGAATTACAACTTATAGTTCCTAGAGTCATAAATATTATGCCCTTTTCTCCTTTACCCCTCCTTTTCTGGTATGGGGTAGTCTGTTAAATATCACTATCTCCTTGAGTGCTCTGACGTTTACTCAGACAAATAGCAGAGTTTATGAATGCTGCTCACAGATAGTATCGGGAATTCTTCATGATGGCCATAACAGTGAACCCAGCATTCAGAACTGTAATACCTTGTTTAATGTAACAACTAAGTTTGGTCTGCTTAAATCTGCTCCACAAAAGATAGAATTCCATCTTATCACAAACCAATAACTTAAGTGCTCTGGACAAAATCATAAAACAGTATAAAAGAAAAATAAAAATTATATCTGGGGCAATTAATTATTAAAAGTTTCAAATGAGTGATATAACCAATGTTACTAAACTTAATTTGCTTCTGAAAAAGAACCAAAACAGAAAAGAATGTTTTCTAAAGTTAAAAATCAAGACTACATTTTAAAAATACAAAATATAAGGTGAAAAAAATAAAATAAATTTAAAAAATAAAAAAACTGTAAAGAGGCCCGGCTGGTGTAGCTCAGTGGACTAAGTGCGGGCTGGGAACCAGAGGGTCCCAGTTCGATTCCCAGTCGGGGCACATGCCTGGGTTGCGGGCCAGGTCCCCAGTGAGGGCCATGTGAGAGGCAACCATACATTGCTGTTTCTCCCTCTCTTTCTCCCTCCCTTCTCCTCTCTCTGAAAATAAATAAAATCTTAAAAAAAAAAGAAAAAAAAAACCTTTAAAAAAAAAACTGTAAAGAGAGATTAAAGTTTTATGTTTTATTAAAATTATTTCCTGTGCTTTGCATCATCACATCTTTGATTACTAGGGTAAACCATATCTTAATATTAAAAGAGCTAAATTTTGCTTCTAAAAAATAAAAATACAAAATATAAAATTATTGTACCTAGAATGTCTAAAATATTAAAAATTGGCTGTAAATGTGTGTGTGTGAGTGTGTGTATCAATCACCCTTTCAGATACTTGGATTTAGAAATTTTAAAAGTTCATAGACATTCTTCATCCTTATTCATAAATCCACTAAGGGTTTCTCTCTATGGATTTACATGAGCCTCATCTCCATCTACAGGTCAGTCTTAAACTATACATTTGAAATACAATAGTCTATTACATTACACTGAAACACTTGTCTTTATTTAGTAAAATAAAAATACACAACTTAGTATACAAATTTATGAGGTATAATCTTTTCATAATGTAAAAACTAACTGGATATTTTCATATAGTCACCAAAATTCATGACTACTTAATCACTTAAGTTATTGATAAAAATATTAAACAAAAACATAAATGAACTAAAGAGATATCACCAAAATATGCTTATTCACAACTACTCAGTGAGTATTTAGCATTTCAAGTTTATACTGGTAAAAATAAGGGGTCCTAACTGTTCTGATTTGTGACTGGAGACAAATTTTTTACATTACAGCATTTCCTCCTTTATTTAAAAGAGTTATCATTAATATTCTATGATGTGAGTAAAAGAAATGTTAAGATGGCAATCACAAGTTCAAGTGCTTCTGACTGATTGGCTATGAACAGAAATTTCCAGGACCACTCCTTGGGTTCAATTAATTTATTAGAGTGGCTCACAGAACTCAGGAAAATACTTAGGTTTACCAGTTTCTTAAAGGATATATTAAGGATACAGATGAATGGCCAGATGAACAGATATACAGGGCGAGATCTGGAAGGGTCCCAAGCACAGGAGCTTTGGTCCCCATGGAGTTTAGGTGTGTCGCCCTCCAGTAAATGGGTGTGTTCACCAACCTGGTAGCTCTCCAGAACCCATACTGCTGGGATTTTATGACGGCTTCGTCATATAGGCATGATTAGTTATTAACTTGATTTCTAGCCCCTCTCCCCTCTCTGGAGAAGTGGGTAGTGTGGAGGAGCTGGGCTGAAAATTTCAAGCTTCTGATCATGGCTTGGTCTTTCTATTGATGAGCTCCACCCAGAGTCACCTCATTAGAATAAAAGGTGCTCCTAATGCTCTTATCACTTAGAAAATTACAGGGGTTTTAAGAGCTCTGTGCCATGAACTGGGGACAGAGGCCAGTACCTATATTTTCTATTACCTCATACTTTTCCATATACCAACAATGGACAAGTCAAATTTGAAAATAAAAACACTTTATCATATATATTAGCAACCCACAAAATGAAATACTTAGATACCCATGTAATAAAATACTTATAAGATTTATATGAGAAAAGCTATAAAACTCTGATGAAAGATATCAAAGAACCAAATATTTATGGATAGAAAGACCCAATATTTTCAAGATTTCAGTTCTTCCTAACTTAATCTATCAATTCAATACAATCCCAGTCAAAATCCCAGCCAATCATCTGTGTAAACTGGTTCTAAAGTTTACATGGAGGCAAACCCAGAACAGCTAACTCAGCAGTACAGGAGGGCTGCCACTACCCGACTTCAGGGCTTACTCGAAAGCTACAGCGATGAAGACAGCACGGTGCTGGTGAAAGAAGACAATTAGATTAATGGAACAGAAATGAAAGTCCAGAAACAGACCCACACACATACAGTCAACTGATCTTTGACAAAGGAGCAAAGACAATACAATGGAGCCCAGATAATCTTTCAACAAATGGTGATTGAACTACTGGATATTCACATGCAAAAAAAAAAAAAAAAGTGAATCTAGATAATCTTACAGCCTTCACAAAAATGAATTCAAATGGCTCATCTAAATGTAAATATAAAACTATAAAACTCCTAGAAGATAACATAGGAGAGAATCTAGATGACTTTATATATAACAATAGCTTTTTAGGTACAATGCCAAAAGCATAATCCACAAAAGAAAAAATTGATAAGATAGACTTTATTAAATTAAAAACTTCTGATCTGCAAAAGACAGTGTCAAGAGAAGAAGAAAATAAACCAGAGGGGGATAAAATATTTATAAAAGACACATCTGATAAAGAACAATTACCCAAATTATAGACAGAACTCTTAAAACTCAACAATAAAAAAATGAAAAACCCAATTAAAATGGATAAAAGATCTGAGCAGACATCTCACTAAAGAAGATATACAGATGTCAAGTAAGCATATGAAAAGATACTCAACATTGTATGTCACTAAGGAATGACATATCAATCCAAACAACAGAGATACCACTATACACCTATTAGAATGGGCGAAATCCAAATACTGACAACGCCAACTGCTGGCAAAGATGTGGAACAAAAGGAATTCTCACTCACTGCTGGCAGGAATGCAAAATGTACAGCCACTTTGGAAGACAGTTTGGTAGGTCTACAAAACTAAGTATACTCTTATTATAATTTCCAAGCAATCACACTCCTTGGTATTTATATAAAGGAGTTGAAAACTTATGTTCATACAAAAACTGCACACAGATGTTTAGAGAAGTTTTATTGATAACTGTCAACATTTGCAAGTGACCAAGAATTCTTTAGTGGGTGAATGGATAAACAAACTACGGTACATACAGGTAATGGAATATTATTTAGTGCTAAAAAGAAATGAGCTATCAAGCAATGCAAAAAAAAAAAATAGAGGAACCTTAAATGCACATTACCAAGTGAAAAAAAGACAATCTGAAAGGGCTACATTTGGTATGACTCCAACTATGGGACATTCTGGAAAAGGCAAAACTATGGAAACAACAGAGACATCAGTGGTTGCCATGGGTTAGTGGGGAGGAAGGGATGAAAAAGCAGAGCACAGATGATTTTCAGGACACTGCAACTGTTCATAGTATAATGATAGATACAGGGCATTAAACACTGTCCAAACCCAGAGAATGTAGCACCAAGGGTGAACCCTAATGTAAACTATGGAATGTGGATGACAATGATCTGCAGCGCAGGTTCATCAGCTGACAATGGGAGAGACTGCACATGCGTGGGGACAGGGAGTATATGGGAACTCTCCATACCTTCCATTCAATTTTGCTGTGAAGCTAAAACTGCTCTAAAAAGTAAAGTTTAATAATTTAAATAAATAAGTAAAAATAGTGAAATCTGATGTATGCATAAACCTGTAAATGTGTGCAGTGAGTTTCTCCCTTTAAAAACAGAATCTTTTAGAATCAAGAGGAAAACATTGACCCAAAATTTAAATTTTCCTCAAATTAATGATATATCTGAACATCATTCATATTTATTTATCTTTTGACTCCAAAGTATATATTTTATAAATGGCAAGTTGAGGTTTGGAGTGTAATCTTTGACTAAAAAAGAAATTCTCTTGCCCTAGCCAGGTGGCAAGAGAAGCATCGTCTTGTTGGTTGGACCATCATCTTGTATACCAAAATGCTGCAGGTTCGATCCCTGGCTGGGATGCATACAAAAGGCAACTGATGAATGTTTCTCTTTCACATTGATGTTTCTCTCTCCTTCCCTCTCTAAGATCAGTAAACATATTCTTGGGTTAGGATTAAACAAAATAAAAATAAAAAAATTCTCTGTACTGAATCAACTAGCCTATAAGGAAACTGAATCCACATCTTTGGCCTTACTAATGTTATACACTAATCAAGCGTATACTCAGAATCCCAAAGGGAACAGACGGTAGACACAAATTAGGGTAATTCGCAGATGGTTGATTTGCAAAGGTGTGGATACAGTATAAAGAAATCATAAGAAATGAGGCAAGTGCAAGGGACTAGCAGCAATGGAGCTGTCACTACCCCGGACCCGAAAGGACAAGAGGAGGTTAAGGAAACCCAGAAAGAGCACCACTTAGAGCAGGCCAACCTGAAAGAAGCAGGGATGTGTTGAGGGGGAGGGCCACCCTGAACTCATGTCACAGGGAGAGTAAATATACAGGGTGGGGCAAAAGTAGGCTTACAGTTGTGAATACGTGAAACAGAGTTTATTCTTATATTATTTATTAATTACTTTATTATTTTCCATACAAACCACTGTAAACCTGCTTTTGCCCTACCCTGTATTTATTCACTCTCCTTCCTCCCATCTCTTGCCCTGGCCCAACTCAACAAAAAGCCAGAAGAGATGGGACACTAATGCAATCTATACAGCTAAGCCTTACAAGGAGAAAAGCCTGGGTAAGTCTGGATCTGGAGAGAGAAATGGAAGATATTTTGTGCACCAATAAATTAAATAACTACAAAGTAGCTGTAATTTTTAAATAAACATTTAAATGATACTCAATAAATGTTGTTTCAAAGAATTTATTGAGGGTAAGAACAGGTACTTAATTCTCTAAGGGACAGAAAGGTGGTTCAAAGTGGTATTTAAGATGGAGCAGTGAAGGGAGGAGGGAAGAGGAAACAGGAGGCCATTCTCTGGAGAAAGAACAAGGCCTTGCCTACTTCTTTCTCTCATACCACTCTCCCTTTGTATCAGGGGGATACTTTTAGTTGCAAATATAGGAAAGTTACACTGACCCTATCCAAACTGGCTTAAATAAAACTGAGGATTTATTGACTCCCATAACTGAAAAGTCTAGAGGTAAGAAAAGGGTGAGCTCAGTCAATCCAAGAACTCAAAAATGTCATCCAAGAACACGGTTCTTTATACGACACCAATCTGGCATCCACACTGTCAGGTCCTCTTTGTCTTCTTATGGTTGTAGCATGACTGAGAGCTACAGTGGGCTTACATTCTTTCTGGTTTATAACCACTACCTGAGGCCATTTGTCCACTCCTGAACCAATGGCTGTGGACAGAGGAAGGAAGTACGTTTATGGCCTTCTGCCAATTTAGGCCTGATCTCTAAGCTGGAGGCATCAAAATAAAAATCTGGATGAGTTTAGGAAGGAGAAAAGGGATATTGATGTTCAGTTAGCACTCAATAAATGTCCAGTGCATTCCTTCACTCGTGATGCTCCAACCATATCACACTTTTTCTAGTTCCTCACATACTATACTAAACTCTTTCCTGCCTCAAGGCTTTTGCATGTGCTATTTCCCTTGCCTAAAACATTATTCTTCCCTTCTCCACCCCTTTACCTCCATTGTAATAATGTCACCTGATAATGTCATTACATCCATTACTTTTTCTTCATATAACTTATAACAGTTTTAAATTACTTAATCTATTTGATTGTTTTATGTCTAACTCCTCCACTGGACTATAAACTTCAAAAAAGCAGGGACATGTTTTATTTTCTCTATACCCGTATCCTCAGTGTCACATAATATTTGGCACATAGAGTCACTTAAATATTCAACTGAATGAATGAATGAATGAATGAATGAATGAGTTGAACAAGATTGACATATAATGAATGCCAATAGGCTACTAATGTCACCAGAAAAATACATGCCACTGGTGACGAGTCAAACAATATTTCAAATAGGTGAGAACAAATTCATTCATTATAATTATTGAAATCAAAACAAAAGTTTGTGAATCTGTATTTAAAACATTTTATTTACAACAAAAATCTACCCAACCTTTTCTAGTAATATTTCATAAAGCGAATTATTTAAACTATAATTTTATTCAATAGTATAACGCTATATCAATCATACCTTTTTTAAACTGCATATTTCAGATTCTTGTTTTCTATTTAAAGCTGAAAGTCTTTTGTTTAACTGTATTGCTTCCTGTACTGCAACATGAAAGACATGGAAGAAAATATATTAAATTTACATTTTAAGGAAAGTATCACTAACACAGACAAGGAAAACAGCCTCAATGCAGTGTATATAATTGTCACTAATTTAAATAAAATTCACTAAACTGCCATTTACTAATACTAGTCTCAGTTAACTTCAATTTATTCATTATAAATATTAAGTTCATTTAAACATTTCCTATTAAATATATCAGTAAGTTTAAATAAGACAGCACCTACCATTTTTTTCTAACTTTTCATGATTCTCTTTTACCATTCCAAACTGGCCTGTTACTGTGGCATAGTACTTCTCAATTTCATTCAGTTGCTTCTGATGATCTTCTTTAGCCAAAAGATGTAACTGGACTTTTTGTTCCTATTTTAAAGAGTTGTTTTAAATGTTAATAGTTGCAAATACAGGAAAACTACACTGGCCCTATCCAAACTGGTTTAAATAAAAATGAGGATTTATTGCTCACATAACACCCACACATATACACTTATGTACACATACATATTAAACATATAAAAGCTATTATTTTAATAACTTGTTATTAACATAATTATGCCATAAAAAGTACTGAATATACCACAGGGAGGAAATGTAAAGAGATATTTCTAAATTTCTGTAAAATTAAAGCACATTTTTTCCTGTAACAAAATGGTCACATGATATTTCCTTTGTTTACCATTTCTTCTTCAAAAATCAACTGTCTTATTTATTGAAAAGTTAATTAGTCCAGTCTAACATAGCAATGTGAGGAGAATATTAAAGCAATACTTTTGGTAATTTAGGAAAGAATTTTTTTACTCTAAATTTACCGGCCTAATTATGATTGCATTATCAAAATTCAGGTAATTTTCCTGAGATTAATTTTAATGAATATAGCACTTTCTCAACGTATTAAAAATGGAATGATGAGGACAATATCTGTAAGTCACAGGGAGGTAATATAGTACAGTAAAAAGTCTATTTAAGCTGAGAGAGAGAGAGACAATTGGTAAAAATTGGACTCTACATATAATATGGGCCTTCACTGCCTTCAGCTAAAGGAGCTTGTTTTTCACCATACTTAGAAATATGACTTTAAATTTTCAAGAGAAAAATTATTTTAATAGAATCACTGACATTTTTAAAGGTCTTGATCTTGACTTGGCATTAGCAGAATCACTGATTGGTTCACAACTTTCATTCATTTTTGCCACATACTTCAGCTTCTATGATGAGCAGTGATAGAGAACAGTGTAAGGCCTATCGACCTGCACTCAGTCATTGATTTCTGAATGAATTCTGTTGTCCTGTAGAGTTCCAACAGTATAAATTTGTTAGATTTGAGTGGCTATCTGTCTCCTTTACCCAACAGTACCACAACTTCAAGTATTTACTTGAAATATTTTTTCCTCATTACGATCTAGTAAGACTAAAATTCAGGACTCCTATTCTTCCCTAGTCAAGTGAAGGGTATATTACTCAAAATAAACCAACTAATTTCTGCCTTTTGGGAATTTAAATCTTGAGCAAAAGGAGCATTAACACTAAAGAAGTTCAGTGATGACTGATCCTATCCAGGCTGATATGAGAGCTCTGTCCTGGGTTCCTACATCCTGCTTCACAAACTCTGGAATTACCTTGGTCCCTGTTCATTCTCAAACCCATTCTTCACTCTCTGATTTATTATGAGGACCTCCACTAAATCTCCATGTTCATAAGTTAACCAGTGCTCCTTCAGATAGCTAAAAACTAAAGTGCAGGCACTACAGAATGGTCAAAAGATAGTGTACCTATGTTTAAGTTCTACCTCTGTAATTTAGTTGCTGTGTGACCTTAGGAAAACCACATATCTTGTCTTTAAAACAAAGACTCTGATAGTATCTCCCTCACAGGATTGTTGTGAGGATAAAATGAATTAACACAAAGGACTACGAACAGAGCCTGTCATATAACAAGTACACACAATGTTTTCTTATTATTATTCCTTAACTGATAAAAGTACCTTTATAGTTTTAATTTTTATTTGAAATAAGAACAGCCCTCTCTAATATTAATAAAGGTTTAAGTTTTATCTGACTATATTATCTTGGAAATCTGGTAATTTTAACTTTTTCAAAGATACTTTTAGGTGATAATATCATTGGTAATGATTACAATAGATGAGTTGAGAGTTTCTCATGCATATCTATGGGCTCTTCAAATTCACTAATAAATCATTTGAATTAATGGTGTCGCAGTTATAAAAGCAAACAAGTTGACACATGTACTTACCACCTGAGCTTGTATGCCTACCTGAGTAGTCACTGTTGTAACTAAACAATGAACAATAATGAACCAAATTTCATTCCTCTAAAATATCACTGAACTCTCTAATCCATTATATTCACTTTTTCATCAGATGTGTAGAAATCTCATACAATTTCACTAGAAACTGGCTTAAAGGCATTTTTTCAATTCAAGGAATCTTTTAAATTTTTGATTCAAATCAATTTTTATATAGCCTCTATGAGAATACTGTCCCCTACATATTAATACAGGCTTCCTTAACTTTCAGTTTAAAAGTAGTGGATCAAATAGGTTGACAACACCTGCAAACATTAACAATCCTGGTACCTAAAAATGCAGCAAAGATCAAGTGATTTCATAGGAATTCTCTACATAGATAGAGTTCTACCACAGTAGAGTAATTTGTGATATACCCTTTTCCAACATCCTTTGCTTGAGGCCAAAGTTAAATTCAATTTAAATGAAGTTTCATTTGTTTGCATGACATAATTCTGATTTTCAAACACATTAGTCTATGGTCACAATAAAAACTATAAAGACTTTCAAATCATGTAAGCACCTACAGCTTATGCGCCAGACAGGCTTATACAGGATTGTTCATATATGTATCTTGTTGGCTGCCTGACAGTAGGACGAAGAGGCCAGTTGTCAAGTTGGCTACTAACTGCATGACTGTTAGCAAATAGTTTAAACTGGTTGGGAAACAGCAACACAAAGTATATGGGTAACACCTGTCTGAGAAACCTAACAACATTTTTAAAAATACAAATAAATTGCCCGCAAATCAAAGGGTCAACAGTTTGATTCCCAATCAGGGCACACACCTAAGTTGCGGACCAGGTCCCCAGTAGGGGGCACTCAAGAGCAACCACACACTGATATTTCTCTCCTTCTCTTTCTCCTTCTCTTCCTCTCTGTCTAAAAATGAATAAATAAAATCTTTTTTTAAAAAGGTACCCTGGCTAGTGTAGCTCAGTGGACTGAGTGAGGGCCTGTGAAGCAAAGGGTTGCTGGTTCGATTCCCAGTCAGGGCACATGCTTAGGTTGCAGGCCAGGTCCCCAGTGGAGAGGCACACAAGAGGAAACCACACATTGATGTTTCGCTCCCTCTCTTTCTCCTTCCCTTCTCCTCGCTCTAAAAATAAATAAATAAAATCTTTTTTAAAAAAAGGCTACCAGTATATAGTCTCAATAATCTCACTTACTGAGACTCACTTATAGTCTCACTTAGAAAAAAGAAACAAAAAACAAAACGAATCAAGTTTTTATAAAAAAATACAATTAGTGTTATAATTAAAACTTTGATATCAAAATAGTACACCAGAATAATGAAAGGTTACTTAACTGAGATAAGTAAGAAATAGCTAAGTTCATATGGTTTTCATTTTTTTGCCTCTGTGAATTCATTAACGTTATTTAGTCTCTTACCCAATTTTACAACTAAATGCAAAAAATGTGACCACAAGAAAATGATACCAACATTCACTGCTTTCCAAACACATTGTACCTCATTTCAAACAAACTTAAACTATAAAAATCAAAATCAGAGAAAGAAAAGATAGCATGTGCATAATTAACAAGTAGCTGTATGTGTGTATGTGTGTAGATTACTTAAAAGGCTCAGGATATTTAAAATAAGAATCACTTAAAAATAATATTTACATGCATCTTTTTAGAACTACGTTAGTATAACTGTTCATTTCCCCCTTTCCTTGTTTCCTTATGGAGACTGATTTGAAAAACTATTGAAAAAAAATTAATTTCCCTTGAAACAAATAATGCATTATAAGTAAATTTTAAAGAAAACAACAAAAATAAACTTTATATATTCTTCATTTCTGATTTTGTAACTTACCTTCATTTTCTTCAATTAAATCCAAAATAAAGTAATGGGCTTATACAATAGACTTAAAAAACTTACAATATCTTTAAGAACTTTTTACCTTTTCAGTCACAAATATAAATACACACTACTTAGAAAATCTAAAGTTACACATACTCTGTATGTGTGTACAGATATACATAACATGTGTAATCATGAAGATTATTTCCAGACAAATCTTCAGTCTAAAAATATTCTGCTCTGAAAAAAAATGTTGTAACTCAAAATGATATGAAAATTTTCAATACTGAAACTTTGTGTTAATTTAATAAAGAAAACTAAATTTTACATCAAACTAAAAAATATTTGCACAGCAAAAGAAACCATCAACAAAAAGAAAAGACAGGGCCCTGGCTGGTGTAGCTCAGTGGATTGAGTGCAGGCTGGGAACCAATGGGTCCCGGTTCGATTCCCAGTCAGGGCACATACCTGGGTTGCAGGCCAGGTCCCCATGAGGGCCATGTGAGAGGCAACCATACATTGCTGTTTCTCTCCCTCTCTGTCTCCCTCCCTTCCCCTCTCTCTAAAATAAATAAATAAAATCTTTAAAAACAAAAAAAAGACAGACCACTAAATGGGAGAACATATTTGCCAATACATCTGATAAGGGGTTAATATACAAAATTTATGAAGAACTTACAAATCACCACCAAAAAACCAAACAACTCAATTAAAAAAATGAGCAAAGGACCTGAATAGTCACTTCTCCTAAGAGGACATACAGATGGCCAATAGGCATATGAAAAGATGCCCAATGTCACTAATCATCAGAGAAATGCAAATTAAGACAATGAGCTTTGACCATACACCTGTCAGAACAGAATGGCTATCATCAATAAATCAATAAACAAGTGTTGACAAGCATGTGGAGAAAAGGGAACCATTGTGCACTGCTGATGGGAATGCAGACTGGTGCAGCCACTGTGGAAAGCAGTATGGAGTTACCTCAAAAAGTTAAAAATGAAACAGTCTTATGAACCAGCAATTCCACTTCTTGGAATTTATCCAAAGAAACCTGAAACACTAATTTGAAAGAATATGTGCACCCTTATGTTCACTGCAGCGTTATTTACAATAGCCAAGATCTGGAAGTAGCCCAAGCGTCCATCAGTAGATAAGTGGATAAAAAAAGCTATGGTACATTTATGCAATGGAATGTTACTCCACCGTAAAAAGGAAGGAAATCTTACCCTTTGTGACAGCATGGATGGATATGGAGAGCATTATGTTAAGTGAATAAGCCAGTCAGTGAAAGACAAGTACCATTTTATTTCACTCATATGTGGAATCTAATGAGCAAAATGAACTAATGAGCAAAATAGAAACAGACTCATAGAGAGCTGGCTGACAGCTGTTGCGGGGGAGGGTAAAGGAGGGTGAAGGGGTGGAACAAAAAAAAGAGAGAGAGAAAACTCATGGACATGGACAACAGTGTAGTGACTGCCAGGGGAAGAGATGGAGGGAGGTGAAGAAGGGTACAGGAGGGATAAATGGTGATGGACACAGATTGAATTAGTGTGCTGAATGCACAATACAGTGTACAGATGATGTGCTGTAGGGTTGTACACCTCAACCTGTATGATTTTGTTAACCAGTGAACAAAAAAAAAAAGTTGGAATTTATTTATCCCAATAAATTCAATAAAAAGGAAAAAAAGAAAAAAATCTTTAAGTCTTTTCTTTAGAGGAAAGGGATATACAAATAAACTATAACTAGATAGTTGGTTGTTTCTATGTCATTCATTAAGCTGTACTATCTATTCAGTTACACAACATGGTCACCTAACACAGTAATCAAAGGAAAAGATTTTCATCAATGACCAAATCACAAAGACAGTTACTTCAATGTTCTCTGGTATGTTTTTATCATGTTTTGTTGCATTCTTTTTATTGGTAATAATCAATGTGATCGTTTGTTCAAGAAAAGGTTTGGATATTTTACAGATAGATTAATCTCTAGATTCATAATTGTGTTAATTTAGAGACATATCACCACCTCTACACAAAAACAAGTTTACTGAATTCACAAAAGACAGAAACTTACTAGTAGTGAAGGACTTACCAACAGATCATTAACTTCTTCACAAATTTCTTAAAACTATTTTTTAAAATTATTTCTTTCAGTACTTTTGACCTTATCAATTGCCCCCCAAGGTCCTGCCTTGACACAGTGACCAGCTTTCTTCCTGACTCACCATGGAGCCAAACAATATACAGAATAATGTACTGATTCAAATAAAATAAGATTAACTGAATTACTGAATATTGCCAAGCACTTTGAATAGAGAAAAGATCTGAATTATATCAAAATAATGTAAAAAGAAGAATGTAAGAATCTTCAGGAAAAAAAGACTATTTTTAACTTTAGGATCAATTATCTAAAAACAGGTGTTCGCTCTGGTGAACACCTAAGGCTCCGCCCCCTTATACGTAACAAGTGAGCCGAGAGAGGGGAAAAAAATGGCCCAAATGAAAGAACAGATCAAAACGCCAGAAAAAATACAACTAAGCGACAAAGAGATAGCCCACCTATCAGATGCGCAGTTCAAAACACTGGTAATCAGGATGCTCACAGAATTGGTTGAATTTGGTCGCAAATTAGATGAAAAAATGAAGGATAAACTACATGAAATGAGGGGAAATGTGCAGGGAACCAATAGGGATGGGAAGGAAACTGGAACTCAAGTCAACGGTGTGAACCAGAAGGAAGAAAAAAACATTCAACCAGAAAAGAATGAAGAAATAAGAATTCAAAAAAATGAGGAGAGGCTTAGGAACCTCCAGGACATTTTTAAACATTCCAACATCCGAATTATAGGGGTACCAGAAGGAGAAGAGGAAGAGCAACCAATTGAAAACTTATTTGAACAAATAATGGAGAACTTCCAGGACGTCCAGGAAGTTGAGAGAGTCCCAAAGAAGTTGGACACAAAGAAGAACACACCAAGACACATCATAATTACATTACCCAAGATTAAAAATAAGAAGAGAATCTTAGAAGCAGCAAGAGAAAAGGGGACAGTTACCCACAAAGGAGCTCCCATAAGACTGTCAGCTGATTTCTCCAAAGAGACCTTACAGGCAAGAAGAGGCTGGAAAGAAGTATACCAAGTCATGAAAAGCAAGGACCTACATCCAAGATTACTCTATCCAACAAAACTTTCATTTAGAACGGAAGGGCAGATAAAGTTCTTCTCAGATAAGGTCAAGTTCAAGGAGTTCATCATCACCCAGCCTTTATTATATGAAATGATAAAGGGATTTATATAAGACATGGAGGGTTATCAACAGGGGAGTGGGAGGGGGAGAGAGGGGAAAAAGGTACAGATAATAAGTAGCATAAATGCTGGGTAGAAAACAGGGTGAGGTTAAGAATAGTATAGGAAATGTAGAACGTATGTGTATGACCCATGGACAAGAACTAAAGGGGGGGAATGTGGGGGTGGGGTGCAGCGTGGAGGTGAATAAAGAGGGGAAAATGGGACAAATGTAATAGCATAATCAATAAAATATATTTTAAAAAACAATAATGTAAAAAGAAGTGTGTAAGAATCTTCAGAGAAAAAAATATTATTTTTAACTTTAGGATCAATTACCTAAAAACATACAATATTCTGCCAGAGTGGGCATAATAAATGTACATCTCAGTATATAAGATGTTGAACTGTCAGAAAAATATATTGTAAGTATAACTCAAATATATTTTAATAGGTTCTTAAGAGGCTGTAATTCATATTAACAAAATGCTCAGAGTGACGAAAAACTACCATAAGTATACTGCATGTTTCCATGGGGTTTTTTAGGATTATAAATATCTGATGAAATTTTAAAGTGGAATAAATAAAACACATTTTATGTTGCTTTTGATCTTTAACTTGTAGCCTTATCTCCCAGGTCAGAGGGCACATTATTCAATTTCACTATATTTTGTGTAAAACCACTGTAGCGTTGAAGATGACTTTCAGTACAAATGTCATGGTACTTAAAGCTAAACTGGAATCTAGTTTTTCAGCTTTTTAATTAAAATCATAGCTTAAAACAGTCTGACAATATTATCTTTATTCTTTCCAGTTGAACAGTGACAGAATTTTCACTCTTATTCAATCAAGCTTAGCAATCTTTCTATGGCTCTTTTATTTTCTAACACGCCAAAATAATTTCAAAAAAATATTTACTTTATGTTTTTGTATTAAATGTCTGAAGGATAATCTCTCATTTCTTACTCCTCATGTATATAATATATAAGACTTATTCACAATCCAATTTTACTTGCCTCATAGTATGCTCCAAAAAAGGATGATTAAAATAGGTAAACCCAGCCAAGAAGGCCTCTGAAGGTTTAAGTGGATATGGAAGAATTTTGCTTACTCAAAAATACAAAAATAAATCCTTCTGAATCAAATAGAGCTAAAAAGAGAATATCAAAGTAAAGATTGCATAAAATGTTATTCTGTAAAAATGCAAATATTAACTTTTAATATACTATAAAAAAGGAATAGACAAATAAACACTAGTTGAATGATACAGGGTGGCTACCATACCCCAAGTGCTGTATTGAAATGTTACTTCATATTATTTTAACTTTTCAGGCTGTAATTAATAACTCCACATTTGCATAAATAGCTAGAAAAGATATCATTAAGAGGTTTTGCTGTTCTTATTTCTTTGCTGTTTTATTTTAATATAAGATCTCTATCAATAATATGGAAACTGTGTTAAATTTATTTTATAATATGCAAACATTATGTAATCTGGAAATAAATTTGTAAAATAAATTAATTTAAGCTATATTTGAAACTGTAATTTAGTCTGTGGGTGTGTATATATTTTGTATTTTCCTTACCATTTCACTCACTTTCTTCTGTAAAGAATATTTCGAAACCTTGAAAAAAAACCAAGAAAATCTCATTAAGACTCTTCAGTTAGTTACAAATTCCTCCTGATAATAAAATTGTATGCTATATAGCCCAGCTGGTGTAGCTCAGTGGATGGAGCGCGGGCTGGGAACCAGAGGGTCCCGGTTCGATTCCCAGTCGGGGCGCATGCCTGGGTTGTGGGCCAGGTCCCCAGTGGGGGCCATGTGAGAGGCAACCATACATTGCTCTTTCTCCCTCCCTTCTCCTCTCTCTGAAAATAAATAAATAAAATCTTAAAAAAAAATGTATGCTATAAAATGTGGCATTTATCTTCCATGCACTATTTATTTCTAGTGACTTTTTTCTTTCTTGTTTTTAAAGATTTTATTTTTAGAGAGAGGGGAAAGGAAGAAGTGAGGGAAAGAAACATCAATGTGCACCTACCTCTCATGTGCCCCCTACTGGGGACCTGGCCCACAACCCAGGCATGTGCCCTGACTGGGAATCGAACCAGACACCTTTTGGTTCAGAGACCCGTGCTCAATCCACTGAGCTACACCAGCCAGGGCTCTAGTGACTTTTTTTCAAAAGATTATTCACCATAACTTTCTTCCTTATAACAAAAACAATACATTCATTTATTTATTCAGTACATATTTATGGAGCACCTACTATATACTAGCCACTTTCCTAGGATCCTAGGATACAGCAGTGAACAAAACAAAGTTCCTCTCCTTAAAAAGCCTTATGTCCAGCAGGGATAGTGGTAGACGACAATAAAATACAAGTTAAAAGTACAGAAATTAACTACCAAGAAGAAAAATAAAGCAAGAAGGACTGCAAAAGCAGTCTAGATGAGTTTGGTACTTATTATCGGCTCTTCATTGAAGAAAATGTGATGAAAACATATTTTGGTTCCAACAGGTATTTTTCCATGCATTTATACTTTAAAAGAGAGCCAGTGGAGAGGAATAGTAATCTATGTACTATGCTGTATACCATATTTACCTAATATATAACAAACACATTTCTATGACAAATTAACCTACAACATAACTTTTTAATGGCTACACAGTATTCCACTATTTATACCATAGTCTACCAAATTACTCTCACTTTTGTATATTTACCCAGTTTTATGAAACTATTCCAAAATAAATATGGCTGTATCAAGAACTCTGTAGTTATTCATTTCAGCAGGATAAATTCCAAGAATTCCCAAGATTTGTTCATTTTTATACACTTTTAACAATTTTACATAGTCCTCCAGAGTAGTTAACCAAGTTAAACCCCAACCAGCCATGTATGAGTACACATTTTCTGAAATCCTGCTTGTATTTGTTAAATTTTAAGCAAAAAACACAGTAATCACTTCACATTTCCTATGAAATAAAATTTTTAGCACACTGCTTTGAACAAGCTGATAACTTTATTTCATTTTGGTGAAACGGATTATGTGTGATTGATTTCTTTACCAAATATCAAATGCTTACTGTAAGTTAAGCACTGATATAGACATTGGGGGTACAATATTAGGCCAAAAATATCTGTCCAGCTTAAATTCTAGGGAAGGTAGATATAAGCAATATAAATAAAATATATTGTCTATTAAATATTGATAAGTGCTAAAGAAAAATAAAAGGAATTACACAGGGTGGCTGAGAAAGTCCTTTCTGAGAGGGCAACTTCTGAGTAAAGACTTAGAGAAGGAAGAGCATTACAGCAGGTGCAAAGACCATAAGGCGGGAAATGTCTGGTGTGTTCAAAGAACAGCAAGGAAGCCAATTCGGCTGTAAAGGAGTAAGCAAGGGGAGGAAAAGCAAAAGATGAGTTCAAAGAGTAGGAGCGGGGGAAGTGGGAGAGCCATACCATTGTACGTCTTGTAACGCACGATACAGATTTAGGCTTTTATCCTGAGTAAGAAAGGAAGCCACTAAAGAGTTCTAAGCGTGATTTACTTTTTTTTTTTTTAATTTAAAATTTTTTTTTTAATTTAAAATCTTTTTTTAAAAATGTTATTTATTTTTAGAGAGAGGAGAAGGGAGGGAGAAAGAGCAATGTATGATAGCCTCTCACATGTCCCTCACTGGGGACCTGGCCTGCAACCCAGGCATGTGCCCCGACTGGTAATCGAACCGGGACCCCTTGGTTCCCAGCCTGCGCTCAATCCACTGAGCTACACCAGCCGGGCTGATTTACTTTTTTAAAGGCTCATACTTTTATCTTAATGCTAAAGGAGGACAGAGGTGGAAGCAGGGAAACCACTATAAACTACTGAAATAATCCCCATGAAAGAGAATGATGAAAGAGAACTAGGATGTTAGTAATAGGTACAGTGAGAGTGGTCAGATTCTGGATATACTATGAGAAGGAAGTGAAAAAATATACAGAAAAAAAGGGAGTTGTAATTAATGAAGAAAGACAAAGAAGTTAGTTTTCAGGAGAGGGAGATTTTAGGAACTTGGTCTTGAGCATGTCATGTTCAAAATGTCTTTTAGACATCCAACAGTCAATCCAGGCTGGCTTTGGAGCTAACTTTGGAAGTCCTCTGCAGGAAGATCTCATTTTAAAAACATGAGACTGGATAAGATCAGAGTATTTTTTAAGGTATACAGACAAAAGAAAAGTAAAAGGGTAGAGATCATCTATCAAAAAAAAATTTAAAGGAAATAATTCAGAAGATGTTCACTCTAATCCTGAATTTATTATCAGTTACCATGATGGTTAATTTTACCATGAATTTTAATTTTAGTTTTATGACTGGGCCAAAATCTTTTTTATATTTTATCTCTGTAAAATACATATATATATAAAATATTTATTGAGAGAGGAGAGGAGAGGAGAGGAGGAGAAGGAAATGGAGAGAAACAGCTGGCCTACAACCCAGGCATGTGCCCTGACAGAGACTTGAATCAGTGACCTTTCGGTTCACAGGCCAGCTCTCAATCCACTGAGCCACACTGGCTAGAGCATAATTTCTATAAATCATAAGAAAAAAAGTTTACCTAGTGGGATCATTTTAAACTGCATATCTGAGGTATGATAAGAAGCACTAAATCACTATATAAACTTTAAATAGGAAACATAAACCTCTATTTCTTGTCTCACCCACTTTAAAGCATATTTCTGTGTATTGGATTCAACTTCATCTTACCGTACCTTGACTCATTCGTCAACAAGGCTAGTAACATTTAAGTTTTGTTCTATAGCCATAATTAAGTTCTCTATGATTTATTTTTAGGTTAACTATACAAAATGCAAGCTAACAGTGTTTAGATTATTTAATCAATATAAATATTGTTTAATGCAGAACCCAACAAGATGCTAATACTATATTTCCTTCTCTGTGGATCCAACATACTACATGAAGGAAGATTTTCCTAAGGTAAGGACCTAAATGCTTTCTCTCTTCTTATACTCTACCAACTGCTCAAAACCATCCCAAATTTTAGCTTGCTTTCTGCCTTAATTATACAGTCATCTATATTCCCTGGAGTTTTTAATCACTTTCCACTTTTTGTTGTTGTTGTTGTTGTTGTTGAAACAAGATACAAGGATTCTTTACTGTATCAGTAATATCTTCCACCTCCTTACTCATCCAACCTGAGCCATGAAATTCATTTCCTGATTTTTATTGAAAACATTCATCTTGGAACTCATTGACATTTTGTTGTACTTGGTTTTTATTCACTTTGTTACATCAAAGTAACAAAGTAATCCAAAATAAAAACTGCCTAACATCTCAAATGAGGAGAACCTAAACAATGTTAAGACAACCAGATAACAATCTAGAAAATCACAGACTTAGATCCATATCTCATACTGTTACAAAAATAAACTTCAAATCATCAAAGACGTAATGTGAAATTTTAGTACACGGGAAGTAATAAAAGAAAACATGGGCAAATCCCTTAATAACTCTGGAGTAGTGAAAGCCTTTCTAAACATGACGAACTCTAAAAGCAATTTTAAAAATAAATAATTCATAGCAAAAATTGAACAAAAATCCAAAACAAACAAAATTAAAACACAAATGACAAACTGAAGAAATTATTTGAAGCTCAGGATACAGACAGCTAGGGCTTATTCCTGAGAAATATAAAGAATTCATGGGAGTGCCCTGACCAGTGGGCTCAGTAGGTTGGGCATCATCCTACAAACCAAAAGATCACTGGTTTGACTGCAAGTCAGGGCACAGGCCTGGGTTGTGGGTTCGGTTTCCGGTCAGGCTATGTGCAAGAGGCCACCGATTGATGTCTCTTTCAGGTCGGTGTTTCTCTCCCTCCCTCTCTTTTCTCTTCCCATCCCCTCTCTCTAGAATCAATTAAAAAAAGAAAGAAAACAAATTTGAAAAAAAGAATTCATAGTAGTTATAGCAAGATGGCAGACTAGGAGGTCTCAGCTCTTACATACACACACATATCTTAACAACTACCTGCAAATGAAACTATAGCTCTGGGAGAACTCTGGAATATAATTAAGAAGCTACAGCAAACCAGTAGAGCACAAAAAACAAGAATTGTCAAATAAAAAAGTATAGGAAGCACCCTAACTAGGGCAGCTCAGTTGTTCAGGCTTTGTTCCACAAAGTAAAAAGTCGCTAGTTCAATTCCTGGTCAGGGCACGTGCCGGGGTTACAGGTTTGGTCCCCAGCTGGGGCTCATACAAGAGGTAACTGGTGGATGTTTCTCTCTCACATTGATGTTTCTCTCCCTCTCTTTCTCCCTCCCCTCTCTCTAAAATTAAATAAAATCTTTTAAGAAAAGCATTTAACACGTCATTCCATTTTATAGGCTCAGGCAGCTCAGCGCCAAAAGGGCTGACCTCAGCCAGAACTCCCCCTCAACAGGGGAAAAAGAGAACAGAAAGACACCAACAGCTTTTGCCACTGAGGATCCTACCAGAACTCCCACTACCTAGGACAGCATTTTTTTCATTGCAGAATGGAGATATTGACAGCAGACTTCAATGTCAAGGAAAAGGACTACCCTGGCCCCAGGTGACAGAGATGCCTGGAGCTCATGCCACTATTCCCCTCCTTGGAGCCAGAGGCACCACTGCTCTCCATACTGAGCCAGAGCTGACGGACCCAGAACCACCCTGGTGCTAAAACACATCCCACCCAGCCAGCACCCTCACACCCACCAGTGGATGAAGGACTAGACCAATCAGAGCTAGTCAGAAAACTCTAGAAGAGATTTGATTCTTCAAATGCACAAGCACCAACACAAGGCTACAAGGAACATGAAAAAAAATCAAGAAAACATGACACCAAAAAGCAACAGTATTAATTTCCAGTTACTGCCCCACCAAAAAAAGAGATCTGTGAACTACCAGGCAAAGAATTCAAAATAACTATTTTAAAGAAGCAGCAAACTACAAGAGAACACAGACAGAAAACTCAAAGAAATCAGGAAAACAATACATGAATAAAATGAGGAGTTCAATAAAGAAATGGAAATCATAGAAAAAGACTAAAAGAAATTATTGAGAGTTGAAGAATATAATGAATGAAATTAAAATACAATAGAGACCTACAAGGGCACACTCTATCAGACAGAAGAAATAAACAATAAATTCAAAGATAAATCATTTTAAATTATCCTGTCAGAATAGACAAAATAATGAAAAAAGGTTAAGAAAGCTTATGAGATGTATGGAGATCACAAAAAGAAATCAAGAGAAAGGAGCAAAAAGCTAAGTGAAAGAACTAATGACTAAAAACTTCCCAAAGAACAACAATGCTAAACAACAATGCAAAAGCATATGAAAGCATAATTCTCACTGGTAAAGGTAAAATACAAAAAAAAAAAAATAAGACAATAATGGTAGTACATAAATTACTTTAACCCTAATATAAAACTTAAATGACAAAAATTTGTTAATAAATACACAATATAAAAAGAAGCAAACAGACTACAAGAACACAAAGTGTTGGGCAGTAAAATTGTACTACTTTTGTATGCAACTGAGATTAAGTTAGTAACAACTAGACAATTAGACAAAATAGACTTTTGTTTATTCTCTCTTGCAGACATTTTTTTCATTCCTTTTAGAGAGAGGGGAAGGGGAGGAGAAGGAGTGAGAGAGAGAGAGAGAGAAACATCAATGTGATGAAAGAAACACTGATTGGTTGCCTTCTTGTATACAGCCCAACCAGGTATCAAACATGCAACCTGGGTATGTGCCCTGACTAGGAATCAAAACTGTAACTTCTTGGTGATGGGACAATGTTCCAACTGAGCCACACCAGCCAGGGCATCAGACAAAATAGACTTTAAGTCAAAAACTGTCTTTAGAGATAAAGGTCATTACATAAAGCTGAAGAGTCAATTCAATAGGAAGACATTATAATACTTGTAAGTATATATGCACCCAACATAAGAGCACCTAAACATACAGGTTTCGGGAAAAGTAACACCTGCTTGAGTGTGGGTAGGGTAATATTATGGGTGTAATAATTTATAGTTTTAATTTGAACATTTCATCTAAAATGTCATATGGTGTACATGAGTGTGATATTGTTATGTAACAGAATTACATGCTTATGATTTTATAATAAAAGATTTTATAATAAAAGGGGGAGTTATTTGTGCTGGACTCTGTATAAAGCAAATATCAACAGATCAGAATGGAGATATTGACAGAAATACAGTAATAATAGAACACTTCAATACCTCACTTTCAATAATGGAAAGAATATCTAGGCAGAAAATCAATAAACACCTTACTTGAACATCACTATAACTCAAATGGACCCAAAAGACATATACAGAACTTTCCACACAACAGCAAAACAATATACATTCTTCTCAAGAGCACATGTAACATTCCCCAGGATAGGTCAAATGTTAGATCTCAAAAATACTCAACAAATTTCTGAAAACTGAATCATTCCAAGTATCTTTTCTGACCACAGTACAATAAAACTAGCAACCACTAACAATAAGAAAAATCGGTAACAGTAAGAAAGCAGTAACAAAATTCATATAAACACACAGAAAATAAATAATACTCTTGAATAATAATTATGTCAAAATGGGAGATTTAAAAAGTATCTTTAGACAAATGATTCTATATAGACAAAAAAATAACCAAAAAGGAAATTTTTAAAAAAGGAACAATAGCAATAAAAAGAACATATTTAAAAATAAATTTAACCAATGTGGTAAAAGAATTGTACACTGAATATTATGAAACACTGATGAAGAAAATATGAAAAGATAGATAAATGTAAAAACACCCTTGTGTTCATGAATGCAAGAATTAATATTGTTAAAATATCCATATTATCCAAGGTGATCTGCAGATTCAATGCAATCCCTATCAAAATCACAATGTCAATCTCTACAGAAAGAGAAAAAACAATCCAAAAATTTATATGGAATCACAAAAGACCCTGAATAGCCAAATCAATCTTGAGCAAGATGAATAAAACTGGAGGCATCATACTTGCTGATTTCAAAATATATTTCAAAACTATAGTAATCAAAACAGTATGATACTGGCATAAAAAACATACATATTGGCCAATGGAACATGATAGAGCCCCAGAAATAAATCTATGGCCAACTGATCTTCAACAAGAGTACCAAGAATACACAATTAGGGAAGAGCAGTCTTTAAATAAGTGGGTTAGATAGCCACTTTCAGAAAACTGAAACTGAACCATTACCTCACACCATATACAACATCTTATACTATTACAAAAATCAACTCAAATGGATTAAAGACTTAAACATATGACCTGAAAGTGTAAAACTACCAGAAGAAAAAAAATGGGAAAAGAGCTTCTTGACATTAGTCTAGACAATAATTTTTTTTTATATATATATAACACTAAAAGCACAGGCAACAAAAGCAAAAACAGACAAGTGGGACTGTATAAAACTAAAAAGTTTCTGCACAGCAAAGGAAATAACACAGTGAAAGACAACCTACAGAATGAGAGAAACATCTGCAAACCATGTATCTGATTAGGGGTTAATATCCAAAATATATAGAGAATTCATATACTCAATAGCAAAAAAAAAAAAAATTCCACAAAAAACCCCAACCCAATTCAAAAATAGGCTGAGGACCTGAAAAGACATTTCTCAAAAGAAAACACACAGAAGGCTAACACATATGAAAATGTGCTAGGCATCGTTCATCAACAGGGAAATGTAAATCAAGCCCACAATGAGATATCACGCCACACCTATTAGAATGGCTGTGATAAAAAAAAGACAGGTAAGTTGTTCATGAAGATGTGCAGAAATGGGAACCCTTGTACTACCTTAATCAGACTAAAGGAAGAAAATGTATCACCTGCTTAAACAAGTCCACACTACAATGTGAATTACCCAATTAGGTAGTGACCATCAGAAACCTTCTGTTGTAAAAATATATTTTGCTCTCTGTAGCTAATGTTATCTGTACGATGACACTTGGAAATCGTGTGAGCACCTTCTCCCCAACAATCTTTATTTTACTTTTTAACCTCATTTTAATGTTTAATGTCTTTCCTAAGTAATGTAAGCTCCATAAGGCAGTGACTTTTGTCCTTTTTATTCATTGCTGTGTCCCCAGTGCTTAGAACAGTGGTTGGCACATAGACCTTCAATAGATATGTTAAGTGAACCACCATTAGTTGTACACCTCTCTATTCTCTATGAGATCGTGAACAACTTGAAGGAAAATGTGTTTTCTTCATCTTTGTGTTTACAGAAAATAAGCACATTATTTAGCAAATAATAATGACTCAATTAATGTTATTTTAAATTTTAAGAACTGTGGGTGAATCTGCCATAATATACAGGCCTGACTTATTTTCTTCATCTATAAAGTATTAAAAACAATATGTATGTAATGATATTACTATAAAAACAATGGAAGTTATTTTAATGTTTCTTTTTAAAATAAAAAATAAAAATTCTTCCATTTCAAATTCAAGACTCTAAGGGACAAAAGTACTAACATATATATTATATCATATATGATTTTTTGTTAGTTTTGCTTTGCTAGCTTGCATGTTTAATGATATTTTACTGATATAATGCTAAAATACCAAATTATTTTCAAACAATACTTATTACTCTACCTGTAATGTTTTTAATGTTTCCTTTAATCCTTCTATTTCTTTTTCTTTTATTTCTGTAGCAAGCTGATATTTTCCCTGTAAGTAAAAAACTATATTTCAGTACTTTCAATGCAAATGCTATTAAGGGGAAATATAAGGGCTCGAAAACCAAAATCTCTACTTCAAATGTAATATTTCACAGGCTTTACACTTGTATCTGTAATACAAATTTCTAATGACTTCAAAATACTGTAAAATTATAGTAAGTCCTTCAAAAGATTTTATATATATGTATATATCACGAAACTGAAAACCTTATGATAACAATAAATCATTTTGTCAGTAGAGCATTCCTAAGAACTTATGGATACTATATAATTACCTTATTTTGCCATGTATAACGTGTACTTTTTTGCCCAAAGTTTTAAGGGAAAAATAAGGATGCATATTATACACAGGTAGTACCTGAAATACCTTGTATCTGTTCTTGTGCTTTGTAATTATTTGTTACATAAAATTTCTTATACCATAATATGTTCAAAAATAAACATTAAAATGCCTTTATAATACAAAAAACAAGTATCTAAATATAAATAAATAAATAATTGAATTAAAAAATTAAAATGAAAGATTTTTTTTCCTGAAAGTTTGGGCCAAAAATATGGGCGCATGTTATATATGCAAGCACATTATACACAGCAAAATACAGGAAGTATTTCATTCATATACCTAGAATAAATATATGCTAATTAATAAGATACAGGTATAATTGTCTTATAAATATAAGGATATGGGAGAATTTTTAAAAGGTCTTTTGCTAAAAATAACTATAAATTAATAATATCATAAATAATATGTTCACTGAAATACTCAAAATATGTACTGTTAGTTAGCTAGGGAAAATATTTAATGCCAGGTGAATTTCTAGGATTGTTTGGAGTTATGTCCTTTTTTCCAGTTATTTGGCATCCAGATGCCATATAATTTTAATATTTTTTAAAGAAGGTAATTACATTGAAAAAGCACTAAAAATATACTTAATAGAAATATAAAAGATCATTAATTTGGAAGCTGAAGAGATCTGAGTTCTAGTCCCAACTTTGCCACTTGAAAATGGGAGCTTCAGCAAGTCATTTAATCTTGCTAGGTCTCAGGATTCTCAAATGTAAATAACAATGGTCTTGCCCTGGCTGGTGTAGCTCAGTGGATTGAGCATGGGCTGTGAACCAAAGGGTCGGGTCACCAGTTCGATTCCCGGTCGGGGCACATGCCTGGGTTGCAAACCACGTCCCCAGTGGGAGCGACATGAGGTGCAACCATACATTGATGTTTCTGTCCCTCTCTTTCTTCTTCCCTTCCCTTCTGTCTAAAAATAAATAAGTAAAATCTTAAAAAAAAAAAATGGTCAAGTTACATGATTCCTGAGTCCTTTCTGTTTCTAAGATTTTAAGCAATTAATAGTCTCCATTAGTTTATAACTAAATGCTCCTTTCCATTATGGGGAATAATTGATACTTAAATATATTTAACTAAGCTTTAAATTATTAAAAAATTAATTTATACCTTTTCTTCTTCCAAAGCATACATCTTCATCTGAAACTATAAACAATTTTAAAAATTAAAATACAGGTAAGTAAACTGTTAAAAGTGATTTACATTGGTCAGTGAGACTACAGATATATTTTAACATGTATATTTGACAGATATAGTTTATATTTGAACTTAACATAATATGAATATGCTTTTACATTGAGAAAATAAAATAATAAAAGACATGAAAGTGAGAAAAAAAGCCTGTCACCAAAGGAAATGAACAATTTAATCACACTGATTAAGAGGCAACAATCATCCTTGAAGGTTTAGTTTTGCTCTCCAGAAGTTTTTTTCTTAAATATTTCAGTAATTTGCCATCTACTCATAAATAATAATATAACATTTTCTAAGGACACACTTTTATGAAATCAATACCATTTGTATTTGCATTGATAGTATTTTCTGAAAATTTTAAAAATGCATCTGGGAGTCTAATAAATAATGACATTTTAAATCGAGAAAATGCAAGTGAACATGCCAAAGAAAACAAATTAAATATTCCAAGCAATGCAAGGGTACTAGGCAAGGTTGTCAAGAAATAAAATTTTTCTTTGGAATTTTCCAAATTTCTCATCACATTCAAGAATTCTTTCTTAAAAAAAAAAAAAGTAAGAAGAGCACAAGAGCACATTCTCCTCTATTCTTCAGACACCTGGATATTCTTATCTTGCTCAAAGTCCCTGTGGTAACCAAGACTTGCTCTCTCCTAGCGAAGACCATGCTGCAGTAGGCTTCTGCTTCCTTACCCTTGATTAAAACTCCCATAGCTTTGGTGAGGCCAATCTCAGACTAAAAGAAAGTAAGTTTATCATTTGCTCAGGTAAGTCTATGCTACAGTGTGAACTACCAATAACCTTAACCCTCTAGTGATTTACACTGTATAGGTTTATTTCTTTCTATACATTTGTTTTTCTAAACACATATACCTATATGGAGATGAAGACAAAAAAAAGAACAGTGATGTTGGAAAAGCTGTAAAAAAAACACTTCCAGAGAATATTTCCCATAAGCACATTTCTTACACATACATTTTCTAACTAGGGACTAAAGAAAAATTTGAGGTTGTAAAGAAGAGCTAAAGAATTCAAAATAACGAAGGAGTTGCTATTCAACTCTTTAATAATATTTTTCTTTTCCTTTTTTTCTATTTTTCTACTAGTCTTTTTCAGTTGCTTATGGTATTTATGGAGGGATTTGGTGCATGATAATTACGTCCCCTCATCTTTTACCTGTCCCTACTTGCATCTGGCTTGGGTAAAGAGTAATGTGGGAAGGTCCCAGGATACTTGAATTAAACAGAGAAAGGGGAAGAGAGAGAAAGAGCATACACACCACTATCCTAATTTATTTAGGACAGATGACAACACATTTCCAACAAAACTAGTTTTCTCAATTTCTCTCCATAACTCATTTTACCACATTATACTTTTTATTATCAATTATAATTCAAAATAACTTTATTCATTTCCTGCTTTCAATAATACCTTTTTTCCTCCATTGAATATGGAGAACAACTTACAGTATTTATGGGGGGGAGTGCAGTATTTAAAACCATAGTGTTTGTCTATCCTTATGAAATTACCTGCTTTTTAAAAACTGCCATTGCTTCTTTGTGCTGCTTTGTTAACATTTCCTTTTGATTCTGAAGAGTTTCCTGTTTTAAAAAATGATGAAAAATTAAAATAAATTCTAGCAACTCTTTCCATTTTAAATTGTAATTGGATTCACTACTTAAATAAAAGTTAAAAATATACATTGCATATATAATTTCATGTTCTGGAAATACAACTTTAAACCAATTTATGATTTTTTAACTATCATGGAATCAGCATACAATAACTGTGCTTCTAGTTGGCTCTTCATGATAAAATACATAGCTGTTTAAATTTTAAACTCTAAACGTGGCTTGCTCCAAAGCTTTTTAATATCTTTTATCAAAAGTTATTAAAATGAACATTGATCATATACAAGCAGACTATAGCCTTAGAATTTCCAAAGGAACCAATTTTATTATCTAAGCACTGTTCACATAGCAACACATAATTCTTTAAATTCATAGAAATAAATTCTTAGAAAAACCAAAATTACCACAGGGTATTTTAAATTTTTTTTATTTTTCAATTACAGTTTACATTCAATGTTATTTTTATTAGTTTCAGGTGTACAGCATAGTGGCTAGACAATCATATATGAGGTCTGTCCAGAAAGTATCCAGCCAAGTGCTATGAAAAATAGACATTTATTGGAGATACAAGAAACATTGCACATAGGACAATGACACCTCAGTCCCTTCAAAGTAGGTACCTTGGGACCTCACAAAGTTCTCCCAATAGCCATCAGCTGCCCTGTTGTATTTTCCTGAATCTCATTGCCGATCTGAAATCTCTTTCCTTTCAAAGGTGATTTTAGTTTTGGAAAAGCCTGAAGTCACAGGGCACCAAATCTGGGCTGTAAGGGTCTGAGTCACCTGGGTGATTTGATGTTTCACCAGAAAGCTCTGCAGGAGACGTGATGCATGAGCAGGTATGTTGTCGTGATGAAGCTGCCAATCACCAAGTTGCCCATAGCTGTGGCCTTCTGAATCATGTGAATAGTTTCCGCAGAGGTATGATTAAACTTCATACAAAATCTGATGCAGATTTGTTGTTCTACTCGCTCAGTCAGTTTGAATGTGACGAAACATGGCATAGTTCTGAGGTTTCACTTAAAAAACATTTGTCTCCTCTATAACACAATATAGTTCTCCGATATGAAATAGTTCACGGATTTCAGCATTATACTCAGTGTTACTCTTAGCTATTTTCTTATCAGAAAGCCTGAATAAAAATTATTCTCAATTTTCAGGAAGCCAAAATGTTAATACTTTTAGTTGGAATTTTCTTGAGACTTTGTTTAAAATGATGCACATGTTTAAGAAATTTAAAAATTAACTTTGCAATTAAAGATTAGAATATATTTGTAAATAGATGCTAAAAATGCTCATCTGAGAAAAAATACTCACATTTTGCCATTTCAGTTCTTGTGTCTCCACAATAATTTTACCAATCTGCTCTTCATATTGAATTTCTGCTTCCTAAGTCAAAAAGAAGAACAAAGAAGCTAGGAAAATTAGGGCTTTAAGTCTTCTAGTTTTAACTCTTTCTATAGAGATAAAAAAGAACATCTTCCCACCCTTACAACATGAAAAATGCTGGATAAACTGCAAATTAAACAGACAAACCCATAAGAGAAAAGAAGTCTCAGATCAACCAAGTCATGCAAAATCTGGATAGACTCAGGTGCCTCCTCAGAGAACAAACCACAGCATTTGCTTACCTAGCTAGGACTTAAGCCACTGAGTACTGATAAGAAACCTCAGATAAAAGAACTTAATAAATTGCTAAAGGCAGAATGTGGACTACTGTAAGAACATGAATCCCCTGGGGCCCCAGAAATAAGGAGATTTATACCTTCTACCAGGCTCTCCACAACCCCAAGGAAACCCACCAGGTACTTATAAGGAAGGATGAGAAAATTCCTCAGCAAGCTTTCTCTAGTGGTACTGGCTCAGGAGGAGAAAAGCAATTATAAGCTATATTCCCCATTCCTCCTCTACCCCCAAAACTTTAATCTGCAGGGGAAAGGACAACAAAAAAACTATAGCTAAGGACACTAGTGGAAACCCTCTGCAGCAAGGAAAGGGAACCAATAGCTACCACTGAAAACTACACAGATAGACCTGTCTTCCTTTATCTCCTCTAAGGAACAAAAGCCTAATCTACGGGGGAAAGGGCAATAAAAACTACAGCAAGACAGAACCTGTGGAAACCCATGGAACTAGGAGGAGAAAGCTATGAAAATAAAACAGCTGTAGGATGGGCAGGAATACATGCTAGCTTCAGTATAAATAGAAAGGAGGGATCAAAGCTCTTGTAAAGACCCCACCCAGACACTTAGGCTTCATAAGACCCAAAGTCAAGGGGAAAGGCCCAAAGCCAGGCAAAAAATGCAGAAAAACCCTCTGTTTTTATTTTAAATAATGTACTACTCCAGAATTAGCCCAAGCCATCAACACAAGTTCTCACTAGAGAGATCTAAAGCTTCTGCTGAAAACTTCAACAGCCAGACTTGCAAACTGCCTGGCTGAGTGTTGAAGGTATGCCCAAACACACATCTCCCTTCTGTGAAGACAGGGAGGTGTTTTTTTTTCCTTTTGGTTCCATATATTTAGGGACACCTCTTTCAAACAAAGCACTAGCTGATAATGAAGCTAAGAACATAACAGCTTCAAGTGGCCAGGAGGACAAAAAACTGCAGACTTTACAAAATTATTTCAGAAAAGTCAAAAACAAACAATGACGATAACCAGCAACCTTGATGAGGGGTAGGAACCTGATTTCCAGGTTTGCCACATATTCAAAATGGCCATGTCTAGTTTTAAACAAAATACGGCAAAGCACGCAAAGAAACAGGAAAGTGTGATCCATACACAGGGAAAATAATTAACAGGAAATGTCCCTGAGCAAGGGCAGACAATGGATTTACTAAGCAGACTTTAAATCAACAATTTTAAATACACTCAAAGAGCTAAAAGAAACCATGTACAAATACACTGCACCCATTAAAAAGTTCATAAGGAATACTATGAACAAGTTTATGCTCATAAATTTGACAACTTACAGAAACAGACCAATTCTTCAAAAACTATCAAACCTCAACCAAGATGATAGAGACCTATAATCATTAACTTAAAAGCTCCTAAAAAATAAATTTCTAAGCCAGATGGTTTCACCGAACAATTCTACAGAAGAACAATTCCAGCGATTTAATTTCAAGTTAAATTAACACGACTTTGACACAGCCTCTTCCAGAAAAACACAAGAGAAAGGAACACACTGCAACTCAGTTTTTGAGGCCTGTTTACTGGGACACCAAAACCAGACAAAGACGGTATAGAAAAAGAAAACTAAGACCAATATCTCTGACAAGTTTTGACCAAAAAATCCTCAATGCCATATTAGAAAATGGAATCCACCAATGTATAAAAAATTATACACCATGACCAAGTAGAATTTATTCCAGGTATGCAAGACTGGATCAACAGTTGATCAAATTCACCATATCAATATGCTACAAAAGAATAATCATATATCAACTGACATGGAAAATGCATTTAACAGAAATCCAAGACTCATTCATGATAAAAACTCTCAGCCAAGTAGGAAAAGAAGGAATTACCTCAATTTGATATAGAGCAATTTATAAAAACACTACACTTAACACATTTAATGATGAAAGATGGAATGCTTCTCCTCTCAGCTCAAGAACAAGAGCAGAATATCTACTCTCACTGTCCTTATTCCACATACTAGTAGAAGTTCCAACTACTGCAATAAGGGATGGATGGATATATAACAGGCAGACAGGAGGTACAGAGCAAGAAGGGGTGGGGAGGGAGAGGGAGAGAGAGAAAGAAAAAAACAGATCTGACCTAAGAAGTAAGCTGTCTCTATTTGTAGATGACATGATTGTATATATAGGAAATCCCTAGGAATCTATTTTTTAAAAATCTCCCATAACAAATAACATTGCTCGACAATGTCATAGGACAAGATGAATACCCCAAAAAATCAATCATATTTTTTTTTAATTTTTTTAAATATTTTTTTAATTTATTTATTTTAGAGAGAGGAAGGGAGGGAGACAGAGAGGGAGAGAACAGCAATGTATGGTTGCCTCTCACATGGCCCTCACTGGGGACCCGGCCCGCAACCCAGGCATGTGCCCTGACGGGGAATTGAACCGGGACCCTCTGGTTCCCAGCCCGCGCTCAATCCACTGAGCTACACCAGCCAGGGCAAATCAATCATATTCTTATACACTAATAATAAAATGTAGTAACTGAAATTAAAAATACAACACAACTTATAACCACTCCAGAGAAAACAAAATAAATAAGTGTATGCTTAAACATATGTACTGGATCTGTATGCTAATACACACGACATGGATGAATTAAAAACATTATGCTGAGAGAAAGAACCTTACCTATAAGAGTACATACTGTATGATTCCATTTATATGAAATGTTAGAAAAAACAAAACTTATTCAGTATGGAAAACAGTCAAAAGAGTGGTTAGCTCAAAGGGGCATGAGGGAACTTTCTGGGTTGATGGAAACATTTTATATCTTCATAAAGCCTGTATTATACAAGTGTACACATCTATGAAAACTCATTTAATGTACAGTTAAGATTTATGCCTTTTATTAAATGCAAATTTTACTATAAAGAAAAAAAGCTGTAGCTCTGGCTGGTGTAGCTCAGTGGATTGAGCGCGGGCTGGGAACCAGAGGGTCCCGGTTCGATTCCCGGTCAGGGCACATGCGTGGGTTGCGGGCTGGGTCCCCAGTGAGGGCTATGCGAGAGGCAACCATACATTGCTGTTTCTCTCCCTCTCTGTCTCCCTCCCTTCCCCTCTCTCTAAAATAAATAAATAAAATCTTTAAAAAAAAAAGAAAAAGAAAAAAGCTGTAAACAAACATTGAACTCAGCTTAATGACATGGATTCTGAAGTATTTAGGAGGAAATGCACTGATGTCTTCAGTTTACTCTGAAATCATCAAAAATGAAAGGGAAGGAGGAATAAATACATGAGAAGCTTTGTGATAACACAAATATAGCAAAATGTTAATTGTGTATGAGTGTTCACTGTAAAATTCTTCCAGTTCTGCTGCAAGTTTGACAATTTTCATAATGAAATGTTTGGGAGATATCAGAGTGGATACTAGCAGACAAAATATGTTTTTGTTATGAAATATTTCCCTTATGACTCTCTTACATGCTCCTTGCTTGACTACACACACATGCACACAAACTTATGCTATGCTATTCCAAGGTAAACCCTCATGAAAGTTGTCTCATTTAAAATGCTTTCAGCAGCAAGTAGCAACAACAACAAAACCCAGCTCACAATGGCTAATGGGATTTATCTCACATGACCTGTCTGTCTAAAGGCAGAGTGCTTGCATCTAAATTAATTTTCAGTGGCTCAGCAATGTCATCAAGGACTATGATTCTTCCCATCTTTACATTTTGCCATTATCCAAGTGATTTTCCTTACGTTTTTCACCCATTAGCTACTTTAACTGCAGGCATTACAAACAGGAAGGACATTACCTCATTGACCATAACACACCAACTCCTAAACCAATCATTGGCAGGGCAAGTGACTAGACCTTTATGAGTGGTTAACACCTGTCAGGATCTACCTGACTCACTATGGTGAGAGGTGGGCCCTAAGACACAATCAGGACTCTTCCAACATGGAGTAGGAAGGGAATGTATGCTAACAGTAATAAATATCTATAGTCAAAACATATTGAAAATGGAAATAAGTATATACACATTTAAGGGTAGGCACACACAGGGTGGGGCAAGAGTAGGTTTACAGTTGTTCATATGGAAAATGCAATAATAAATAATAGGAATAAATTAAAGATGTTTCTCTGTGTCAGTCTCTCTCTCTTTCCCTCCCTCCTCGACCCCTTCTCTCTTACTCCCTCTCTCTCGAGTCACTGAAAGTATCCTTGGGTGAGGATTTTTTAAAAAGAGATTGTAGGTTCTGTAGGACTGTATGAGTTATGTTATATACGCCTTTCCTTCAAAACTTCAGAATTTTATCTTCCTATCTTCCTTTCCCACCAAAGTTAGAAAGCCACCCAAAATCATATTACCTATTTTAAATATACAAATATTCTGAGTATTTGCTAGAACATTTCAAAAAATATAAAATATCTGTTAGATGGGAAAAATATAATTTTAAGAATTGCTATGAAGTTTCTAATATTAATATTTCAGAAATCATTATAATAGATTAAGGTGACAAATATGAAAACAGTAGTTTAAATACTAATTAGAAAAGAGATGTTTTGTAGTATGAACTTTTACGCTATCCCATGCATATTAGAAATATTTATCTACAATACTTCATAGCTAACCAAACCAAAAAGCTATCTGAAATAGTGATTAGTATTATACAACATGAGAAACTCAATTGGACAATTTCATAGGAGGTGCGTTAAGAGTTTGAAAGAGAATAAAGTATCCAGTTACAGTTTTGGGTGCTTAGACATGTGCCTGCTGCACGAACTGTCCCTAAATCTATTCAGGGTCAAGAATTGAAGAGGCCTGACCAATACAAAGCCCATCTTGTAAAACGACAGCCTGGAGCAAGCACTTTAAAAAAAGCATGACACTTTCTAAAGGTTATAAAGAGTAAATAAACCATCAAATTACTCCTCTTTTATTGTTTTTGTAAAACACTTAAATCCTTGTAGTCCTAAGGCAGCTAATAAAAAATAAACACTTTTAAGATTCGATATTCTTGGATACTTTATTGAAGTTACAGATGGGATTTTCTTATCAAATTTAATATATTTTTAACATTGACAATTTAATAAGAAGTATTAATAACTTTTGAAAGCTGCTTGAAGAATGCATGGAAGATTAAAATGAAAAGTTCCCTCAAGAGGTAAATAATTTTTAATAGAAAGCATGAAGTTAAATTAAAATCCTAATATAGTTGAAGTATATTATGTTACCTTTCAGTAATGTGGATAATACCCATTTTATCAGCCTTCCATGTAGTATAAATACACACATTCTACAAATCACTGTAATTACAAAAGTATGATTCCACTCATAGCATAATTAATTTTATGGGACATTGAAATGCTGCTTTACCACATATTATACCGTTACCCAGTTTTCTTTCATAATTTCCTTAGCAAATCATTGGTATAGTAGAATATCCAAATTTCCATGGTTTTTATTTATTGCTAATTAAAAATCCAAGATTTACTTCTATTTAGATATTTAATAAATTTAAAGTGTCCTTTCTCTGAACTCCCATAATACTTTCTTCATAATTCTATTATGATCTATAATATATACTACATGAAAGTATTGTAATTAATTTGTTTGGTATTCTGTGACTATTAAAATTTAAACTCTCTTAGGGCAAGACTGAGTAGTTTTTCAAAGGTTATCAAATAAATGCATATTTTAAAGTTTGAAAGTTCTGTGGTAGAAGTCTTTCATTCCCACTGTATAGATGACCTCGATCAGAAATACATTTTGTTTAAAATTTTCAACCCACTTTCAGTATTTAGAATCTAACAGATTTTACATTAAAGTCTTGATTTCTAGTTTCTCTTCAATAATTGAAAGAGCTGATAGAACAGGTTCAATTTTTCTATATGGCAACAATTTTCTGAAAGAGATAGGTTGAACTGAAGACATAGGCTCTCCAGTTCAACACAATTCCTACCCTGTTCACATCAAAAGGACGATGCATTTGTGATCCTTCTGCTTTTGTTCATCTCTACTCATCAGTTATTCTGTGTATTTATCTAATAAGAGAATTTACCAGAAATGGTTTCTAACTTTTATAAAGCACATATTATTAATTCCATATAAACTTCTTTGTTGATTCAGATTATCTGTAGATCATTATTAATTTAAAATATTCTATTTTTTCAAATATTATAATTACCAATTTAGGTCCATAAGGGAAAAAATCAGTAATGTCCCTCTCTATTTTGTTAGTTCCAGCATAGTTAAGTAGTGAAATATAGGTTCTTTTTTTACTTTATTTTATTGCCTGCTGTGTTTGCTTCTTTAATAAACTTCACTACCTAACCATTTCAGTATGACCCAATTAATTCCAGTTATTTATTAAATATATTAATAGAAGAGCATTAGACAATGAATAGAGAGATCAGAATACTAGTCTCGGACTTCCGCCAAGATGGCAGCGTAGGTGGTCGCACTCGCTGCCCGCACATCCAGATTGTCTAAACAACGAACGCGGTAGAGGAAAAATTAAACAACCAGAACGGACAGAATCAAACTGAAGGGAAGTCTGACACCCAGGAGGTAGGAGAAGACGAACATTCAGGCCGGTAAGCGGGGCAGTACCGGGTGGAGGAACGGAGTGAGAGGCAGCTCTCATGGAGGGACTCACGCCGCCAGTGCCTGAACAGGGCGCGCCCCCCGAACAACAGGTGAATCCCGCAAGCCGGCGACGCTGCCGGAGAGAGACCAGGGCTGAGCCAACAGAACCCAGTCTGCCAGAAAAGGCGGTGGGGAACTGGGGAGCGGAGGAGTGACGGGAGCCCAAGGTGATTGGAGGCCGCCATTGCTTCCTCCCAGGCCCCGCCCCCACAGGCAACGTCATCCAAAAAGTGAACCAGGTTGCAGGCACCTGCCAGCTGACAAGTGCACCGAGATAAAAAGAATGAAAATGGCCAAAATGAAAGATCAGAACAAATTACAACTAACGGATGACGACATAGTCAACCTATCAGATGCACAATTTAAAATGCTTGTAATCAAATTGTTAACAAAACTGGAAGATAGGTGGACGCAAATAGTTGGAACAGATGAAGAATACGATAAAGATAATGGAGGAAGATTTACAGGGAACCAACAGGAAAAAAAAGGAGGTTGGATCTCAAACCAATGGGATGGACCAGAAGGAAGAAACAAGAATTCAGAAAAATGAGGAGGGTCTCAGGAACCTCAGAGACATTTGTAAACGACCCAATATCCGGATCATAGGCCTGCCAGAAGGACAAGAGGAACACCAAGAAATTGAACGTATTTTTGAACAGATAATGAAGGAAAACTTCCCAGATCTGGCAAAAGAAATAGGCTTCCTGGAAATCCAAGAAGCTCAGAGAACCCCAAAGAAGTGGGACCCAAAGAGGAACACACCAAGGCACATCATAATTACATTACCCAAGGTCAAGAATAAGGAAAGAATCTTACAAGCAGCAAGAGAAAAAGAGACAGTTAC